>JAEMWC010000990.1:167500-220000 GCA_016490735.1 Pachyseris speciosa | reverse complement strand
AATTTAAAAACCGTTTATATAATGGGCATTATCCGAGCATTTTAGTGGCTTTTTTTGGGAAGACCGAGCATTTTAGTGGGAAAATTGGAGCATTAAGGTGGAGCATTTTAGTGGGGAAACAAAAGCATAATGTACAAAAGCCTATCTGAGTGTTGCATGTTTCACAGACACGCATAATTTTAACATGAAATTCGATACGCGTAGGTCAATACATGACTCCGGTACTGATTAATGTTCACTCTTTATGGTGCTCGTTCGTAACTTAATTTCGTTGAAACAGGGTTTTCTTCGACCGTTCTTAGGAATAAATTTTACAATGTAACTCCTCCAAACTAGAGACACAAATGTGTGTAATTCGTTATGGTATGCAAATTTTCTGTTCTCACGCGCGTTGTTTGTCAAGTCTATTTTTAATTCGATGTTTTCTTTGTGCTATTTTTGGCCGAAGAGTGAAGATCATCTCGTCGACGTTTCTATCCAGATTATACACGCATTTCACTTCGGATGTTTCCTTGGAGTTTTTCTAGTGTTCTCATCGAATGTTTATCTATTTATTTATTTCAAAGGCGAGGAGCGATTTTCGATAAGCTACCATGTGTTGTTTTCGTCCTCGTGGTTGTTTATAATGAGCGGCTTTGTCGAAACTTGTTCGATTAACCGCACCAGCCTTTAATTCCTTACGCTTGCCAAACGACTACTGGCTAGCGACTACGCTATTCGTCTACTTGTACACTGTGCATTTTCGTCGAGAAATAGGCTGCTAATTCTTGAAATTTTGATCGCTTTTCATGACATGAACCGCAGCGATCTTGATTCGTTGAACAAACGGCCATACATTGTATGAACGTACATTTAGCATCGGAATTTTTATGCAGAAAAAAAGCACAACGCTGTAACCTCGAATGAAACTGAATGTCTTTTGACCTTATTTTTTTTAATGCAGTATGCGATATTTCCTCGAGAAGTACACCGCGTCCTCAAAACCTAAATGACTTTTGACAGTATTTGACTGCGCTGTCCTTTAGCGTGAATTCGTTGCGTTGTTTGAAAGGAAACTGTTGTAGTGTCTACTTGTCCATACAGAACAACTGTGTTCTTTCCTCAAGAACTTGAAAAGTCTCCAACAAACGCCGAACAAACGCCTCCAAAACCCACAGAATCTCAGTAGGCAAAGATACGATACAAGCGGCAACGAAAGGGAAGCAACGCTCGTGTGCCCAGTACCGCCTTTTGATTGGTTAACACCAAAATCTAACACGTCTTTTCATTGGTTCCAATAGTTCCATCGTTGCAATTGGCTCAAAGCAAAGTCTCAGGGGAATCTACATTACATCAGGTTACACTTTTGAAGCTCGATCGAGAATTTTTCTGCCTATTGCCATTTCTTGCGCGGCTCTATTCTGCTGCCGCCTCGCCATCCGAGCGTCTTCGCTCGGATGGCTCGTTGGCAATAATGATGATAATAACCCACTCTCAAAGGGATGATCCAGTCGACGATGAAAGCTGAATTCCTTTGTACAAACTCCCTGGTATACTTTTTTTTTTGTAAAAATTGGTTTGGGGGTCTCATAGCCGAGATTCTTATCAAACCTCGCATATTTACTAAATTCGGCACGATAAATTGTTCTATGGAGGTTGTTTATATGAAAAATATGAAAAAATGTTATATTGCTTGACATCGTCGAAGTGGCTCATTTTCATGAATTATAAGTCATTGCCTGGTTTCATACCGTGAGGTACTGGGTCGAGTGCGGACTTCCCCGGACAAATTAAAAAAAATAGGTACCCAGTAGGGTACACGAGTCTAGTGCTTCGAACTGATGATATTTGTGACTGATTTCACATGACTTACAAAGAGTTGGAAACAAATGGAACCTGACGTGGACACCATTCTGTAGGAGGCATTCGGGTACTACTTGGAGGAGGGGGAGAGGGCTGGGAAATGGGAATGTGGTTCATGGCATTTTCAAAATACTTCAAATAGGCCCTGAGGCAATGCATTTCACTTGGGGGAGGAGGGGTCTCATTTTTTCTAAAAATAAATGGAGAATTTCAGCATTATGTTTAGTCTGTGCCCAACGTGGGTGCAATTTTGGGAGACAATTTTGAAGAACAACGTGCAAAATCCTACACTCTTGTGCTGAAACGCGAGGCTGGACTTATGAAACTGAGACCACACAATCAAAATGAAAAATATTTATTTCAAACCTGTGACAAGAAGGTCAAGTTACAAATACACGTTACATTTTACTGGTGGCATTACCAAGTTTTTATCATAACCAACAAGTTAAAAAACGTTCAATAACCAGATAGTTTATCACGCAACTTGTGAATAAAATATATTAAACTGTTCATTGTTGAGTTTAGGTATGATTTTAAAAACTGATCATTGTTGACTTTAGGTATGATTTTAATACCAAGAAACGAATAACCAAACAAGAATAAACAATTTAGTACTGCAGGTGCTAGTTATCTCACATGAGACTAATTATTGTGCACTTACACTGACAAAAATATAGAAATTTGACTTGTGTAACACTGTGTCAACTCTTAAGCATAGCAATGAAAACTCAGAAAAACTGCACAATTCTTACAGTTTTATCTACAAACATCTGTGGAACTGACTATAAACATGTTTACGTTCGCTGAACATTCGATTTGTCTTCGACAGAACAATTAATGTCAGCCTCAAAAGAGGGTTTATTGTCCTCAAAGGACGGTTTATTGGCCTCAACCAAGGGCTTTTTGTTCTCAAAAGTGGAAATCATACTAATCTTACACGGAAATGCAGTCCGCTTGAATTGATCACAACGGCTTCGTTTAAGCTTAAGCTTAAGCTTATATTTGTTCGAAACCATCGACCTAAAAGTGGTAGAACACTCACAATACCTTTTGCTTGATTGATTCAATGCATGTTAAGAAGAGTTGTAGCAACCAAATCTAGAATAATTCAACGTAAAACGTACCGGCCGCTTCGCGTCGTCAGCTACAAGAATCTTCAGCACAGATTCCCACGTGGCATTTTCGGATGCAGGTTGTCCACGTACAATTTTCATTAGATACGATCAGATACGATGTAACCAGTTGACGTGACGTGGTCTGCGATAGCAGATGCATGACAGCTACTCGTGATCGCTTTAAAATGTTCAGTTTTTCTGTCATGCAATCTGCGTTTTGTTTTTCCAATGTAGAAATCCTGGCAGTCCCAACAACTAGCTTTATAAACAACTTTTGACATTTGGGACCGGTTAATTCTATCTTTGTAGGGAAAAAGAGACTTAATGCGATGAGCGCTTTGGAAAATAACCTTAAGATCAATGCAGCCATAAAATTTACTAATGCAGGTCTTCAGTTGTTTGGTAATAATTTTGCTTTGTACTCCTAAATAAGGTAGAACTAAGATTATTTCCTTTTTGGGGACTGTGGTGGTTGGAATCTTCGGTCTGTTTTGTTGCCTGTTCAGAACATCATTAATGTTGTAATTGACAACACCAGCAGGATAACCGTTTTGTAACAACAACTTCCTCAATTCATTTAAACAAGACCGCAAAAGAGAAGGTGACGAACAGATGCGTAAACAACGAAAAGTGAGCGTGCGGATGAGGTTTACTTTGTATTTCCTAGGTGTGAAGGAGTCCCATTTTGTGTACAGGCCGGTAAAGGTCTTCTTTCGGTAGATGGATGTTGAGAAAGTTTGACTGTGGCGTTTGATGAGAATGTCCAGGAAAGGGATTGTATTGTTCTCTTCAAATTCAATGGTGAATTTGATATTTGAGTGACAGTTATTGAGGTAGTGTAGAAACTGAGTTGCTGTGCTTTTACTATCGAACAAGGCGAAGGTATCGTCAACGTATCGAAACCAAATAGAAGGACGAACATTGTTGTTAAGAACCCATTTCTCTTCAAAATGGCACATGAAGATATTGGCCAAAACAGGACCTAAAGGAGAGCCCATAGCCACACCGTCAATTTGGTCGTAGTATTGGCCATCAAATATGAAATGGCTTTTCTTTGTGGCAAACTCAAGCAGAACTTTCAAGACTGAGCGGGGCAGTGTTGGCGGATTGGGGAGGGCATACAATTTGTCAAGACAAATTTGTATTGTCTCATTAAGTGGAACGTTCTTAAATAATGAACTAACGTCAAACGAGCACATTATTTCGTTGTTATGGTTATACGTCTTGGCCCAGTCCGCAAAACTAAAAGAGTCCTTGATTGTCAACTGATTCGTGGAGATGGGCTGAAGTATGCGTACAAGATATGATGCCAGATTGTAGTTGTAAGTGTTTATAGAGGAAACAATTGGGCGAAAAGGGCAACCAGGTTTATGAACCTTAGGAAGGCCATAGAGGACACCAGGAGTAGAACCACATGGTAGTATCTTATGGAGGGTGGCATCATCGATGATTTTATCCTTCTTTAGTTTGCGAAGATACGATATTAAGCTGTCTTCTCTAGATTTCGTAGGGTTCTGCGTAAGTTTTCTAAATTTTGTTTCATCTGAGACCAGCAGTTTCATTTTATTCAAGTAATCAAGTTTGTTGATGATTACAACCCCGTTCCCCTTATCCGGTTTTGTGATTATAATGCTGTCATCTTTTCGCAAATCAGTCAGGGCTTCCCATTCCTCTTTGCTAAGAATGTGTTTCTGTTTTGAGAAATCATACGCATAGATGTACCCATAAGATATCTGTTTCAGCTGACATTTGAGTCTATCTTGGTTTTCAGCTGTCAAAGGTGGCCCGAATCTCGTAAGATCACGGAAAAGCAATTCAAACGAACATTTGACATCATATCCATCCACTTTTTTGGGTGGTAGACAGAAACGTAATCCTCTCGCTAATACCATTTTCTCAGCCTCTGTCAAAACTCGATGTGAGTAATTGAAGATGATATCATCACTGTTCAAGTTTGTGAGTAATTGAAGATGATATCATCACTGTTCAAGTTTGATACAAGTGGTATTCCACATTTCCGTTTTAAATTATTGAATTTCACCTCTAGCTTTCGCGATTGGCGATCCTTCAACTTGGATGCTTTGCTCTCGAGGGTAGAACAAATGTGGTTGAAATCAAGCGGGGATAAGACAGATTGAAGAGAGGCACGATGTACTCAAGTTTTCGGATCGATCGAGAAATATTTCACCAGCATTCGTCGATACTCTGACGTGCCTATCTTGTTGTCTGTTTGCGTATCCACGTTTACGAATCGATTGAAGAAAATTGAGTCGATACTCCAACGCAATTGTGGACAGTGAACAGCTCTGAGTAGATAGAGTCTAGAGCGCATGCGCACTAGACTCAAAAACGAAAACAAACATGGCGTCCGCTGTTGCGAAGGAAAAGGCGTCCTCATCACAAGCTTATTGGTTCAAAAATATTTTACGGCACAACTCCATTTTTTTTTTATTTTTCCGCGAAAGTCCACACTCGACCCAGTACCTCACGGTATATAACTAGGCAATGTAAGTACAAAGTATCAGAAACAAAATGCAGTAGTAGGTTAAATAATACAGAGGTGAACGCTATCTTTTACGGTGAAAAGGACGCTGAAAAAAACTCCTCCATTATTTTTCTTTCTTTAACATGCCTCTCTCATATCTTTGCAAATGATTCTTGCGTGTAGAGTAGTATTCTTTAATTAAGAAATTATTCAACGCATAAATAAATACCCAGATTTGCCCTGAAAGAGGCGGTGGATTTTGACTCAATTTGAGCAACTGGCACAGTCTAGGCATTCCCCAGCTTTATTGAAGAATCTGATCCCTTGGCATAAGGTGGTTAATTCTCTTACACAATGATGCATTTTATATAACATTTCACTTTGTCTCGCTCCAGACATTTGAACCATGTCCTTGAAGGCAGAACTTAAAAAGAAAGTTCAAGAGATGAACGTGGAGATAGATGAGGCGAAAGATAAGCGAAAAGCCCTCAGGGAAATGGAGCTGTTTGTTTTGGACAATTCCCTCCGGGAAAGCACAGTGGGGCAGCTGCGAGGACACACCATCGAGAACAAGTGGAAAATTTATGAGCAGGTAGGATATACTGTTCCTTCTAATTTTATTAATTCCTGTCATTTTTGCTTAATTTTTTTCTACTACAACCTGATAAAATGTCATAAAATAATTATTACGGGAATTGAGTACATCATGACTATAATAGACTATATTCATGTCACTCTGACGTGCGTTTGATTTGGTAACTTAAGCTTAGCACTACATATGGAGCACCAAACACAAAATCAAGGCCACTGACAACCAGTGCTAATCAAACTTAATCAAGATCAGCCAAATTTTTTTATACGGACATATTTTGTTTCAGATTTTGAGGCATAAAGAACAGGTCGTTAAAAAACAGGTCTTTGTCACCTGTTGAAATGGTTTGGCTTCATAGATTCTAGATAGTGTCTAAAGATTTAAACATGATAGAGCTTCTTATGTGAGTTGTCGTTGAGAGAGCCTGAGTGAGCTGTAGTTTACAAGTAACGATTAAGAAATTCACACTTGCTAAAAAGAATTCAGTTTCCATCAGCTCCGGTAGCTGAGTTTGTGCTCAGAATATCGTATTAGTGATAGTTTGTGAAATGAGTCAATTTGACATCGGCGTCAAATTATACACGAAAGTACGAACAGTCATTTATTTATTTGGACTGAAAAAAGTTCCACGTCTAAATTTGCAGTTGATCTTAAAATTATCTGTGTTGACTTAAGACGTATTTTGCCTGGCTCACGAAAGTTCGGCGTTTAAACTGGGTCTAAGAATTACATTGCCGCCCTCAAACAAAGATCACAAAGGAGTGGCAGGAGATATAACTTTTCGTTATTTCAGTATTTATTTATTATTTTTTCAGATAAAAAAGGTTGGCTTCAAGCACATCATTGTCGCCTCCTTCTCTCACATGACTCGTTTGGGTGACACCTTCATTCGTCAGCTGCACGAGAAGGGAGAGGACTTCTCCAACCTTTACGCTTTTTCCGAATTCGTGGAATCTGTTGACAAAAACAGGGTGCCAGATACCGAGACCATTCCAATAGGCCTGCGCAAAATGAAAGAACTCGGCATAAAGAACGCTATCATCGAAGCAGACCTGGTGTGGGCGGGGATCGACTACAAAAAGTTCAAAGTTGAAACTATCAACAAGCTGTTCTCTCAGAGGTTGGTATGGTGCCGTGAAAATCTCACTCCAGATTCCAAGATATTTATCAACTTACGCGACTTCCCAGATGCAATGGTTAAGAAGCCGAAGCGCATCTTCAAGGTGGTAAGGTACCTGTCCTCTCTGCCACCACATGAGCGTCCTTTTGGCTTGATGTTCGAAGAATCCGGCAAGTACCTGCCTGAGGAGCTCGGTGCATGGACCAAAGCCGCTCGTAAAGAGATGGACGAGTGTGGGTTTAAAGAAGGCCACTTACTTGCCCACGTTCATGAACAGTGGGGTTTGGCAGACAGCATCCAGTTGGAGTGCCTTGCCAACGGCGCAAACGGCATCTGGGCAAGTCTTATAATAGAAGGAGCGTCAATGGGTCACTCGTGTTCCAGTGTGATGCTGATGAACCTCATCCGCATGGGAAACAAAAAGGTGCTTGACCGGTACAACTGTACAGCACTTCGGAGTGCGCCACAAGAGATCACCAGAATCACCACAGGTGTCGATGCCTATGACAGGCAGGTGGTTTACGGCGAGAGAGCCCTGGACATGGTCTTCGGCATGCCAAACTTCACTCCAAGCAAGAAGGAGTTTAGCATGGCGGAATTCTTCGGTGAAAAGCCCATCATGAGAATGACAACTCTGGCATCCCCTGGGATGATTGCAGCCAGGCTCAAAAACGTCTTTGGAGAGGGTCCTCAGTTCACAGAAGAACGAGGGAAAAGGATGAAAGAGGTGATGTTGGAAGATTTGCACCAGAACAGGAAAGAGGAATACATGAGTGCCGTAGGTCTCGCAATGCTGTTTGATCGCTCTGGTGGGAGGCTCACTGAGAAAATGAGTGAGGTCATCGCCGCAGAAGAGCCAAAGAAGGTCCATGCTCAAGAATTGATTGATGAGATTCGTGCCATGTGGGGTGAGTGGGATCTGAGAGAGGATGGCAAAAGAGATGACAAGCTGGAGTTCGATGCGTTCTACAATGGCTTTATGGGCCCCTACTTTGGCTGTTACAGATGTGACGAGACAAAGCGCGCCTTGAAAGCCATCGACATGGATGAAGATGGAACGGTGGATTGGGACGAGTTCGCGTTGTACCTGAAGTGGGCAATTCGCCAGTATCCTGAGACCAAGACCGCTGAGGAGCTGCTGTCCATTGCTTTCCGGAAGGGCCTCATTCCAGCTATGCAAGACGAAGTCCTTAAACAGGATGAATAAAGAAAAACGAAGTCATAACCACTTTCTGTTGAACATTTTAGTTAGCTCTCTTTGTTTTTTGAGTTAGAACCTGCTTCTCTCACACGTACCGGTCTTTGACAGTGGGCGTAAATTGTAAAACACATAATGTGTCATTTAAAGGAACTTTAAGGCCCGGTTCAAACGTCGAACTTCACATGTGCCGAATCTAATTCAAATGTGAAAAATCTATATTGTTTTCGCTCATTTGCAATAGATTCGGCACATGTGAAGTTTGACCTTTGAACCGGGCCTAAGAATGAAATACATTTGTGATGATATATATTAGTTTAGGTTAAGGCTATGTACCTAGTTAAAAACTGCCCGCCTTAGGAAGGTTTTAAGGGAAAATGTTAAACAAATCTGATTGCATATTAAAATTTGCCTCATCTGCAATTGTTTATCAATTCGCAAACGATTACTGATCGATTTTGAAATGAAACTTGTCTGAGGATGAAGATGCAAGGAAAATCAACTGCAAAATGTTTGCAAGTTCCAAGGGCGATGTCACTATGGATTGAGCGAGCGGACGTTTATGAGCAGTTTCTGGGGGGTATTTAGGCATGTAATGCATGCATAAAGTTCTGCTCGCTTGTCCATAGGTGATTCTCAGGTATACACAGGTTTAATCAGAACACCCGGACACAAAACGCATCAGCGCTTTTGCTTACTCCAACTGGCTTCTCCGCCAAATCGTTGTTAATTAAAAAAAAAATTGGACCAATTGAGCAGACGTTGTTAGGGAAGAATTTAAACTCGGAACTTATTCACGTTCTTTATGACTAGGAAAGCGTCCTATTACTGTTGTGTGCCATGAGACTCGCACTTCTCGAGGAAATCTGGAATATTTTTTTGGTGCGTGTGGGATACCTGTGGTATCCCACGGACAACACACGCTACCCTGAAGTGGTGTAGCGAGCACCAAAACTAGTGAGCCGAGCGAGAAAGTTTTGTACCCATTATCAGCGACTTCTTCAGACACAGTTTTGATAATTTCAGCTGTTGATTTTGGTACCTGGTATGATCTTTCCTCTCTTTTGAATCTTTTCAACAAAGCAGAAAGCAAAGATAAAAATCTGACATCAGATCGGGCTGAAATCGCAAAAAGTACACCCGAATTAAATACTGCCTTTCCAATTTCGATCAAAGTGGCGAAGTTCAAACCAGAGAAAAATGAAACTAAGTTTAGAAAAGAGCATAAACCATGAAACGAATCCAGAGGAAAAGCTCTTAATGCCAGCCTCGACTGCAGACAGCTTAATAACAACCAAGCAAAAAAAAGAGCTGAATTCTTAGCAAGCAAGACATTTTTATTTAATATAAGGGTAACGAGGAATTAACCTAACTACCACATTCTTGCTATGGAAAGTTTCTTACCCTCATTTCTTAGAAACCCTACGTGTGCAGATATGCTACAAGGAGTAAGCAAGCACAATGATGATGATGATGATGATGATGATGACGAAATATTACAGATATCTGGGTACTTAATATTAATTTGGGAAAACGTAGACTAAGTAATGGCTACCAGAAACAAGATTGTGGTAAGTATTAAGTGTTTGATAATGATTATGATGAAGCAGGATTACAGACATTTTGTCGATTAAAATTAATTAACTGAATGGATCAGTGGATCAAAGTGGAAGAGTGGTACCCTCTGGCATCATCTGTAGGTACCAGTCTGCGTCTACCAGGAGACGTAGTCGTCTTTGAAGAACGGCGGCAATCCCTCGGAAGCTGTAGACGAATCCTGCCAGGACGACAGAGACAGACAGAGTGTTATCGTGCGCTCTCTTGAAGAGCTTAGAGTGACACAGACGTTTTGGTTCTTAGGTCCCTTTTTAAGTGTTGTACTGACTGTCATTTTGATAGATCCAAGTTTCTTTTATATCTGCAGTAGCTGGTGTCTCCATCCTTACGTTTGTCTCAGCTGCTTCGAGAAAGGTGGATTTCTCCTTGCCAAAATCGTAGCCGAAATGGAAGTAGATCTGGCCAAAATTTTACTGCTGTATAGTAAACCACAATTTCGAAAATTGGTTGTTTTTTTTCGGGAGGGGGCATGGTTGCCTTAGACCAGTCTTATTACCAGGCAAATTAATAGTCGACCTTGAGAGGAAGCATTGGTATTGCATTTGTATTTCAGAAGCCAATAAAATATTCAGGCTTGTTTCTAACTGCCATAGCCACTGATGTCAAATCCCAACTCAAGACAAGTAATGAACGCAATTTGTAATCCTGAATGAACAAGGCTTTACTTCAAAAAGCCCTCGTCTAATTAATGCTAACTTGTTCCTGCCAAACATTTTGCCTTTTTACAACATACTACTCGTTAGCTTTTAATTAATTAATCATCTCCACAATTTCTCTGTCGACCCTAGCTAAAGAGGCAGGTCACCAGCAATTACTTTTACATTCAAACTCGTAGTATTTTTACACTAAAGACGCCAATATTAATTAAAATCACACACTATTCTGAATTTTAGACAAAAGGTAAACTGTATTATTTCATAAACCTGTCGTTTCAGTAATACGGGTCACCCTGGCTACAATGCACATTGTAACCACCAAAAAAAATCTCCCCTTACATTTTATCTACTTCGATAATACATTAATCCTCCTTGTAATAATGATTTGAAAAACGCAAGGTCAATGAAATCAGTGAGCATTAAATATTAAGAGTATTGAGTGTTTCCAAACACCAAAACGGCTTTCTAGGGGGACAGATCTTTCTCGGTTATCCCACCAAGCCTTTGGAACGACTTGCCAAATATCATTGAACAGAGTTCCACTGTTAACTGTTTTGAATCAGGATAAATCTCTCAGTCTCAAAGTTTTCTTTCAGTGCAAGTCTTCCACTACTTCAACGAAATAATGTGACATTGTTTAATTTCCCTTCTGACAAACAAAAGGCAGCTGCCTTCCGCAGCTTGTGTCCTCCCAGCTGCCTCCATGAAGTGCCATTTCCATACAGTTTTCGTGATCATTTTCGGCTTCAGATCTCTCAAGAAACCCCTGAAAGTGTCTGCGCTGTCCCCCTTAAGCCCGATATGATACACTGTATGGGAATTGCCCCTGAAGCCGTTCCATCCAGTTGCCAATGCCTGTGTACTAACGTTCCTTCCATCCAGGAAGAGATTGACCTCGTTTGTATCTTTGTCCCATGCTGCCGCCGCATGATACCACTTGTCAACTGGGGAAGAGCTATCGAGAAGAGAGTGAATTGAGGTGTTTGTATAACCCTGTAATACACTTCTATGGATTATACACTTTTGTATGTAAAGAAACCTAGCCAGGAGAGAGCTGAGCTTGATGTATGGCTGTAGTTTCACTGGATAATATTACGCATTCCTTCACTGGTTTTGTTATGGTTAGCAAGAATAAATATTTTAGAGTGAGAGAGCCCACAGGCTGTATTTGCAAAATTGCAACCCATTGTACAGATGCAAGAGAAATGTCTCTCTGGCTCATGTGGGACCCTGTGCAATCTAACTTGGCCTACTTTCACGTACTTGTTAGATAAGCACATAAGTAACTACATCGCACCAGGTAGTGGCCACATATTTTTTGCTGGACGCTTCGTAAAGGTATAAGCTAAGAAATGATCACTCAGAGTATGTATTTACTTGAGTTGGTACCAAGAAAAATTTCCCTTGAAACTTACCCTCCATAAAGCCACGGCTCGTAATCCCCTCGTTTTTTGATACCTCCAAAGAGCAATTTCCCATGGCCATATGCAGAGAAAAGGAATTTCACTGGGTTAGAGCAGTCCGAATAAATTATTGACGGTTGTTTAACTGGGCTCTGCAGTTTAACCCAACTGGCAATGGTGAAACTGCTTCGACTAAAGTCCACGGTAGGGGTGGTCGCGTATGCTAGAACCAGAACCACCGAGGTCTTACGTTTTGTAGTCTATATCAGTTAAGGTGGCTGATACCGGTTTCCAGCACTTCCCCATCTGATTGGAAGAGAGGGGAATGGGTACCGGTCTACAAGAGTAATAAAAGAGAAGAAGTAAAGAATTACCGACCAATTACAATTCTACCAACCCTTGACAAGCTGTTTGAGGAATTACTGGGAAAGCAGTTTCCGGAGTACATGGATCCTAAACTTAGCAACAGCTTGACAGCCTATCGAAAGAACAATGGGTGCGACACCGCATTACTGAGACTAGTTGAGAAATGGAAGTTGGATCTAGACAGTAGACAAGTTGTGGGAGTATTATCCTCAGATATGAGTAAGGCATTTGAATCTGTTAGCCGATCACTACTCAGTATTAAGAAACTGGAATCATACAACTTCTCAGGATCTGCCCTCAACCTTCTGCACTCATATTTCTCTCACAGACGAAACAGGGTCAAGTTGGGTTCTGTGAATAGTAAGTGGAAAGATACAATAAGAGGTTGTCCTCAAGGGTCTTCGTTTGGTCCCCTCTTGTGGAACTCATTTCAAAATGATCTCACTTATATAACTGAGGAGGAAATTTCTATGTATGCAGACGATCATCAAATTTTTGCCTCGGGCTCGTCTGCTAGTATCGTTGAAGGGAACCTGCTGAGTGAAGGTAGCAAAATTAATAATTGGTACAAAGAAAACCTGCTACAAGTGAATGTTCAGAAATATCAATCCATGCTACTGGGTCCTGGAACTGAGGCAAATAATATAAACCTGCATATAGATGGGACTAACATAGAACAATTGAAATCTATCAAATTGTTCGGTGTACTCCTGGACTCTGAACTTAATTTTAGTGAGCACATTAGTTTCATTTGTAAAAAGGCTAGCCAACAGATAGGAGTTTTAAAACGTCTAAGAAAGTTTATACCCACTCATGCTAAATTACAACTTTACAAAGTTGCCATATCGCCTCACTTGACGTACTGCAGTACTATTTGGCATTTCTGTAGAGCCTCAGACAAAAGAAAGTTGAACGATTACAGGAGAGAGCCCTTAGAGTAGTTTTCAATAATGAATCAGTCTCCTATGACGAGCTGCTGAGGCTGGCTGAACTCCCTTCACTGGTCAACAGAAGGCTTCAGGAAATTGCAATCCTCATGTTCAAGGCAAAGAAGAATCTACTTCCAAGTCAAATACAGGAACTTTTTACATTGAAAGCAAACTGTGATATGAGATATTCTTTAAGAAACTCGGATTTCAAAATGCCTCGTTTTAATACGATTTAATATGGAAAGCATTCGATACGATACTATGGCCCTTTCCTCTGGTCGAAAATTACAAAAGAATTACGTACTGGAGACAGTCTGCACAGATTTAAAACTAAAATTAGGAGAACAGACCTGACTGTCGTAATTGATGATGGCTGCAGCAACTGTATGCTTTGTAATAATTAATTTTGAGACTCTATGTCATTAAGCAAAATTTTATTTGTAAATAGGTTCTAGATTTCTTTTTAGTTCCGTAGCTTTTACTATGTTTAGCATTATTATCTTACATTATTTTAATTTTGTGTCACCAATTAGTGCTATGCGCTAGAGACTCTCGACACATTAATAAAGTCCACTACTACTACTTCCCAATTCTTGTACTCATCACTACCAATCTTTTTTATTGTGGTATTAAACAAATGTCCAATCATTGGTGAACAAGTTATGAAAAAAATGTTTCTAATTAAAAGGCTACCATAGCAACATTGTAACCTATTAGAAACACTCCTAATTTTAGCTTTAACTAAAAATAGCATTAAAAGGAGCTCAGTGACCCCCATTTTTTATTGTTGAAATTGCAAAGTTTTAAAAAATTGTAGGAGGGGATTCAGAGCCACCTTAAATTTTCGAAAAATTTAGATGGCTCTAAATCGGCTCCTATAAGTTTGTTTTTAACTTTGCAAAAAAGTTGTTCAACAATAAAATATGGGGTCGCCAAGCTCGATTTTAAGTTATTGTGGCTTAAAGCTAAAATTGGGGGTTAAAGTGTTGCTATGGTAATATATTTTGTCGAAAAAGTTTCATAACTTGTTCACCAATGATTGGGCATTTCTTTGATACCACTATGAAGATTGGTTGTAATGAGCCATCAAAATAAGAGTGCTGAATTAAAAGTGCTGGAAACCAGTGTGAGCCACCTTAAATCAAGAATGATCGGTTCACTCATTTCTTCTTAAGGACTTTTTGTATGCAATGATTGCATTTTCCCGAGGGTAGGAGGTCAAGACGATCTCTTTATTCCTTATAAGGGGTTACCACGGAGATTTTGCTGGTCAACCGAAGGCTCTATCTTTCTTGTCACGCTCGTCACGCTAGCTGCGTTTGTTCGTAAACGATCACTGCAGCTACAACTCGGTAGGTATTTGATTTATAAGTTCTTTTTCGAGCCATTTTCCACCTCAGAAGCCCCCTGTTTGGCATCTTAAGGCTAGGTTGGTGGGTAGAGGCAATTCTCTGGAGGAAAACAGAGGAGAAAAACAATTTCACAGCAAGTGGATCATCGAAAGTGTTTCTTGCGAGACACGGCGATTCCGAAGTGAGGTTGTGTTCCTGGGTGTTCTGTGAATGGATTCAGGGAGCTGGCATGACAATTTTGGCGTGTTTTGACTTGTAAATAATGCAGTCGGTGCACTATTTTGTCAGCAGGACCGGGAGGTTTTACACATAAAAAATGTCTGAAATGGAAATTGGCGGACTTTCGTGCTGCCGTTATCCAAGAATCTCCCAGAATTCCTTTGGGTCACAAACGCGAACATGGCAAACCAATGAGAGCAACTCAATCAAATAGCATTATCGGGGTCGCCCTAAAGAAGTCAGCAGGAAAATGAGGAACAGATCGCAAGAAGTTGAGTCGAAGTTTGCTGCCAATTTAAACTTTAAGCTTCGAAAAGAATATTTGTCTTAAAATCTCAAGACAAAGTTACGTGATGTTTGGTGTTGTCCGAGGGCGTTTTAGGGTTTTGCAACAGAATAAACAGTCATACTAAACGAATATTGGCAGTTTTGTTCAGTTTCCCGGATGATGAAGTCTAAACAAGTGATCATTTGGCAATAAAAATGGTTCATTTCAACCATAGTCCGGAATTTGGGGAAGTTGCGGGATTTTCAAAGCGTCGGTCATCTATGACCGATATTTTGGTGATGTGTAGAATCAGAGGCTCCTCTGAGCCATCTCATGGATGCATCTTGCTACACTTATTGCGATCGACACTTGACTAGTAATGCAACCTCTTTTCTAGAGCCTATCTAAGTTATTATTCAAACTAGACTGGTTGTGATGTATTCTCGCCCAAACGCAACGTCCCATCAAAGAGAGCGTTGTGTGACACCCTGAAAGTCACAGCATGGTAACTGTTTTTTGCCACAATGTTGAATTACTGTCAAAAATAATTTTTATACTGATCGTTTAAGCCAAAGGATAGACTTTCTGAGCAAGTTCGGAGTTTTCGCAACTAGATTTCAGAATGCGCGGTTATTTCATTGACATTGAATAACAACAGCGTCCATTGTGACATGCCCCCAACTTAGAAAGCTATTCCAGACTTTTAAGTGCCATGAGTAATTTGGCGATTTCATCTTCGATAAGAATTCAATACGTGCCTGTCCCAGTTTAAGCAGTAAAATCAATCATATTTTTCTTTCAAAACAAGTGTGTTGCATGTCTAAATATGTTTCTTTGATACAAAAGCTCTGCTGATTACTTTGTTTACGTTGATTCAGTGTAGCGATTGTGACATTGTACGTTGTGTCAAACATATGACCTAAGCTTTCACCTGATATGCAACAACACGCAATACTCATCGTGCGAGGGGGGATTCAATTCATTGCTGAATGTTCCAATCCTTTGCTCAAACGAATTAGTTGTTCCTTGTCTAGAGCGCCTGAGGATAGCAAATGCCTTATTTACTTGCTTACGGTCGCAGGAAATTCAGTTTATTTCACTAACACACTAACACTCTGTGGCGATAGCATGCATACTTTTGTTATATAAACATATGCTTTTGGCATTGTTTTCTCCCTGTTTTCTTGTCTTGAACTCCAGCCGTGCCATTCAGTGCTAGTGGCATCAAAATAACTTGTTTTAATTATTAGACATTCATTCCTCCCTGCTGCATTCTTCCATCGGGTGGCAAGAAAAATCGTCGATAGGAAAAGCAATTTCATCATCGCTTTAAGATATCAGCCAGCCTGGATATCAGCGTACAATTTTCGTCGATTTCCATCTTCAGTTCTCGGAGCTTGTGTACATAATCGTATTAGCTTTCTACTTTCCAACTCAACAAAGGTATATTCAAGAGGATCGGACGAAAAATCATCCGCTTTACAATCTTCACATGCTCTGATCGACGCCATTATTCGCTTCATGATACATAAACAGTCGAGCAAGAATCTACACATTTCTACTACCCAATGAAACTTGCAAACCTGCGGGGACAAATACAATTCTTACCAGGGGAGGGACAGAAGAGATGTTTCATCCAAGTTTAATGAATAAATTATTCAGAATTGAAAAAAAGTGAGTGAGTGAGTGAGTGAGTGAGTGAGTGAGTGACTTGGAGTGCCTCCTATACCTCATGGCATGACCACGTCATCCATGAGCTAAAAAGCACTGACAAACACTGTTTAGCACTGACAAGACCAGAAGTCAGCGCTTTTCCACGGTACTTAAAATTTGTGATCAGTTTAGTGATTCCAGACAATATGGATTTGTGATGAATGTGAATGAATGCTGAAATAAATGACTTGTGATTATATAGACATACCATAAGAGTTGCTTCCATGGGTCAAAGATCCATCAACATTTCTATAACACTGGTGAAAAGTTGATCTTCATTGTGCGACACAAGGGAATTCATACTATATTCTTTAATATTATGAAAGGTGTTCGTCATCGTAGTTTCAAATGATAGCTATGAGTTAATCTTTTGTCTCACGAGTGAGTCACAAAGATGTGGATCGCGACGTTTCGACAGCTCTACTGCTGGTCTTCATCAGGCGATGGTGTTGACTGGCTGCGTGTGAGTATAAGAAGCACCGTGGCTGGTGGTGATCGGTGCGTTTCGATCCTCGCTTAGGCTGTTGTTGATTGGAGGATTTCGATCCTTGTCGTTCAGACTAGAAATTGTTCCCTCAGAGGTCCGCTTTGGTACTGATCGGCTGTTGTGGTGTTTGATCGTGGGCATCCACGCTTCAGGAATTTCAATTTCCACTGTTAGGGCGAAGTCTTATGTGAATAGCCTCTTTAACCCTACGGGTGTACCAATGTGGGTCTCGGTCAATAAATTTAACTTCGTCCCAGAGCGGATAATGTCCGGTCGCGTTGCTATGTTCTGAAATCGGGAATCTTGTAGACTACTCCGTCTTATTTTACTGGATCGACAATGTCCTTAGGTCGCACTAGGCGTGATCTAAGAGTTGTGTCAAATCTGAAAACAGTCCGTATGCCTTGTTGTTGCAGGCAACGGCGAAGAGCTTCCGATGTGCCTTTGACGTATGGCAGAACCACAGTAGATTTAATTTCGGGTTCAGGTTCTTTAGTGGTTGTTCGTCCCTTGGTTTTCGTAAGATTTTTTTTCTAAACGAAAACGGATAACAGTTGGAAACAAGGACCGATGAGAGGTGTTTCTTTTCATGAGAGATAACTGATGGTTTAGTTATGAGGTGTTTAGATCGATCGTACAGGCACTTGACAATACCGCGTTTTACAGATTGTGGGTGGTGTGAATCATACGCTAGGTACTGGTCAGTGTGTGTAGGCTTTCTGTAAACACTGGTAGAGAGGTATCCGTTCGAATCCTTGATGATCAACGTATCAAGGAAGGGAATTGAGTTGTCGTTCTCAGTTTCCATTGTGAAACGGATCGTCGGCTGTTGACTATTGAGGTGTTGTAATAACGAGTCAACTTTGTCACGATCTAAGATGGTAAAGGTGTCATCTACATAGCGTTTCCAGATCTTAGGTGTACAGGGCGTCGATGTCAAAGCTTGCTCCTCAAAACCCTCCATGTAGAGGTTAGCTATCACTGCGGATACCGGGCTACCCATGGCTGCTCCTTCTTGCTGTTCGTAAATCAGTTCATCATACTGGAAGTATGTGGATCTAAGAGCGAAACTCAAGAGGTCTGTAATCTGCGTAGGTGTTAAAGTCGTGCGGTTGGCAAGGCACGGGTCAGCTTCTAGTTTTCGCAGTGCAGTCTGTACTGCTCCTTCGATTGGAACGTTCGTAAACAGAGACACTCCGTCAAAAGTTACCATGATCTCGTTTTCTAGTACCCATTGTAGAAAACGAGATCATGGTGTCTTTTGACGTAGTGTCTCTGTTTATCGTTTGATTTGTTTTGCAGAATTGCCAGAGGTTTTCGTAAGTGTGATATAGTTTTCGCTGTTTATTTCACGGGACCTTGTTAACTGTCACATATCCTTTTGTTGTTCAGTTGCATTGTCATTCGCGACGGGATAGTTTTTGCTGCTTGTAGCGGGGCGTATTATTATTATTATTATTATTATTATTATTACTATCGTTTTATTTTTGCCGTATTTCGGATATTCGGGGATGCACATTCGTGAGTGTACATGACATTTCGGCATGCTTTCTTGGGGAGTACGAAGTGCGGGTGGTTTAGAGCCTGATTGTGGTTGATAGTAGGCATGTCAGTTGGTACCTTTTCTGGGGACGTGCGTGGTTCCGCGTGTGCATGTCTGTGTGGCTTCTTTTAGGGCGTTTATGGTTTACGTGCTCCGGTTCGTGAATAGGTGCGTACGGGTACGCTTGGGGGGCTGTGTATGGCTGGTCAGGGGCCTGTGTGCACCTTCTTGATAGGCGCATACCTCCTACCTGACGTGGATTTTCTCCCGGTTAGACTTGTAATTTGTTACAGTTAAATCATGTGCAGTCAAGTGAGTGGTTTGTCACCCCTTTTATATACTGTAACTGGTTCTGTTATTTGTAACAGATGGAGTTGTACGCCGTGTGTAGTCACGGGCATTCTGTAGACAGAGACAGTTGTACGCCGTGTGAAGTCACAGGGGTGCCTTGTCATCAAGGTATATTCTGTTATTTGTAACAGATGGGTCATACGCCGTGTGTAGTCACGGACATTCTGTAACTTGTTACAGAGGCAGTTTTACGCCGTGGGTAGTCACTGGGGTGCCTTGTCAGCAAGGTAGATTCTGTTATTGGTAACAAATGGGTCATACGCCATGTGTAGTCATGAGCATTTTTGTACCTTGTTTATACGCTGTGTATGGTCACGGGTTGGGGGAGGGGGGGGGGGGCCTTATCTTCAAGGTATATTCTGGATCAGATAGCTGAGGGTTATACACCGTGTGTAGCCACCGGCATGCTATGACTTATTACGCGTGCTGTTATAGCGGAGCTCCGGCGGCCCGAAGGGCCGCCAAGCGGAGCACCATAGTTAAGAAAATATGGTAACCCATCTATCCGAAAAAATTTGGTTTTGGTACGCCCTACCATGTATACAATGTGAAATGTCCCATTAATTGTGTGTTGTAACCTAAGTTGTAATCCGCGTTTTGTGTACATCTTTTCATGTACATCTTTTGATATTGGACGTCAATGTCATGGCCAATTGACACCTGTCAAAACAAGGTATCCGCTGACCAGTAGTCCGTGACCATATCGCGGACTCAAGTTAAGACCTCATCGAAGCCCGCTGTTTTTTTGAAGTTGACAGCTGACCAGGTACTGGTTTTCGATTGTATCGCAGGCTCAAGCCGGGTGTAGAACACCCAAACCAAAACGAGGCTTAATTTTTCGCGCGCTTTCTGCAGCTCGTAATTTCACATTCAGTTGGTTTCTTCATTCTGAGCAAAAGAACGTCATCTTCTTTTAAGCTCTGTCATTTAATTCGCGTAAAAGGCATAAAAATCAAGAATTACTTAAAGATATTCCGGCATCTTGCAGCTCACCAAAAAAGTTCACTCAACAATTCACCGGCATTAATGGGAGGAACGAGTAGCTCAAACTTGATGGAAGAAGTTCTTTCTTTGGACAAACCGTTTGCTATTTTTGTAGATGCGTGTTTTTACTATAGTGGATCTATGCGTATTTTCAAGTGGTAGAAAGCTCGACAACACAGGTAACTTAAATAAATTACTTTTGAATGAAACTTGCATTTTTGTCTCGACTCGATATATATAACAATCTACTCGTTTTGGACACAAAGAAGAAGCTATTCGAATTGTTTGTTTGTTGTTTTGAAAGCGTACGAGTGTTTTTCCTCGGCTTCGGTGACTGTACATGTTTTTCGACGTCTGTGTTTCTAGAGTGTTAAGAACTGAAAGAAACGTTTGTCCGTATGTTATCAACACGTTATCGCAATGAGTCCTCGTAAAGTATCTGTTATGTTTTGCGCGACGAGGGCAATTTCAGCAAATTTCTGAAAACACAAGTGATATTAATCCTTAATTTTTCTCGGCACCATGCGATTACCAGAACTAACAGGATTGTTTTCCTTTTTTTCTTTTCTACGACATTTAAGCTTATGTTTAAGCTTAACGTACTACGAAATATGTTGTTAACTCATTTCTCTCTGGCTCTGTAATTATGCGTCCTCAGGGACGCATGATTTGAAAACCTGCTACTTTCACAAACCCCGGACTGTGGTCGAAATGAGCCAATGTGATAGCCAAATGCTTAGTTGTTTAGACTTTACCACCCCCAAAATCCCAATTTTCGTGGAATACTACCGTTTATTCTGTTGCAAACCAAAAATTTGGCTTCGAACGCCCTCGGACAACACCAAAAACATGCAACTTTTGTCTTGAAGTTTTTAATACAAACAATCCTCTTGAAGCTAAAAGTCTACATTGGCAGCAAACTTCAACTCCTCGTCTTGCAATCTGTTCCACATTTTTCTGCTCACTTCTTTCGTGCGATGGAGATTTGCATATGGCGCAATGGCCGCCGCACGCGTTTTTCAACGTTAGCCACATTTTTGGCTACCACTGCTAAGTGCAGGCATCTGTAATTGTATTGCTTCGATGGCAACTAAGGATGAAATTAAGTCACTCTTGGAGGCCGAAATTGGACCTCTAAAAGCTAAATTAAGCTCAATTGAAAAGGCATTCTCCGAACTAGAAAAGTTGGCCGAACAATTAACATACTGAAATTATTCTAATTATATGGCCATGCACTATTATGACTGTTTTCTTTTCTTTTCTTTTCTTGCCATCTATGTGTTTTCTTTTTTTCTTTTTTGTAGTGTGTTGTGTATGTCTTACGATGTTGTGTATGTCTAGTTATTGTGATGTCCTGTACATTCAAAACTACCTTCAAAGAGCTAGCTGCTAGCTCGAAAACCTTACGGTTATCTAGCTGCTAGGCATTTCCTTCTATGTAATAATATTTAGTTTTAAATTGTAATTGATTATTTTATGTGTTTAAGTTGCTAATTATTTAATAAGTTTTACAAACCGTGTAATGGAAATGTGAATAAAGTGTTGTGTTGTGTTGTGTTGCGATGTGGATAACGCTATTTGATTACCGTTCCTTTCACCGTCTGTAATTTTCGCTTTTGTGACCCAAAGAAATTCTGGGATATTCGTCGATAACAGCCGCATAGCAGTCCGCCAATTTCCATGTCAGATATTTCTTAGAACCGTGTCGAGCCACTCGCTCCTGCTGACAAAATATTACTCGATTGCATTATATACAGGTCAAAACTTGCCAAAATTGCCATGCCACGTCCCGGAATCCACTCACAAAACGACTAAAGACACAACTTCACTCCGTGAATTGCCACCACTCGCTCGAATACTTTGAGCGACTCACTTTATGTGAAATTGCTTCTCACCTTTGTTTTCAAAGGATTGCGTCTACCCATCAACCCAGCTTTATGATGCTAAGGCAGGGGGCTTCTGAGGTGGAAAATGGCTCGAAAAACACCCTTATAAATCAAATAAATAACGAATTGTAGCTGCAGTAATCGTTTAGAAATAAGCGACAGTTAGGACACGTGATAAGCGTGACATGAAAGATAGAGCGTTCGATGTTGTGGACCAGCGAAATCTCTGTGGTAACCCCTTGTATGGAATAACCAGATGATGATGATGTTGTGACAATGGTGGAAAAGCATCATCGGCGGAATGGCCCCAGGGGGTCAACGATGACCCCCTATGATAGGGGAAATCGTGAGCGTAACGCATGGGGATCGGGAGGTAACCTTTTAGCCTGCTGTTATTATTTTGGTAAACTAGGACACGTCGTGGTCAACTGCAATCAACGAAAGAGGGATCCTCGTGCCCTGGAAGAAAAGAATGTGGTTCCACAGCCGCCAACAAACTGAGGAGTGAACAGTTAGATAGACTTAAGTGCTGCCTGATATGTTTTATGTGATTTCTGGATCAGATGCAGATGACGTCTTTGCAAGTAAGGTTGCAGGCGTGGAGGAAGGGCAGATTATTGGCGACGATCACGAGTTATTTTTCCGAGACCCGAATCTCTTCAGAGCTGAGGAACTGCATTCTCACTTATAATTTTGGGAGATAATTGCGGAACGGAGTCCTTCAGTAACTCAGATGGAGGTTTTAGGATGGATCAGAGACAAGGTCTCCATTTTTCTAAGGGCGAGCGCTATGACTCGGATCGCCCTCCAGGGAGAATATTCAGAAATAACATGTACATGTCTTGTAAGTCATTTGTGAGTTTTGTCCAGAAAACTCTAGTTGCTCGTCTGACTATTGGGGCGATTTCCTTGCTGGAAAAAGTGGGTGATGTCGAACCACCTCATGTTGTACTACCCCTCACTGTCGAGCCATCAAAGCCACGGCTCTGTTATGATGCGCGCTACTTAAATCTGTGGATGAGAGACAAGCCCTTTACTTTGAATAGTCTTAATGATTTAACGCGGTACGTCGCGAAGGACTCGTACCAGACTCTGTTAGATGATAAATCTGGGTACGACCACATTTTTTTATTAGAGGAAAATAATCGCACCTTTTTTGGGATCCATTGGGGGGCGGGGCCTGGCTCTTCAAATATGACAGTTTACTGTTTGGTTGGAAAATATCCCGCCCTACATTTACGAAACGACGGGTCTTTTGGCAACTAAGGATACTTCACAAATTAATGTGATCAAGTAAGCTGAAACCACTCAAAGGGCACTAAGGCCACGAGGTAGCGGGCATTACCCTTAAATCTACCAAAGCAAAGATTGAGCCCAAGCATTAGCAGCCATGAACAGCTGTTTCGGTCTTGTTAGGCCTCATCAGCGTGGCATAGCTAATGCTCAGGCTCAAGTATCCACATATCAATAACACAAGAAATGAAAACGTAAAGCTTGTGGGATGTGACTGGAGTGACAAGGATACTTCACGAATTAATGTGATCAAGTAAGCTGAAGCTTTACGTTTTCATTGCTTGTGTTATTGATATGTGGGTACTTGAGCCTGAGCATTAGCTATGCCATGCTGATGAGGCCTAACAAGGCCGAAACAGCTGTTCATGGCTGCTAATGCTTGGGCTCAATCTTTGCTTTGGTAGATTTAAGGGGTAATGCCCGCTATCTCGTGGCCTTAGTGCCCTTTGAGTGGCTTGAGCTTACTTGATCACATTAATAATATTATTTGTGAAGTATCCTTGTCACTCCAGCCACATCCCACAAGCTTTACGTTTTCATTGCTTTTGGCAACTAACTTCTTTCACTCAATTGGTGTTCCTTGCCTTCTTTACATTGTCGATCGACGCAATGGGCAGCTCCAGGTTCCTATGGATCAAGGAGAATATGGCGTTCTAACCACGGTCGAGGAAAGTTGTTTTGTGGCTGCCAGGTCTGCCATTTTCTAAGTAGCTTTTTTATTTGGTGAAGTTGGGCTATTTTCTGGGTTTATCATAATCTATCTTGACCCTCATGAAGATTGCCCCCTATCTCGGTTTTCTGGCAGACTCCTCTGTGGAGTCAACCCCAGAGAAGAAACCCAAATTTATTACGCTTGTTCGAGAGACACTGGAATTTACTTATGTCTCTGTTGAACCTTGCAACGTCTGGTGGGGAAATGTGTCTCCTTTTCTCGAGCAGTGCCGGCGGCAAAATTATATACGAGAGAAATGAATGCAGCCCTTTCGAAAGGCCTGTGCTCTCAAAGGCCGATCCTGCTACGTGGTGTCGTTCGGGAGGAGATATCCTATTGGTTATTCTCGAAGACCTGGGATAACCATCTGCCATGGCGGGATGAACGTCATATCCAAGTCTCAGTAGCTACTGATGCCTCTGCTTCAGGATGGGGGGCTGCGATTGTCTCCCCGATTTATCTCCCCGATGTTTGCGAATACTGGACTGGGGAGGAGCAGACCTGGGATATAGTAACGAAGGAAGCTATGGCAATCAATAAGATACTTTGATTTTGTCGAGTGGACTCGTTGGTTAATAATCACCACGGTTAAGACAATATGGTAACCCATCTATTCGAGAAAATTTGGTTTTGGTCACCGTACGTAAGTCGTAAGTCGACGGTACCTCCCCCTTCCATATATGCGATGTGAAATGTCGGCCATAATCCAACTGACAGGCTAGTTTACAGCGGACATCTTTGATATTGGACATCCATGTTATGGCCAATTGACACTTGTCAAAACAAGGTATCCGTTGACCAGTATTACGTGACCATATCATGGGCTCAATTGAAGACGTCATCGAAGTCAGCTGTTTTTTTTAAGTTGACCGCTGACCAGGTACTGGTTTTCGATTGTATCGCAGGCTCAAGCCAGGTGTGGGACACCCAAACCAAAACGAGGCTTGAGAGCGCGCTTTCTGCGGCTTGAGATTTCACATTCAGTTGCTTTCATTTTGAGTAAAGCAACTTCATCTTCTTCGAAGCTCAGTTTCTGTCTTTTAATTCGCGTAAAAGGCATAAAAATAAGGTCATCATCACAGCGACTCTTGGCCACCCCGACAGCTCGATTGAAAACATATGGGGACCGTGCTTTTGCCGTGGTAGCCCCTAAACTGCGGAACACTCTCCCATTGGAATTAAGATTGAGTAACTCTGGAAACATTTTAAAGAAACGTTTGAAAACTTACCTTTTTAAAATTGCTTTTAACCTGTAAATAACATTTTTTATATTCTAGCTTATAGATAGTTTTTTATCCTTTTAAGTTTTTATTTCATGTGTACTGAGTGAGTGCCATGAGCAAGTAGTGATAATGGCGCTATATAAATATTTATTTATTTATTCATTTATATTATATTAAAATCAAGAACTACTTAAAAGATACTCCGGTAGGTGAATTTTCAACTGATAAAATGGAAAAGCAAAAGGTTTTTCTCAGGCGCCCGGATTGTGTGGTTGAAAAACAAAATGATTTAACGCTTTAAGGGCTTGTTCACTTTACCGCGACATCTTGCAGCTCACCAAGAGAGTTCACTTAACAACTCACCGGCATTAATGGGAGGAACGAGTAGCTCAAACTTGGTGGAAGAAGTTCTTTCTTTGGACAAACCGTGTGCTATTCTTGTAGATGCGTGTTTTAACTACAGTGGATCGATGCGTATTTTCAAGTGGTAGAAAGCTCGACAATACGTACAGGTAAACTTAATTAAATTGAAGCTTAGCATTTGGTTTAATCGTTGTTACTTTTGTTCAGGAATGAAACTTGTATTTTTGTCTTGAGTGGATATAAATAACAATCTACTCGTTTTGGACACAAAGAAGAAGCTAGTCGAATTGTTTGTTTGTTGATTTGCAAGCGAACGAGTGTTTTTCCTCCGCATGGCTGACTGTACATGTTTTTCGACGTCTGTGTTTCTACAGTGTTAAGAACTGAAAGAAACGTTTGCCATTATGTTATTAACACGTAATTGCAATGAGTCCTTGTAAAATTAAGGATTAGCATCGCTTATGTTTTGCGCGACGAGGGCAATTTCAGCAACTTTCTGAAAACTGGCACAAGTGATATTAGTCCTTAAGCTTAATTTTACTCGGCCCATGCAATTACCTATCCGAACTATCAGGATTGTTTTCCTTTTTCTCTTTTCTACGACATTTAAGCTTATGTCTAAGCTTCACTTACTACGAAATTTGTTTGTTAAGTCCCGGCTAAAAGATCAAACATTTTCATCCATTATCATGTTTGTCAAGCTTAACGTTTGGTGGCTAAACGCAAAACTATGTTTGACCAAACAAGGGACCAAGCGAGTCCAAAAAATGATTTTTGCGCATTATTGCTTAAAGTTACGACGGTACGTGGCTCATTTGGTTGCTTTTTACCGTTTGTGCACGATTTGTTTGTTGGGGTGGCTAAACGATCAAATATTTGTTCGTAATGCGAAATTTTGGATGAACATGTTTGATTTAGATCAAACATGGAAAGCCATTTAATGCCCTATTGTGAAAGGTGGCTAAACCGTCAAACATGCTCGTCCAACGATGTTGGATGAAAATATTTGATCGTTCTTTGATTGCTAAATTTGTTTTCGAACAAACACACACGTCGACTGTATTGTTATCTTGTAATGTGTTGAGGTTTTTGAACCGCGGTCAATTCCTGTTGACTGCTCTAAGCATAAAATATTGGCGCAAGGAAAGCCATCCTGTGTTGCTCAGTACTAATAAAAAAATAATAATCGTGGAGCTCCGCTTTTAGGCTTGACTAAATCTATATATATTAATACGGTAGATTCATTAATTGGGATGTTAAGGTCCATCTTTCACGCCATTGGGAGGGATGGTGAAAAAGGTTGGGGCTGGGTAATCCCGCAGCGGATTAGTCCGTGAAGGATTATCTCCGAGTGGTGACTGCGGAGCAATTACAATCCAGGGTCACACCTAAGTAAGCCAACCCCTTTTTTGCTGCAGAAGTTTATTATTGCTCGGGACCAGACTTACTTTAAGACAGTTTTCTTTAGTAGTGATCGACCGGGTGATTTGGGCCATGTGAAGGTACCTGAGATTTTGTGCTTTCCCAATGGCGATGGTTTCTTGTTTAACCATGTGTGGTAAAAGACACTGAGGGATGGCGATCAAAACGTGTTTGGAATTAAACGGAACCCGCAAACGATTATCTGTCCCATGAGGGGTATTGAGCACTACCTTGATGTTGCGCGGCAAATAAAAGTCGATCTTACTCGTGGTTACTTGTTCTGCCCAACGACGCCTAAGAGTGGTATCTTGGATTTTCTCTTCACTTCGGCGGCTGCAGAGGCACAGCTTAAATTGTATCTAAAAGAAATGGGTGTGGACGACCGCGAAACGCTGCATGGTTTCAGATCGGAGTGTGCTATGACCTTGCCTCTGTCGGGGGTAGAGCTGTCTGAAATCATGGACCATGTTCGCTGGACTCGCCGACATACTGCTTTGCATTATTTGTAACAGGCGAAAGTGCTAAATCCTTCTGGAGCTTCTGCTAAGCTGGCTTCTAGCGAGGTGATGAACCTTAACAGTGGATGGCAGGATATCAATGAACTGAAGCGTTTTGTGTGCGCTTTTCCTTCAGTTGATTCACGAAAACGACCTCAATCGGACTGATTAATTAAGCTAAACATTTTTTACTCGAGCTTCGTAGAGCGCCCGAGGTTAAAAATGCCCGTCCGTTCTTATTGTTTTTCTTTGTCGTCAAGTTTCATCCGCAAAGCTCACTTACGGCGTTTCTGTGCAAGCGCTAACTAAATATAACAACTCACAACAGCAATAAAATGAAAAATAAATAAATAATAATAAACTTGTTACCTATATAGCGCAAAACGTCTTTAAAAATATATGATCTAATGCGCTGTTACAATTATTACAATCGATGAAATGTCATTAAAATTTAAATTAACTATGCTAAAAATGTAAAACTATATCTAAAGTGTGAATGAAATATGAAATGAATCATTTGACATATCTAAAGTGTAATTATATTATAATTACAGAAATAAAAATAACCTCACACGGAAATATAAAATTTTAACATTAAAATACGCTTGCCTAAAAAGCGTTTTGAGCTCTCTCTTAAATGTGATAACGTTATCAATAGCCCTAAGGCTTGGCGGCAAGGCGTTCCATAACACTGGAGCAGCAACTGAGAAGGCTCTATCTCCACAGGTCTTGGCCGATTTTACTGCGGGCCGGGCAAGAATATTATTATTGTTGATCTTAAATTATAATTAGAGTGTTTAAAAGATAAAAGTTTGCTAAGATAGGCTGGTGCAAGACCATGAAGAGCTTTAAAAATTGTTAAATTGAACTTAAAAATAATTCTTAATTTAACTGGCAACCAATGAAGCTCTATCATGACAGGTGCGATGTGCGCGTAGCGCGGCGTGTTGGTCAGTAACCTGGCAGCTGCATTTTGTACACGTTGCAATTTATGAATATGTATAGCTGGCAGACCATATAATAGCGAGTTGCAATAGTCCATACGACTCATGACTAAAGCTTCACTACTAAAGTCTTTGCAGCTTCAAAAGGGAGGTATTTTCTGATACGCCTAATGTTGCATAATGAAAAGAAAGGTAACTGGCGCGTCTTGTTTATGTGGTTGAGATTAGAATCAAACCAGACACCTAAATTCCTAGCTTCAGTAAGTGAAGGTATAGGCGTGTCACCAACTAAAAGACTATCAGTTCGGAGTTCCAATGAGCATGAACTCAGTCTTCTCTTCATTCAGCTTCAACTTATCTTCGACCATCCACGCCTTCACAGCCCTAATACACCGCTCCATAGGCAACTTTGCCCCCGTCTCACTTTCAGAACTGTCTGGCTTGAGCGACAGGTAAAGTTGAGTGTCGTCTGCATATGAATGGACGTTTGGTAGATGGGTCTTAATAACTTCAAACAGCTTACTAGCATAGTCAGAAAAAAGTAGCGGTGTTAGACATGACCCTTGAGGAACACCGAATGATAGGTGAGATCTGTCTAACAGTTCCCCGTTAACCGCAACACGCTGAGAGCGGCCAGACAAGTAGGAGGCGAGCCACTTGAGAACATCTCCTGTGACACCAATCGACGTCTCTAGGTGCCGCAGGAGGATGGTGTGGTCCACCTGTCAAACGCTGCGCTTAAATCAAGCAGTACGAGCAGAGACACGTGCTGGTGATTCATGCCAAGCAGCATGTCGTTAACTATTTTAAGCAGCGCCGTCTCAGTACTGTGCGATTTCCTAGAAGCTGACTGCAATACAGGAAATGGTTCGTTATCCGTAACGTGGGTGTACACCTGGTCAAATACTGCCCTCTAAAAAAATCTTGGATACAAATAATAGATTATTTCCACTCGGAAGGGAAGTGTGCAGTAGACAGAGATGCATTTACCATTTTCGTGATAACAGGCAGTAAAACCTCCAATGAGTCGCAGACCAGATTAGTCGGCAATGGATCCAATTAGCACGACTTTCTGGCAGAGTTCTTAATAAGGTCACACACATTGCTCTCGCTCAGAGTATCAAAAGAGCGCAGCGTTCGATCTGTCATATCTGCAGCTAACCTGTCCAGTGGCACTAGACTGAGATCTAAAGAGCTTAGGCAAATCTAATGTGCTCTATCTAGCGCACAAAGAATTTGCCAATGTCATTTGCCAACACAGTCTTGTCAAGATGACCAGGAAAGCGACCAGAGCTTTCTCTGATCAGTGCTATTATCCTCTATAAAGTTAAAGTAGAAGTTTTGCCTTGATTTATTCATGAGGTTAGTAACATACTTTCTCTTCTTCTTGTAGTCAGCAAAATCTGCGAGCAACTTTGTTCTTCTCCACTTCCTTTCAGCCTTCCTACGTGAGTGCTTAGCCTCATCAATGGTGTCACTATACAAGGGTACTAGAGGCCTACTGACCCTAGTACGAGTCCTTAGTGGAGCATGCTTATCGAGCAACGCTGAAAGAGTGGTGTTATACTCATTAGCGTATGCTTCTAATTCATCAGCAGTAGTTGGATCGTCCTCTACATATAGCGCAGTAGACCGCAAGTCTGTTTTCAGCTGCTCCATATCAATAGACTATCAATGGACTTGATTTTCCTGTAGCCAGTAGTCTTCACGGAGAGGCCAGGTCTTGCAAGCCAGCACAAAACAGCTGCATGATCAGATATAAACTGATCGACCACAGGCGTGCTGGCAATAAGGCTCTCAGACATTCGCGTTATGACTAGATCAAGGGTGTCCCCTTCGCAATGAGTGGGTTGATCAACATGCTGTTCCAGTCCAAGACCTTCTAACAGCTCTAAGAATTTCCGTGCGAAAGACTCCTGAGAATCGTCCACGTGGATGTTAAAATCATCTGTTATAAGCAGTTGCTCCTTGCATAGCAGCAGAGTCTCGAGATATTCAGGAAACTAGGAAAGAAAGAAATTTGTGGGAACACGATGTTCTTCTGAATATGGCGGTCTGTATATAATAATGAGCCGCATGTTGTGCGGTGACGATTTAACAATCCACTCGGAAAACTCGAAAGAGTAGAGGTCGCTAACTCCGGCATTAGCCTTGGAGACGGCAATCGAATCGCGGTAGATGAGCCTAGTCCCCCGCCGCGGCGATCAGGTCTTGGGTGATGAAGCCTGATGCTGTAGCGGTCTGGGCACAGCTCTGCTCTGACAGCCGAGTCGTTAGATGTCAGCCAGTGTTCGGTAACGGCAACTAAATCAACTTGGCGTTCCGCATATGTAATAAAAAATTACCGCTGTTAATTTTGTTTCTCACAGAACGATCATTGACATTACACAGTACCATTGCTTGTGCAAGTTGAAGCCCGTTTTACATGAAAGACGTAAGTTGATTAAATTATTGGTGTTCCAAGGAGTAGCATTTAGGTTTCCTGTGTTGCGCGAAGAAAGTTTTGTCCTGGTGCTGCAATTCCATTGTTTGGAGGTGGTAGTGCGAGAGTTATTGCCCACAGGGCCCGGGTTAAGTTTGAAAACTAAATCACCAATAAGCGGCACGTGGAATGACTCAGAGGCGGTAGTGCTGGAATAATATGTACACGGACGCTTGTGTCTCTTGATGCACAGCAGTCTGAAGAACGTGGGTCGTGGCCTTCCTTTGTATTGATCTGTGTACACATATCTTGTAGGTAGCGGAACGTTCGGTGTACAGTGCAACAAAAGGATCTTCTCAGTTAATGAGGGTCGTTTGTTCCATATGCAAATTTCCGACGCCAAGCTTCCAAAGATGAGTGACGAAGTTTTTCTGCGTTAATTCGCCATGTCCAGTTACTTCCCCTGGGTCTTAGATGGACGTGTTTAAAACACAAAATGGCGAAATGAAGAAATGACGAAATGACGAAATTTCGAAATAACGATGCTCTAAGAGTGTTCACCATGATTGTTGAACGCTCTTGTTGCACGAAATACCGTGGAATACTCTGGATCTCTGAATTTACAGTGCGAACCCAACTAAAATCTCGGCATCTCTATTTCACAAACACGCTTGTATTGATTTCTGGCGATGTCAAGGACATGTTGAGACCGGTGCATCGCAGCTTCTTAGAAATGCATCTTGATATCTCGCTGTATGTTAAGACGGACTGTACGAAGTGATATTGGGGGTGATGCAACGCATTGAAATGCATGGCTTTTGTTATTTTTTACTCGGTATTAGGTGTTCTTTAATGCGTTATATTACGAGGTTCTCAAAGCATTGCGTTTTCATTTTAATGAGAGTTTTCTTAAAACGATCTCAAGGAGAACGAAAAGATTATCAAAAAAACCTTAATACTGGATTTCCTAAAAAAAAAATTTTGAACAAGGGAGCTATGGCTCTAGCATTTGTAAGACATCGGTTCCGCAAGTTTTCAATATTCTCCTGTTTGTAAGCTTTGATTTCCATTGTGGTTTACTCGTGCTAGTTTTTGACTCAAATTTCCTCCCAAAACCGTTGAAATGTTGTTGTTGAAATGTTAAATAAAGTAAATTTGGGCTTCGACAAAACACGGAACCCCCGTTTACTGATCCCCTACTGATCCCCCTGGTGATCCCCCTGGTGATCCCCTATAAAATTCACTGGAAAAAGTAAAACAAAATAATAAACAATAGGCAGTCAAAAACTGCATGTGACTACTGCTTAATAAGCTAAAACAGTGAATAAAGTGGATTCTTTTTAGTTAAAGCAGTGTGGTGAATAGTAGTTGCAGTATTTTGTGTGTGTGTGGCTACCAGCCTAGAAGAGGCTCGAAGAAGTGTGAGTAAGCACTCCACACTTTCGGTTGCACTCGGTAATGCCCGAATGTCTTCTTCGATTCCCTTCATTATCATCGGTTCTATTTTGGAATAATTATGTAGTCAGTAAAAACGTTCGAGCGACCTCGCTGGACTCCCTCGAGGTTCAAAAGAGAAGTTGTGAACTTATTTGAGATCACTTTTTACAATTTTGCACCTGTAACCAGGCACAGCTCTCTTAGACTGTGAGAAGTGTTTTTTCCTAGCCCATTTTTCGAGCTTTTTAGTGACCGTTTATGGAGGTTTTCTAGCCGAAGAGTGCTCTCTGAATTGAATTGAGTCTGACGTCCATGACAATCAAGTCAAATAATGCCCTGTTATGGACACAAAAGAAGTCTTTCGAGACGCAAAAACCTGTTTATTTCAAAGGCCAAAGAAGCCGATTGTTTTTCACCGGCCAGAGTTGTAACTTTCGATACCAGGAATAGGTCTACTGGAAACGTTCTCGAATAGCAAATGAGTCTTAAAAGCAGCAAAAATTCTTCCTCAGGACAAAATAAAGAACACGGACATGACGAAAATTAGCACTAAGCAATTTTTATTTGCAAATGCAAACGGTTGAAAGACTATTGCATCGTATTGTATCGTGGAAAGCTATGTTGAATAAACTCGACAAGAAGTGTGAATTCGCAGTTGAGCTTTTTATTTATATTGATGCGTAACTTTATACCACTGATTCTCCATAACTCCTACAGCTACCGTAGGTGCACGCGGAGGGCGTGTTTAAAACACGAAATGACGACATGGCGAAGTGACGAAATAACGAAATGACACTTACTTTCTTCTTCTTTTGATTTAATTCGACGGAAAATTTTTTGAAAATACCCTGCCAATAAAGTGAGGACCAAGTTCAGATATAAGCAAAACAAGGGAAAGATGGACGGGAACATAATTACCACCAAAACATTTATAGATCCTTTGAACTCACATTGCACTTCCTTTGTTTCTGCAACACGTGGCTAGGCTGGGAAAGATTTGCATCTGCAACGTTACATTGTTCGTCCTAGTTTAACCAGGCGCTTACGCACAAGTGTTACGGTACCACCGCGTCTATCTGCACTTGTACATTACACCGTCGCACGAGCTATCTCCCTGTTGCATTCTTCCATCGACGTATGATTGCCAGTTTCCCGCACATCTATACCTTTACTAACTATCATAAAGTGGTTTCGGTAGGAACACAGTGAACATGTGCAGAGAAATTGAAATTTACTATATTTTCGGTGTAAATCTCCTCCAACAATTATCTTGAACAGTTCTAACGAGGACGGACCAAATGATGCTCTCTTTAAGGGGCAATATACTTGAATATTAATGAAATAAGAAGTGAATTGATGAAAAAATTATAAAGGGAAAATAAATCACACACAAACACTCAGAAAGTCCACTACAACACGGGTGCATGCCAGGTTGAGGGCGGACTGTTTGGTGTTCGTCCATTAATTTTTAACCTCCAAATTTAATTTTTAATCATCTTAAAGTCTTCATTTTTCTCACCATCCCTTACAATCACTCTCCCCTCCAACCTTCTCTTCTTCCTCACAAACACTGCAAAAATCACCCAAAAAATCTGAGATATTTATGGGGTTATGTGCTACAAAACTATGGTGGGTTTTTTGGATGGCATTAAATCTCGAGAAGATAATAAGGTTTAAAGGTAAAATAGTGACCGAAAAATGTAGCATTCAGGTATATTGCCTTCTTAAAACAGAAAGGCGCAGTGCTTCGTCATAATAATCTTCAGACTCGCCCTCCCTGGAACTAATCTCAACCTCGGACTAACTTTCAATGTTTTCATCTGCAGCGCCGAATTCTATCGAGAAATTTCTCCGTGGAATAAGTGTGCTCTCTAGTTCCTCCGTGCTTGTACGGGCTTTCTTTCTTCGAAGCGGGATTCTTAACGTTCGCGTCCACCGGTTCAACTTTGTAAAAGTTGTAACTTCGTTTTCGCTCCATCTTTTATTGGAAAGAGCACGACTTTGCGGGGAGTTTCTTAGCATATACCTTGATTTGATTTTGACATTTCCAATTGTACGGCCATCAATCAGATGAGAGATGGAACCGTGCGTTAATTATACAAAAGATATAGCATCAAAGTATTCACGGCTTTCAGTTGGGTTCGCACTGTAAATTCAGAGATCCAGAGTATTCCACGGTAGTACGTGCAAGAAGAGCGTTCAACAATCATGGTGAACACTCTTAGAGCATCGTCATTTTGTCATTTCGCCATTTCGTCACTTCGTTATTTCGTCATTTCGCCATTTCGTGTTTTAGACACGCCCCACACGGGGCCGTCTTAAGACTGAACACGACTGTGCAGGCGAGGAACAGGACCAACATGCGGAGCTCGATTCAGCGTGACTATTCTTCACCTATAACGCCTGTTGGCACGTATAGGAAAACGTCGATTCACCTTGTGTCTTTGAAGTCTGAACAAACAACTTATATGTTAAGAGAAGTGTCTATACGAATGTTTGCAAGTTCAACAGCGAGAAGAAAGCTGTTAATATGACCAAACCTAACTCCAGATGTTTTGAATTAGACTGCCTTGTTTCCCCGTGGCCACTCAATACTAAACTAATTTTGTGTGGTACATTTTGTTGAATAACTCAAGTACGTGATATCACACACCCCTGAGACTTAAACAGGTACTTTGTTTACTATTTCCCACAATTAATATCACAATTTCTGGACTTTAGTTTTTGAATGATGCATTATAATAAACGAAGTTTTGCCATTCGTTATGAACCATTCTTATGCTGATTACATGCATGTTATGTTGTTTGATGAGCTGTTAAGAGAAACTCGGGACATGATTTGCCTATCGTGGTGTCAAAATATCGCATGATAACTGACAACGTGACCGCTTAATAGAGGTGAAATACAATAAAACTAGAGGCTACAATTAGCCTAAACTCGGGCTTGCAAAAAAACAGTATTGTATCTCTAATTTACGGCTAAAAAAAGAATAGAGAGAAGTCTGTCTTTCTTAGTCAGACGCATTGCGCTTGTGTTGGAGTCTATTTCTTTGCAGTGTATATCGATAGACCCCTATCAACATATATCCGGCTTTAAAATTACAAAATTGCTTTACAGCTCAACGATTCAGAACAATAATAATAACACTCGTAAAAAATATTTATAAAAGAAGAAGAAGAAAAAGAGAAACGAAAACAAAAAATCGTCACAGGTGTCACTAATAGGAGTCGAACCCGGGTTCTCTCAATGTAACAATGGGCGTTTCCATTTACCAAAAACTCCGGAAATTTCAATGGGAAATGACCATCGGTAAAGAACGCGTTCCATTTAACAAACATTCCATTCTTTCCCAGGCTCCCTACTTTCCCGCTAAACTTCCAAATGGTATTAACAAAGATGTTTTAAATGAAACTGTAGAGTTGGCTATGTAAGAAGAAGGTCTTTTGAATTCAAAAGACGATAATGACACTCCTATCCTTGCACTTGTTTAAACTTATATGAGGCGCGATCATCGCCGAAACGAAGGGTTTTTCAAAACTATATTGCCACGATATTTCATCGATGAATATTTACAAGCCACTTCCGGGCGACTCGAGGGACCCTTGAAGCTCAGTGCAGGGAAATGAAGCCACTGGAAGATTCCTCAGCGATACTCTTATTGGTTGTATGGCAAGGCCGCACTTAAGAGCCAATTTCTGTAAATATCGAGAATCCGGCGTCACTCGTGAAATTTCGAAATTCTTCATATCTTGCCTGAATAACACCTATGGTGAGTTATTTTCGAAAATAGAATTCAAAGATCGTGAAGCGTTTGCTTTTCTCTGAAATCGAGGAAAGTTTGAAAAACGCCATTTTACCGCTATGACGCTGCCGAAAATAGTGTAAAATGATGCATTTTGTTATCGCTCGTGTAGATAAACGCGGTGTCATCTATCAATGCGACTTGGCCAGATCATAAGGCATCTCCTGGTCTTTCCAAAGCATAAAATTATTTTGGAAAAGCTACTGGTATATAACTGGTGACCGGCGTTAAAAATGCCCCAGTTCAAACGCTTCAGCGAATGAGCTAATTTTAGCTAACTTCCACACCACAAAAAGCCCACTGGTACATACAATTTAACGTTGAAATTAGTATTTTCATAAAGTGCATATTTTGTGCTTTGTTGTGTTAAAATTTCTTCCGCGGCCCGGCAAAAGTGCTCCGTCGAGAGACAGAAACGTGAAGTCAAGTTTTGCATCGCCGCCATTCTTGAAATCAACATGAACCTTGCCTTCTTCGAACCAGAGCTTCGTCAAGAACTAAAAGTCTGCCGATGGAAACCTTAACTCGCTATTCTGAACGCCTAAGTGTTACAGTACAATTCTAAGCTTACTGTTTTCAATCTGTCTGAGAGTGATAACCTTCCACATAAATTTTAATAAGGTCAGAGCAGGTGATAAAATTATGTAACTCGACGCTGATTAACACGGCAATTTCCAAGTGACTTTGATTACGTACGCTCGTTCTGAACTGCTTCTTTCCTCGAACTATCACCTTTGTAAAGTTATGATGTTATGATATCTTGAATTCCTACTTGGCTACCATCTTCGGTTACAGAAACGTTGCTTTACTTTGCCTGTACAGAGAAATATGTTACATGTAATTGCGTGACGTTCACCAAAGGATTCACAAAAACAATGCTGCTGGATAACCGATAATATTTTCATTTGAACTTAGCAACAGCGTTTGAGTCGAATAGCTGAAATAAAAAGACTATAAAAATATCTTACCTTTTAAAATTGCCTTGTACACATGTCCAGTCAAGGAAACCACGTTAGGAAGAGATGCGTAATAATCAGGTGTTCAATCGAATGTCATCCCATTTTAGAATTATCGCATGGAGATCGCTCGTTGCGCTTACGTTGTTTAGGGAAACTGTGACAAATTCCATGAAGATCCAGCGATTTGAAACTTATTCACTGTGACTCCAGTGACTCTATTTGATGACGTGCGTATCTTTCCGTACCAAGCAAACGAATGTTTCAATTTTAGCCCGAATAGCGTAATGTTTGCCCGCATTTTCTTCGTATAATTTTGGTACCAGGGGATAGGGGTGGTGGACTAGTGAAGTCAATGGGGTAGGTAGTAGTGGTGGAATGAAGATATCCCTGTATGTGGTTGCAAGAAAATTCTGTACGTGTAAGAAATGATAAATATCAGTCTGTGCAAGAAAATTCTGTAGTAAGTAGCTATAATAAAAAGTATTCTTTTTAAAAGCAAAGTTGACAAAAATACTTCTTCTCAGAAAATTGTTTACCCACCTCCATCTCCCCTCCCTGCTCAAAAAATGCAATGCGGTCCTACCTAAAATTGCGGCATGTTCACTCTTTCGATTCCATACTCCAGATACCCAAATAAATGTTTTGTCCTGAAGTTCAAGGTTTTCTTTTCGAAGGTCACAAAAAGTAAGACAGGGAAATTTAACAGTATCTATGCAAACAATTAATATAAGGGCCTTTTATGTTAACGAATGAGAAGGACTACTAGTTCTTGCGGGAGGGCTATTTATGACTCTTTCTTTCGAAAGGTTGGACTCGGCACATAGCCCCGGAAGTAGTCCCTCCCACGGTTTTCTAACCTTCTTGGCTTTTACCAAAGAGCATAGCGAGTACCGGATATGCGGAACTAGAAGAATTAGGTGGCTGATGTACGGAAAACCACTGTCATTTGCCGCAGAGATATTCACTTGCTCCTCTGCTTCAAGCGCATCTTTCCTCACCAGCAGTTACTTTACTTTACTTTACTCAAATTTAATTAGGTATACAGATCTTAACATACAACACAAAACAAAGATAAATTAACAGTTAAAATAACTATAAAAATAATATATATATTTAGCCAAGCCTAAAAGCGGAGCTCCAAAAGTATTCTTTTTCTACTGGCATTTACATATAGTCTGCTTGTCATATCACCCATCTGACCTCACTCAAGCTACAGACCCAGTGCTGTAAAAAATAGTATGGAAAGGTGATCTGAGCCAGTGGCACAGTGGATTTGGACCCCCCATGGATTTGCACCCTCCAGTCCAGACTGCTTGTGGATCAGATTTGGACCCCCTAGTCCAGAACTGCTAGCAGATATGAATCCCCTTTACGGATTTGGACCCCCACCCTTCTAAAAACAAGCGTTCTATTGAGTAAGGTCATAAAAATTCCTTTCAAAGCTGAGTTCGGAGATGTTAAAAAAGCAAAATAAAAATATTGAGGTAGGTTTTTTAAAAATAATCTTTAATACCTTGTGCAAAAAAGAACCTGCAACGCTAGTTTTCATCTATAAATTTTTAAAACAAAACATTTCTTAACATCTTAGAGCAATACCTAAGGACAGGTCTGTTTCCCCGTTCAACTGTAGGGAACTTAGTTACATACTTAGCTACTTAGGTATGGTTTAGAGCCACTAGAAATTGGTGGAGAAGCCTGGTGATTGCTCCTTGGAATCAGTATCACATCAGATATATAGTGATTCAGATCATCACTTCATAATGAATGCAATTTCAATTACCCACAGCCTCCTATGAGACAGTCACAAATCAGAAATTGTGTATCCTCTGGATATATGTATGCCTCACAAAAATTATGAAAGAAAGATACATGGAAATCAATAAAAATATTTAGATGCCATGAATTAAGACCAAGATATTTCTTTTGATCAATTACTTCTTGACCTTACTATCACAAAAAAAAAACTGCTTGCTAACATTAATCTCATCACTCAATGCACCTACAGTGTTTTCAAAAAGAAATCCAGCCGCTCTTCTGGCCAGTTAAGTGCAAGACCAAACAACTTGATAATAAAATATTGGGCATTTGGTTGATACCACTATCAAGGTTATTCATCAAAGCAAAAGTGCTGGAAATCTGTGTTAGCCATCGTAACTTGATCTTAACATACTTCATTAAACATCAGAGATTCCATTAAACATTAATGCCAAATGTCATCCAAACATCCCACAAGATTGGTGGGACCAGCTACTAATAAAATTAATTGAAAGACTGTATGCAGGAGAAGGAAGTCCAAAGGATGTGTACATTGATGAGAAAGAGCTTACTTTAAGTTTAATTTTAAGTTTTAAGTTTAATAATACTTTGTCATGCGAATACAACTAAGTTGATACAAAACAAAAAAGTGCATGACTGGAGAATAATTGGGAGAAACTAAATTCCCATACAAAGAATATTATCTAATATTACACATTCTAAAAACTAAGAGGTGAAATTTAAACGTGGCCCAAAGCTAACCTAATCAAATTAAATCAAATACTTGTCTCTTACAAGTCACCCCTGATTTGAGATTGAGACTAAAAATCATGAAGTAATCCAAAGCAAACCTAATTAAATTACATACTTGTCACTCACAAGCTACATCTGATTTAAAATTGACACTAATAATGTAATAGATAGGACTTAAAACTGCTTAAAGAAGGTACATGCATGATGTTCGATGGAACACCATTCCAGTCTGTTATGTAGCGATTAAAAAAAGAAAAGCTGAAGGCCATATATATATTTAGCCACGCCAAGCCTAGAATCGGAGCTGCACACTCTCACCGAGCAACTTCGCAAGGGTTTATTTGGGCCAGTATAATTAACGTCCAAAAAAATATTGAGCAGCGGCAGGGAAACCGAAGAGTTTTCGATAGTAAACGTTTGCAAAACAAAAAAAAGACAGACATTCTTGAGTCCTAACTACTTTCAGATGAAAGCGTAAAGGGATTCAAAGCGGATCAAAAAAAAAAAAAAAAAAAAACACTACAAGCGAACAAAGTACGATGCCCGCGAGTGTTTGCTCGAAGAAGGAGAAGGTGGAGAAATTAAACAAGACTAGCTAGTAATTAAAATAGCTTGTACTGATAAAGCTAGGAAAATCGGTATTTATTTTGACATAAATGCCCCTAGAAAAGAAAATAAAGGATACAAACTCTTCGTTTACAGCAGTCAACAAGAATTGACCGCGGTTCAGAAACAACAGAACAACAAACATAAGCTTATTACAAGAAAACAAAGCACAATACGAATAATATTTCTTCGAAGATTCTTGGAGAAGGTGGAGAAAATAGACAAGTAACAAAACTATCTTGTATTAAGCTAGAAAAGTGCTTAGCAAATTTGACATAAATGTCCTTAGAAGAGACAAAAAAGAGATCCGCACCTGATTGTTTAGAGTGAGCAGTCAACAGGAATCACTGAGACAGCAATCACTCAGAATGCGACAGAGCTGAATAATAGAGCCATTTCCCACAAAATCTTTCCTTGGCTTACACAAAACACTTAAATGCTTTGATAGTTTTACTGTTACTTCCCATGTCTTCCGAATAACCTTCTTCAATTCATGATTCTCAGTGGCAAAACATCATCCAGATAACGAAGAAAGCGCTTGCCAAACCAAACGAGCATTTCTCTCGCAGACCCGTCCACTATAAAATTTATGAAAACCAGCCAGCCAGTCAACCCATTTCGCTGTTTTTAACATCCAAACGCTGATTCTTACCGGTTCAAACAAATTAAGCCGACATGTTTAAAGACGGCGAAACTTAATTGTTGTTTACAGGCTGATTTCGACGAAGATCTCTTAAAGACTTTTCTCAAATGACGAGTGAAGCGCGCTGGGTTTTGACTGTTTTGGCAGCATTTTGACAACTTAATGTCAGATTTTGAGAAGTACACATGCACATGCATTTGATCGGATTTTTTATTTTTACTCGAGCTTGAGTTTCCGCCTTTAATCATTAATTTTCATTGCGATTACATGTTAATAAGATTAGGGCAAAAGTTTCTTAACGCTATTGAGGAACCAAGGTCGAAAAACAGTCAGCCAAGCCGAGTAAAAGCACTCGTTCGCTTGCAAAGAAAACAACGTAACAAAACAAACAAATAATTCAACTACTTCTTTGCGTCCAAAACGAGTATAGATGATTGTTATTTATATCCATTCGAGAAAAAATACAAGTTTCATTCCTGAACAAAAGTAACAAGGATTAAACCAAATGTTAAGCTTCCAGTTATTTAATTTACCTCACTGTCCTGTGTTGTAGAGGTTTCTACCATTTGAAAATACGTAAGCTTCAGTAAAGTAAAAACAAGCATCCGCAAAAATAGCAAACGGTTTGTCTAAAAGAAAGAGCTTCTTCCACAGAGTTTGAGCTACTCATTCCTCCCATTACTACCGGTGAGCTGTTAAGTGACTTTTTTTGGTGAGATGCAAGATGCTGCGGTGAAGTGAAAGCCCTTGAAGCGTTGAATTATACTGTTTTCAACCGCACAATCTTTGAAGCTATTCCTGAGAAAAATCTTTCGTCCTTCCTTTCATCACTTGAAAATTCACCTTCCGGAGTATCTTTTGACAAGTTCTTGATTTTTATGCTTTTTACGCGAAAGACAAACTTCGATCGAAGAAGATGAAGTTGTTTTGCTCAAAATAAAGAAACCAACTGAATGTGAAATTACGAGCCGCAGAAAGCGCGCGAAATATTTTACCCACACTTGGCTTGAGCCTGCGATCCAATCGAAAGCAAGTACCTGGTTAGCGGTCAACTTCAAAAAAACAGCTGACCTCGATGAGGTCTTAACTTGAGCCCGCGATATGGTCACGTAATACTGGTCAGCGGATACCTTGTTTTGACAGGTGTCAATTGGCTATAAGATGGATGTCCAGTATCAAAGATGTACGCTGTAAAGTAGCTGGTCAGCTGGGCCAGGTGGAGTATGGCCTCCATGTTGGATTATTATGATTATTATTAGGATATTATTAATTATTGGGCGACTCCGTCGTCGTCGTCGTCGTCGTCGTCGTGCGTACGCGCCCACGAGCAATACCGCTAGCCATTTTTACCATGAGAAAAGCAGTTGACGGGTTTCTATAGGTATGGTGCTCCGCTTGACGGCCCTTCGGGCCGTCGGAGCTCCGCTATCATTAATTAATTAATTAGTTCATTAATTACAAAAATCTGTCCTTATTTACATTACATTTATTAAGATAAAAATTATTAACGTTATTCTTAAATGATGAAAAATGTTCACAAACTGAACATAAGTTCACAAACTTACTGTCGCAGTTTCGTGGCGAAAACTGCAAAATGAGACGAAGCTTGTTGGGGAAATAGAAATTCCGTGGCAGTGAGCTGTTCAAAGTCTCTCGCCATCGGAGTCCCGTGTGCTTGCCGCATTTCATTGGCGACTACATCCGAATGCAGTTATCTTCCGGTGGCCTGGCCAATGATAAGGTTCTCCACAAGGTAACACTTCTGATTTTCACGAAGCCTTACGGCCCCGGCTTCCGGCCCTCTTGGTTTCTTTTAACGCCCAGCCCTCCTTACTGGGCAACCTCGTTCCCAGGGCTTTGTTCTCTTTTTCCCAAGTGAGGGAAAAAGTTCTGGGAACGAGGTTGCTTACTGGGGTGGTAGTAGGATACGACGACGGCGAATGTCTATGACGGCGAGCGGAAGTTAAAAATTCTTGTTTGCTGACTTCCGGTAGCCGTCATGATAACTTTCCCGCCGTAGCTGTCTTGTCTGCGACGTCAAAAGGAACAGCTTGCCGTTTTGTCTAAAACGTGAGTACGTTTCTGTCATTTTAAGAACAATTTTAAAGGTATGTTCAAATATTTTCGACATATTGTGAACTTATAATATTTTTAGCTGGGTTGTGTTAAATATCTGTGGTTGAAGAGCTGATTTTAAAGGAAAAACCTAAGTTTCTTTCTGTTGCTCCGAACAGGTCGCCGCTGCAATTCTATGCAAATGGTAACGAGCTCAAAAAAGACAATTCAGTAAGTTCTCTACATTTTCTTTTTTAGTTTTAAGATATAATTCACGCTTAGAAAAATGAATGTAGTGAAACTGAACCAGAAAATCCTAGATAATTGACTCATTCCTGGAAGAGTTCTGGATTTAGTACCGATGGTGTGCTAGCTTGAAGAAAATGTAAACAAGCGTCATGTGCGAAATCGAAAAGTAAGCTTAAATATTGTTTTCTTTTAGGTCAAACATGGAGTGGACCGAACAGCACGACCATTGTTTATGCTAAGAGATTCTAGTCCTTGAACCGTTCAAGTTCAAGAAAGGGAGCATTGGAAGAGGTCAGATATGGGAAAAAATCGCCAACAATATAAACGACCTTCAGCTTCATATGGTGCGCATTGTGGGAACACATGAGTACACATGATAACTGTACTAAGAATTTATAGACACTGAATTCTGCACTGTGCATAATTGTCACTGATAAGCATTATTCACTGATTTATTTGATTTAACTTAACGGATAACACACTCCGCTGATCCTTGCACTGGCAATACAAACTATTCATTTGGTAACACACTGACCGCTGCTTTTTTCTTTTTTTCTTGTTATCCAAATTATCATTAGCCACAGTACAGTACCAAGGGTGACAATCTACAACTGTACTTAGAATACTAAGAAGGGTCACCAGAATACTATGATACAACAAACACTGCTGTACTAGGCGTACTAACATACTAAGGTTCATCAGAATTATTAAGATATAACAAACACTGCCGTTAATGGTGACCAGAATACTAAGATACAACGACCACTGGACGCCGTACTAGGCGTACTAACATACTCATCTTCACTTTCACGGGCAATGTTTAAGCATAAAAGCTAAATTTTAAAAAGAATACTTGTGTTACATCTAGTATTCTGAGCTGGAAGCACTAATATAAGCTAACATCTGTAACATTTGCTCTTGCGTGGTTTATCGTAAACAAACTACCTGACAAACTCCGAGCGACTTGCAATAATCATTTAGTTCCCACGGTTAATATCGCAAAGCCAAGGCGATTCAGAGTCATGTTCGTGAACAGAATAAATGTTGTCCATCCCAGGTATTTAACACAAGCACGTCATCTCGCTTCCTTACCAAAGAGGCCACGCCCGGTCCAGAATCAAAACTTTTAGAAAATGAGCGATCGCGAACAAATCTTCTCATATACACGTACTTTGCGATGATGTAATTTGTTTTCGCCCGGGCAAAAAAACTCACTTGCTCACTTGCTATTAGTATCATTTCGATTAATAAACTAAAAACTAGTGTTAATATGTTCGCACAGACGTGCAGTTCTTTGCGATTCCTTTTCTGAGTATTTCTGGTCACCCTTAGTAGGCTTGTACGCCTCGTATGGCAGTGTTCGTTGTATCTTTATACAGTATTCTGCTCACACTTAGTACGTTAGTACCCTTAGTACGTTAGTATGCCTAGTACGGCAGTGTTTGTTGTATCATAGTATCCTGGTGATTCTTAGTACGTTAGTACGCCTAGTACGGCAGTGTTTGTTGTATGTTAGTATTCTGGTCACCCTTAGTACGTTAGTACGCCTAGCACGGCAGTGTTTGTTGTATGTTAGTATTCTGGTCACCCTTAGAACGTTAGTACGCCTAGTACGGCAGTGTTTGTTGTATGTTAGTATTCCCGTCACCCTTAGTACGTTTGTACGCCTAGTACGGCAGTGTTTGTTGGATTGAAACATTCCAGTATCCGGCACTAGCATATCCTGATAGCAGTTCTCATATACTGTCGGAGACTAAAATTTTAGACTGTCAGTTATACAAATGACTGAGATAGAAATGTGTTTATTCTGTTAAGGATATACCTCACAAATTAATGTGATTTGGTAAGCTGAAGCCACTCTAAAGGCACTAAGGCCACATGGTAGCGGGCATTACCCCTTAAATCTACCAAAGCAAAGATTGAGCCCAAGCATTAGCAGCCATGGACAGCTGTTTCGGCCTTGTTAGGCCTCATCAGCATGGCATAGCTAATGCTCAGGCTCAAGTACCCACATATCCATAAAACAAGCAGTAAAAACGTAAAGCTTGTGGGATGTGGCTGGAGTGACAAGGATATACCTCACAAATTAATGTGATTTGGTAAGCTGAAGCCACTCTAAAGGCACTAAGGCCACATGGTAGCGGGCATTACCCCTTAAATCTACCAAAGCAAAGATTGAGCCCAAGCATTAGCAGCCATGGACAGCTGTTTCGGCCTTGTTAGGCCTCATCAGCATGGCATAGCTAATGCTCAGGCTCAAGTACCCACATATCCATAAAACAAGCAGTAAAAACGTAAAGCTTGTGGGATGTGGCTGGAGTGACAAGGATATACCTCACAAATTAATGTGATTTGGTAAGCTGAAGCCACTCTAAAGGCACTAAGGCCACATGGTAGCGGGCATTACCCCTTAAATCTACCAAAGCAAAGATTGAGCCCAAGCATTAGCAGCCATGGACAGCTGTTTCGGCCTTGTTAGGCCTCATCAGCATGGCATAGCTAATGCTCAGGCTCAAGTACCCACATATCCATAAAACAAGCAGTAAAAACGTAAAGCTTGTGGGATGTGGCTGGAGTGACAAGGATATACCTCACAAATTAATGTGATTTGGTAAGCTGAAGCCACTCTAAGGGCACTAAGGCCACATGGTAGCGGGCATTACCCCTTAAATCTACCAAAGCAAAGATTGAGCCAAGCATTAGCAGCCATGGACAGCTGTTTCGGCCTTGTTAGGCCTCATCAGCATGGCATAGCTAATGCTCAGGCTCAAGTACCCACATATCCATAAAACAAGCAGTAAAAACGTAAAGCTTGTGGGATGTGGCTGGAGTGACAAGGATATACCTCACAAATTAATGTGATTTGGTAAGCTGAAGCCACTCTAAGGGCACTAAGGCCACATGGTAGCGGGCATTACCCCTTAAATCTACCAAAGCAAAGATTGAGCCAAGCATTAGCAGCCATGGACAGCTGTTTCGGCCTTGTTAGGCCTCATCAGCATGGCATAGCTAATGCTCAGGCTCAAGTACCCACATATCCATAAAACAAGCAGTAAAAACGTAAAGCTTGTGGGATGTGGCTGGAGTGACAAGGATATACCTCACAAATTAATGTGATTTGGTAAGCTGAAGCCACTCTAAAGGCACTAAGGCCACATGGTAGCGGGCATTACCCCTTAAATCTACCAAAGCAAAGATTGAGCCCAAGCATTAGCAGCCATGGACAGCTGTTTCGGCCTTGTTAGGCCTCATCAGCATGGCATAGCTAATGCTCAGGCTCAAGTACCCACATATCCATAAAACAAGCAGTAAAAACGTAAAGCTTGTGGGATGTGGCTGGAGTGACAAGGATATACCTCACAAATTAATGTGATTTGGTAAGCTGAAGCCACTCTAAAGGCACTAAGGCCACATGGTAGCGGGCATTACCCCTTAAATCTACCAAAGCAAAGATTGAGCCCAAGCATTAGCAGCCATGGACAGCTGTTTCGGCCTTGTTAGGCCTCATCAGCATGGCATAGCTAATGCTCAGGCTCAAGTACCCACATATCCATAAAACAAGCAGTAAAAACGTAAAGCTTGTGGGATGTGGCTGGAGTGACAAGGATATACCTCACAAATTAATGTGATTTGGTAAGCTGAAGCCACTCTAAGGGCACTAAGGCCACATGGTAGCGGGCATTACCCCTTAAATCTACCAAAGCAAAGATTGAGCCAAGCATTAGCAGCCATGGACAGCTGTTTCGGCCTTGTTAGGCCTCATCAGCATGGCATAGCTAATGCTCAGGCTCAAGTACCCACATATCCATAAAACAAGCAGTAAAAACGTAAAGCTTGTGGGATGTGGCTGGAGTGACAAGGATATACCTCACAAATTAATGTGATTTGGTAAGCTGAAGCCACTCTAAGGGCACTAAGGCCACATGGTAGCGGGCATTACCCCTTAAATCTACCAAAGCAAAGATTGAGCCAAGCATTAGCAGCCATGGACAGCTGTTTCGGCCTTGTTAGGCCTCATCAGCATGGCATAGCTAATGCTCAGGCTCAAGTACCCACATATCCATAAAACAAGCAGTAAAAACGTAAAGCTTGTGGGATGTGGCTGGAGTGACAAGGATATACCTCACAAATTAATGTGATTTGGTAAGCTGAAGCCACTCTAAAGGCACTAAGGCCACATGGTAGCGGGCATTACCCCTTAAATCTACCAAAGCAAAGATTGAGCCCAAGCATTAGCAGCCATGGACAGCTGTTTCGGCCTTGTTAGGCCTCATCAGCATGGCATAGCTAATGCTCAGGCTCAAGTACCCACATATCCATAAAACAAGCAGTAAAAACGTAAAGCTTGTGGGATGTGGCTGGAGTGACAAGGATATACCTCACAAATTAATGTGATTTGGTAAGCTGAAGCCACTCTAAAGGCACTAAGGCCACATGGTAGCGGGCATTACCCCTTAAATCTACCAAAGCAAAGATTGAGCCCAAGCATTAGCAACCATGGACAGCTGTTTCGGCCTTGTTAGGCCTCATCAGCATGGCATAGCTAATGCTCAGGCTCAAGTACCCACATATCCATAAAACAAGCAGTAAAAACGTAAAGCTTGTGGGATGTGGCTGGAGTGACAAGGATATACCTCACAAATTAATGTGATTTGGTAAGCTGAAGCCACTCTAAAGGCACTAAGGCCACATGGTAGCGGGCATTACCCCTTAAATCTACCAAAGCAAAGATTGAGCCCAAGCATTAGCAGCCATGGACAGCTGTTTCGGCCTTGTTAGGCCTCATCAGCATGGCATAGCTAATGCTCAGGCTCAAGTACCCACATATCCATAAAACAAGCAGTAAAAACGTAAAGCTTGTGGGATGTGGCTGGAGTGACAAGGATATACCTCACAAATTAATGTGATTTGGTAAGCTGAAGCCACTCTAAAGGCAGTAAGGCCACATGGTAGCGGGCATTACCCCTTAAATCTACCAAAGCAAAGATTGAGCCCAAGCATTAGCAGCCATGGACAGCTGTTTCGGCCTTGTTAGGCCTCATCAGCATGGCATAGCTAATGCTCAGGCTCAAGTACCCACATATCCATAAAACAAGCAGTAAAAACGTAAAGCTTGTGGGATGTGGCTGGAGTGACAAGGATATACCTCACAAATTAATGTGATTTGGTAAGCTGAAGCCACTCTAAAGGCACTAAGGCCACATGGTAGCGGGCATTACCCCTTAAATCTACCAAAGCAAAGATTGAGCCCAAGCATTAGCAGCCATGGACAGCTGTTTCGGCCTTGTTAGGCCTCATCAGCATGGCATAGCTAATGCTCAGGCTCAAGTACCCACATATCCATAAAACAAGCAGTAAAAACGTAAAGCTTGTGGGATGTGGCTGGAGTGACAAGGATATACCTCACAAATTAATGTGATTTGGTAAGCTGAAGCCACTCTAAAGGCACTAAGGCCACATGGTAGCGGGCATTACCCCTTAAATCTACCAAAGCAAAGATTGAGCCCAAGCATTAGCAGCCATGGACAGCTGTTTCGGCCTTGTTAGGCCTCATCAGCATGGCATAGCTAATGCTCAGGCTCAAGTACCCACATATCCATAAAACAAGCAGTAAAAACGTAAAGCTTGTGGGATGTGGCTGGAGTGACAAGGATATACCTCACAAATTAATGTGATTTGGTAAGCTGAAGCCACTCTAAAGGCACTAAGGCCACATGGTAGCGGGCATTACCCCTTAAATCTACCAAAGCAAAGATTGAGCCCAAGCATTAGCAGCCATGGACAGCTGTTTCGGCCTTGTTAGGCCTCATCAGCATGGCATAGCTAATGCTCAGGCTCAAGTACCCACATATCCATAAAACAAGCAGTAAAAACGTAAAGCTTGTGGGATGTGGCTGGAGTGACAAGGATATACCTCACAAATTAATGTGATACTGATGAGGCCTAACAAGGCCGAAACAGCTGTCCATGGCTGCTAATGCTTGGGCTCAATCTTTGCTTTGGTAGATTTAAGGGGTAATGCCCGCTACCATGTGGCCTTAGTGCCTTTAGAGTGGCTTCAGCTTACCACATCACATTAATTTGTGAGGTATATCCTTGTCACTCCACTCCATCTGGGTTTTTGGAGGTGTTGGTATCGTAAAGAAGAACAAATTCGTCCTCTGATATATTGTCATCGTCAAAACTTTCAAGGAGAAGGTTACGAATCTCTCTAAAAGGATGCCATGACTTCAACAGGTCGAAATTTTGTTACGAAACTGTTCGCGCCTTCGGCGGGTTTTCTTAAGGTTATTTTTCGCACCTTTACGACGGCTACCTCTTCCCAGTCCCCGTAGTTTATGACCGCCGTCGCAGACACTCGCCGTCGTTGGATCTTAAGGTCCCTAGTACTGGAAGAACTGACGACGGTAGTGACTTGGACAGATGGAGGAGGGCCTGCACTCTCCATAGGAGGCATAGTTCAGTTTGGAAAATTCCATCATGGGATGACTCTTGAGAGACAGTTTTCTTCTGTCTCCAGAGACAAATGTTGCTCGAGTGAGCCGCCGATGCCGTCAAATCCTGCCCCTGTTTAAGATCTGCCCATTTTGGATACTTTGTTTGAGAAAAGGGAGCATGCGAAAAGCATTATAGAATTCGACTTTTTTAAAAAACATTGTTGCTTCCGGCACATGCAGACTCCGCGCCACCAGCGTTCATACCCTATTTAAGGCATTGGGTCCCGGAAGGCATCCTGTTCATGACGCTAAATAGTGAAATTGTATAAGATTTATGACCCAGAAAACCATACCCTTTCTGGCGGCAAATACCCTTTTACATCAATAAAGGGAGTGGCCGCCGGGAGGCTAGGGGCACGGGCCCGGGGTGACAACGTCGTCTCCAGGAAGCGTATCCCTTCACCTTTGAAGAGAAAAGCGCCCTGGGAACGCGGCTGGGGAGGTGTATATACATGGCCTATACGACGACATGCCGCTGGATAGGGTGTATGGTTTTTAATCCATCTGTCTTATACAGGTTACACAATTTCAAGCGAGTCTGTCCTAATCAGGGTTCGCCTGGATCTGTCCTAACGGGGTGTGGTTACAAGTCTATCAGTCGAGTATTTAAAAATCCGAAAATCGAAAACGTTTATCTGCATTTATTTAGCATTGCAGGTCATGAATCACCATTAGCTCATTTTCAGGACTAGATATCAGCGCTATTGTTTGAAAACAAGATGGCGTTCCCCAACACAGGACAGGTATTCCTAAATTTTCTTCGCTTGTTCTCGTGCGCTCGCCCCAAATATCTGAGAGCCTCGAACAGGCTACTAAACAAGGTAAGGGTTCCAAAGGTGTTGCGAAAACACAACACGCATCAGTTGAAATGTTAAGTTCTGAAATGTTAAGGTTACCGTGTACGTTCCGGGTATAAAATTTTCGATTTTTATTTTTCTCCATAAAAATGAACTTTTTACTGTGATCTTTCAAGCAAGAAAAGCACAATGCAAAACGAGTGAATAGTCGCCGAGAAATGGGGAAATAACCTAATTGCACCGGATGTAAACATGGACAATATGTTAATGCGAATGCAGCCAACCGGAGCGATTTGCGCGGGAACTATTGCACGCGAAAAAGTTGCTTTGCTTCATGAAGGTTGTGTGCTTTTAATTTTTCGGCTATGACGATGGGTCAGGTGAACTTAGTCAAAGCCGGAGAATATATGACAAAATGATAAACCAGTGAACTGTTTGAAGCATGAGAGTTTGCGTGCAGATAAAATTACGCGAAAAATTTCCACAGTAGGTGACCGGAAGAAAAGTCAGCGTAAATTGATTGGCCGATCGTCGATAGAGGTGTTTGCGGGCGGTGTTTGTTTGTGTAGTAAAGGTTTTTTTAAGCGCTGTTTTCGCAAAGTTTATTTTTGTCTTGAAGTGGACACTTTCAAGCGTTACAACTCAAGGGCGATTTGTTCGATTTCGATCAAATGTGGACAGTCGCTAGATTAAATTATCTTCAACAAAAACGTTTTGGGGAATTATATAATTCAAAACCGTTTTTCGCTGAGAGCCACTTCCGTGCGGCCGCTCTGTCTTTTTTTCTAGCAAAATTGAAAATGCTCTGTAACTTTTGAACACAGTCGAATAAAGGAAAACCCCAACACGTTTTTTTAGCTTCTGGGTTCCAGATTTTGAGAAAAATACCAATTTCCCTAAATATAAAAATCGCATTTAGTTGTAGCTTTTAAAAGTTCATTTACACCTTCGAGTTTAGAGTCGACGGAGCGTTCAGTAATTCACTTTATCACAAAGGTAATGAAATATTCGAATAGCTAGTTCAATTACCTTTAATTTGATATAGGGTTTATGGTAGCAGGGCTGTAATCGGGAGCCGCTACAACCCTTAGATTAGAGACACCCCTGAAGGTACACGGTAACCTTAAGTGCGGCGACCCCTTGGCTCAGATGGAGAAATACTGTTCTCTACCAAGGAATTTCTGTCTCTACGGCAAGTTCTGCCTTTTTTCACGTTTGACAGCGAAATTGCGACAGTAAGTGCAGGTGACGAAGCAATATGGGCTTCCAGCAGAGGAACAAGTGAATTTCCGTGCGGAAAAAGACTGTCGGTACTTTCGTCCCTGCACTGCTACCATATTATTGTATATCAGTGCTCTTTGGTGAAAAGCAAGAAGGTTGGAAAACTGTGAGCGAGACTACATCCGGGTGCTATGTGACAACTTCATGAAACTACAACTGCCAAGCAGCGCCATAAATAGCCTTCCCGCAACACAGAAGCCTATTCCACAAGATAATTATTTGCAAAGATACCGGTTTTTTTCCCTTTTATATTTCTTGTGACCATCGGAAAGGAAACCTTGGACAAACCATTTGTTTGGGTATCTAGAGTGTGGAATTGAAAGAGTGAAAATAAAACTCGAGAACATGCAGCAATTTTAGGTAGGAACTATTGCAGTTTTGAGTAGGGAGGAGTGGTGAAGAAAAGAAAAAAAAACTGAAAAGAAGTATTTTTGTGAACTTTGCTTTTAAAAAGAATACCTTTCACTCTTCACGTTTCCTTCACAGGGATATCTTTCACACCACCACTACCCCCTACCCCATTTACTTCGCTAGTCCCCCACCCCTCCCTGCTGGTACCAAAATTATACAAAGAAAAAAAAACAGTGCGCTATTCGAGCTAGACAGTTAAATCGAAACATTCGTATGCTTGGTATGGAAAGATACGCACGTCATCAAATAGAA
>JAEMWC010000990.1:117500-160000 GCA_016490735.1 Pachyseris speciosa | reverse complement strand
AATTTTAAGTCAGTGTTTTAGTTGGTTGCACAAGTGGGAGCTCTGATCATCTCTAATTAGAACTCCCTTGTTTGTTCAGCTTCGCGCAATCTGCACACAAAACAATCGCCTATATTATTGAAAGGAGTAGATTATATAAATTGCTAACATCTGTTTTTCTTATAATAAAAATGGTCCGTTAGGTGTTAGAAAATAATGCACATTCCTCTATTTTGCTCAAACTATCTGCTGATTAAATGAGAACGTAAGGCTGTAGAAGCAATTTACTGAACTAGCAAGCCGAAATCTGGTGGAAAAGTTTATTCATACTTCCACAGAATAGAATATTTTTCTTAGTAACAGAACCCATGCAAGGTTGGTAGGCAATCTAATGACGAGCTGTTGTACGTAACGCAAATAGTTTTTCATGAGACAGCAGCCCCGTGTAGAGTAAATCCTTGGGGTCAACACTAAATCGCTAGATTACATAATCGGTTTTTAATCTAGCAAATTTTTCCGTTTTATTTTGTCATCCGTCATTCTGGTCGCGAAGAAATCGTCGAAAAACATACTCGCTAACGTTCGTCGTGGCGTGCACATGCGCAATACCGTGATACCTTCTCTTTTAAAATCAAAGTACAACTGTGAAGAAGTCGTGGATATGTGATCTTATTTGCGATAAGGGGATTAAGCCAAGGTGACCAGAGAAAACGGCGTTTTAACTAGTGAAAAGTGAAAGTGCTTAACCAACTTTTTAATGGCAAGAACAGGGGCTAAGGAGGGGCCATGGCCACACCATCAATCTGATCGTAAACTTCGCCCTTAAACAAGAAATGGGTTTCGGCAGTAGCAAAAGTGAACAATCTTTTCAATTCAGGAGCGCTTAATTTGATGCCTGGATTTTCTGTGATGATGTAATGGACCGCCAAGTTGATACACTCATCCAAGGGAATGTTAGTAAATAGACTTTCTACATCAAACGAGACCATAAAATTCCCCTCCATGGACAAACCGTTAATTTCACGAACAAAAGTGAAATAATCCGAAGCAACATACTGAGAGGGAATGTGAGGCTGTAGAAGACTACTTAAAAATTTTGCCAGGTTGTAATTGTATGTTCCTATGGAAGAAACAATAGGACGAAAAGGAGGTATAGAATTGGGCGCCCGCGGTTTGTGCATCTTTGGTAGACCGTATATCCCCGCCGGTTGAGACCCACTAGGGTATATGGTGTCATAAACCTCTTGATCCAAAAGGCCCTTCTTCTTCAAATCCCTAACTAACATTCCCTTGGATGAGTGTATCAACTTGGCGGTCCATTACATCATCACAGAAAATCCAGGCATCAAATTAAGCGCTCCTGAATTGAAACGATGGTGTGGCCATGGGCTCCCCCTTAGCCCCTGTTCTTGCCAATCTATTTATGGGGCATCACGAGAAGATACGGTGGGAACTTTTTAATGCGTTTAAACCTCCAGCTCTTTTGAGCATCCTTTTTTTAGTTCATGAGCCGGCTTAACACAATTTAACCTCGGGGTGGATATTTACATCACGCGTTTGAATGAATTATTGAGGGAGGGATATATCGTGGGAGTTAAAAAATTAGGTACCCATAGGGTACATGTGTGGGCCACCATTTAGAAATGTCAAAGGTTTAATTTAGCTGTTACTTCATACTTTATTCTAGGAGTTGTCAAAGATTAGGGGAGTGCATTCAACATGCGACATGAAAATATGTAGTTTGCGAAATATGAAATTGGCGACGATATTTGACCCTACTCTATTAATTTCTGAAGAGAAAAATTGCTAAATGTAAAAACGTTCACAGATAAAACAGATTTCATTTCCCACAACTACACATTTTCATTTCAAAACCTACAGATTTCGTTTCACAAGCTACAGGTTTTCATTCGCGTCAGCTACAGATTTTCATTTCGATACATTTCGTTTCGCAAAGAACAGCCAGCCTTTCAAACACAGGAACGCGACCTGACCAGTACAAACTAAACGGTTATGAAGTACAGCAATCGCATCACCAATCCACTTGGAAGGAGACGAATTAACCTTGCTGCAACAAGATCCATGCCGAGTCGAGGAAGTACAGTATCGTGCAAAAGTAATTTAAGTTGACACAGGAGCACCCAACGAGCCAAATCAACAAAAAGCTTATGGTGTTTTAAGTCTGTTTAAGGTGATGTTTTCGTTAGCTAGAAGAATTTGATCTGTTCGGATTCCTTAGCTGAAATTTTAATTGCCCGAAAATGTTAGGGACCAAAACCTTCCTTTGAGAAAATGCCAGCTGAAATGAACATTCCATTTCCCAATTGTGGGTTTGACAAACAAAAGAACTCACGAGTCCACGTCTCTTTCATGTTATACGACGGGAATCTTCTACCACTTCTGGCGCTACCTGGCAGAAGTTAACCTAACGCAACAACGTTTACTTACGACGGACTGAACAGGTTTCGGAAATTTGTCAACGAGGCACTGCTGTCATCATGACGTAAACTAACGCGACTGGAAGTTGTTGATGAGCTTGAGGTGGCAATAGATGTCGTATTAGTGTTAGTAGGGCTGTTCAATCGAGACGAAATGTTAGTAGCTTGCCTTAGCAAGGACTTCTACATTCTTCGCTTCGTTCGCCGCCATGTTTACAAGTTTCTTGTCTAGTCACCAGTCCCCAACGGACGAAGTCACGGCATCATTAAATTTGATGTAGCATTAAATTTGATGCAGCATAAAATTTCATGCCGCACAAAATTTGATGAAGCAGCCGGGAAATTTAGCAAACCGTACATTGGCCGCTGTTTCCAAAATGTCTTGCATCACCAAATTCGTTTTCAACACAAATTTACTCAATCATAAAATTTAGTGTAGCATAAAATTCGCTGCAGCACAACAAATTTGTTATCCGATTCAGTTGATTTTGTCACAGAATTTGAAGAGAACAGAAAATTAGAAACCTGTTCAGAAAATTAAGTCGACGTAATAAAATCCATTCTTACATAAAATTTAGAATTCAAACAGCAAATTAAGACTTGAATTTTGTCGGGAATCACCCACCACAGTATTGCCCTGTTGACAGTCTCGATTTGATCACTGAAGTGAAACGTTCTCGATTATTCATACTCGATTCATGTTTCGAGAAAGCAATTTCCCCGGGTGGGGGTGAATTCGGGGGGGGGGGGGGGGGGGCGATTTACTCCTCGATGAAACAACAATAGGAACTGTTTAACAGAGCTCGAGGGAAAGTAAGGCCCGTTTCAAACGTCGTGCTGCTGCCGTGTCGAACTCAATTAATCGAATTAAATTCGACTTAAGCACAACGTTTGAAACCAAGTCGTGCTACTCCCGTGTAACACGGCAAGGCTTGCCGTGCTACACGGCAGTAGGACGACTTGGTTTCAAACGCCATGCTACTGCCGTGCTGAACTCAATTCATAAATTAACATTTTGGATTTGCTTCGTACAACGGCTGGTGAGTGTTTTGATTGCGACACCCGACAATTCTGAGTACGAGATTGGGCAACAGATTTTAATTGACGGAATTAAATTCGACGTCTGAAACCAAGTCCTGCTGGAGTTTTCACAGTTTTTTAGTGACGAAGTCAATGTGGTAGGGTATTCTGCAGTTACTCCAAAATGAAAATGGTTCCTCCGTGTCTTAATTCTAAAAACAAAAGGTAAAGCTGTGCGTTAGAATTAAAAGTGAAACGGCCAAATGGGCAGCTTTATCGCGCGATTAAATCAAATGTAAATTTCACCGATGTTAAAAATTATGTCTTAACTCATAGCATACCAAGCGCCTAAAATAACTATCATCAATAAGTAACGCAATGTTCCTCGTATTTCTACATTTGTTCTTCTTAAACGCGAGCATATTCTAACATTTTGATTGAAAATAAAAATAACATTTCAATACACCTGAATACAACAAGGATGAACTACGACCTTGTGTTTACATTGCGGCTAGACGCGATGGCGCCACTCAAAAATATTTTTAGATTGCGCTATTTTCGCTATAAATAAGCATTCCATTACTGAAATGCAGCTTCACTTGTGTCAAAAGTTTCCAGCGTTCTGTTGGAAAATCTATGGCTTTGAACGGCTGATCGCAAATCGGAGCTGTCTCACCCAGATGAACGTGGCAACGCGATGCGTGTGACGGAAATAGTGTTTATAAAAGAGCAGTTCGATCAAATGTTTCTTCTACTTGTCTTAAGCCGCTTGCCGTAAGGAACATTTTCGCGGTCACAATTAGCAAGGGTTCATTGGAAGATATCTGTGCCTCGATGAAGTTTTTGCGGGTTAATCTTTCATTCGTATTCCCAGTTGTAGCCCGGCGATTAGTCTATCGAGGAATCAGTCAAGCAGCAAGCAGCTTCTCGATTCTTGCGAGTCTAACCGTTTCGGTTTGTCCTCTCGATTTTCGATAGTCGTTCGAAGAACAATGGATCAGCAACACAAACAAAATGAGAAATACTGACTTGGTCTCCTAGCTGCCAAGGGACATCACAACATTTCGATAGCATAAGTGTGAGCTACCACGGGTAGCGCACAAAAATGTGCTCCGGCTTTTAGTTTTGAAAGTTGAACAGGTTTCTGTTCGTATGGGTGGATTATATCAGGCAAAGGAAGATTTTGCCAAAATGAAGCCAGCCAAACACCGCAGAATTTTGAGGAAAATGTCACACAATGCTGTCGAACGAACGCAACCGAAATTTGACATATGCAAATTACGTTTACTTTCTACTGCCGGTGTGAAATACAACATTTGCGACGTCGTTTTCTTAAATAACCATTGATGCCATGCTTTTGGATATAGAAATAAACAAGTTTCATTCAAAACATTTACCGAAAAAAATGGCGCGATTAATTAAAACGAAAGGTATTTCTCAAAGCAAACTTGTGTTAACATTGTGCCGAGACGCGACGGCGACACTCAAAAATAATTTAATTTTAGATTGTGTTATTTTCGTCAGAATATGATTTCCAACACTAAAAAATGCTCCGCAAATGCAGCTATATTTGTATAAAAAGTTTCCGTGGCCAATTCCTATGCGCACTTGGAAAATCTCTTGGGTTGAACGGCTCATATATATTATTCCACAGATCGTAAATTGGATGAACGTAGGAGAAACTGCGCTTGGTTATAATTTCTTGCGCCCTTCGGCAATTTGATCGAACGTTCCTTTTGCCGTTTATTCCTTCGATCCGAGCTGAAATAAACTTACTTTAATTTAAGTTTTTTATACCGTTCATCGGTTCGACTGTTGCTCCTTTGACATTACTTCGGAAAGTCAGTAGAGGTGTTCCGGCAATATTTCGGAAATTCGGTATCTATTGGTCTGCCGCTGACATATCGATTTGTTTACATCTGAGTGAGTGACAAATTTGCATAATCTGACCCCCAACAGCAGTCGTTTCTACGCTTCGCGTAACCACGACTAAAAAAAGAACATACGCAAGTAAAACCACTGAGTTCAAAGCTCGTCCAGTAGACTCTGGCTCACCGTTGAAGCAACGCAAAGCGTATTGAAAAATATTTTCACTGCGGTTCTGAACACCTTCAGGTAAGACAACTACTAACAGCGAAAACTTTACCGTTGAGGATTCATTCTTGTTCTTCAGGTGTCGAATTTAAGTTTGCAGCTACAATCAATTAAAGTAGAGGGCGTTGTCGATGCTAGGCCCTTTAGCTGGTAAATATATATGCTAAATTTTCACACACTCGCTTCCGAATACCCAAACTTATGTGCTGAAAGAAAAAAGTCGACACTGAAGTACAGAAAACCTTTAATTTACAATTCCCGAAAGGTCACGCTGTTCATCAAGTTGCTAGGAACTGGGCAATCGCTGTTATGTGAATCGGTCAAATGACCAGTGCCTCAAACGGTCTAATCACCTCAGTGTTACAGGTTATAATTCCAAAGGACGTTTGGCGGGTTTGTCGGAGTGCCGTGTTGCGGGATAAGAACGCACACGGTTCTTGATACAGATCTCTCAGGAAGAAACTTAATGGCATACAAAAAAGGTCCTTCAATCGTCATCGCGCGAGCAGATGAAAATGCATATTCCTAAATTTTCCTAAAACGTGCTATCTCGAAGCTATACGGTTAATTCCATCGGCGAATCATTGTTGGGGAATATTGTCGATCGAACGCTAAACTAATGTTCGTTCATTTGCCACTTTCTAAATACTGCAAATACAGGACTTTCAAAATCTGTAGCCCCATTAAACCGAACGCTTTTGCCTGTGCAAAAGCAGTGCGGTGGCCCCGTACAGAGACGATGGTGATACGAAATAAGGCTTTTTATGAATTTAAATAAGCGTATTATGGAAGTGTAGAACGTCGGATTTCAAATACTTCATGACTGTTTTGTGTGATACAGATAATCATTCTATTTGACTCCTGCGCTGTTGAAGCCCACATGACATAAGTATTTAATTAATAACAATTATAATAGGCACTCACCCTTGAAGTGCTTCAACAGTAACAGCGCTTCCAAATCCAAATTATTCTTCCTGCGCCCTCATTTTTAGGTGAGGTAAATGCTAGTTAAGGTTTTAGCAGTGGTACATGGAGGTAGTAATAGGTAGTAACTAAAAATTATAAGAAACTGAACTTCAGTTGGCCAATAGTTTTGTCTGTGGTTGTTGATGCATTATCATGTATTTACTTGCGGGTGACAGACAAAAAGATGTGATGGATTATTGCGGCTGCGAAAAGAAAGCCCGAAAACAATTCAGGCTCGTACGGAATAAGAATCCGTAAACTCTGCGGTACGGGCGCAGTGCCTTAGTTTTCTCTGATTCTGTGGGAGTGGACGCATTCCGTTGTTATCAGTTTGGCTCACTGATCGAATCATCCATACAGACTCCAGGGTAAGTGGCTGCGTGGCAAGAAAATAGGGGAACGTGCCATACACGCCAATACACCGATAGATTCCAAACATTTTAATTTTAAGGTTATTTCCAGGTATAGAGAGTGTTTGCACAGTGTTTTATAAGTGCAGCGGTTGAGAAGAAGCTCTCTGCAAGATGCATCAATCTTGATCGCCCTTCGACATTCACGCAATAACCGGTTTGGGCAAACAGGTTTTACTTGGTCATTCGAACGTGGTAAACGTGACTTAAAACGTGCCTGAATGAAAAGTTCGGACAAGTGAAAGACCCTCGACTATTTTTCTGTCTTTAACATGCCTCCCTCTTATCTTTATACATGATTCTTGCATGTAGAGCAGTACTCGTTAAATAAGTAGCCAGATTTGCCCTGAAAGAGACAGTAGATTTTAACTCAATTAGGGGAAGTTTCACGGTCCAGGCATTCCCCAGTTCTACTGAAGAATCTAAACTGGTATAATTTGCTGGAAACGGCCTCTTGGCATAAGATGGTTAATTCTTTTATACAATGATGCATTTTAAATAACGTTCAGTCAGTCTCTTCTTCTTAACTCGTGGATGCGCGTAGGGCAGAAACAAGTTGTATTGTGATGAGGGAAAGCGCGTTGAACGTCCCACCCCCAAAATCCTGTTAGCATTAATTATTGAATTATGTTACGCAACGTCGTCTTATCGTGTTTTTCTTTTCTACCTGACGTGTCAAGCCTTTCTTGCTGTGTGGATAGCTTCGTTCTGATTTCTACCCGCCCCCTCTCTCAGAGAGGACAATTACTATTGCAATCTTTTGTTTTTGATTAAACTAGTCTTTTGGCCCAATCGTCTAGTCTCTTTTGTAACAGTGTTGAAACTGAATTTGGAAGTAGTGTTCGAACTGGCGAAAGGAACTGGCAAACAGGCTAAACGATACCAAAGAATCCATATAGCATGTCAGTCTCAAATGACGCCTCAACTTAAAAATGGTTTGAAAAAAATTTTTGGCAGCAAACAATGAAAATAATTGAATGGGAATCGAATAAAAACTTCTGTATGGTCAAAGGCATTGTCAAAAATATGAAAGCTTGAAGTGCAATTGCCATACGTTGCCAGTAATCGGAGACCTATATTTACGTAACGGATTTTGTGATCGCCTGGGGGCAAACATTGGAAGCCGCTAGAAAGAAATGTATGGCTTAAAGTTGTTCCTTCGTCAAAAGCAGTGATTTTGAACAAAGAATAACGCATTTTCGCCGTGATTTTGTGAGAAGAGGAGGAGGCTAATGTCGGTGCGTGGAAATTTTAAGTTTTCCTGTGAATCTATCGATAAACACTTTGTTGCGTAAGCCGTATTATGAAATCCACTTAATCTGCATCAAGTAATGGTCTCGAAATAGTACGAACAGATATAAATTTGAGGGAGTACACTTGAGGCGAACATTGTGTTTGAACGGGCGGCGATCATTGTGCTGTGTGGGTTTGTTAGACCGATCAAAACAGTTGGTTCTTCCTCATGGTGGTTTATTGAGATTCTACTCGCAAAAAACCAAGCAGGATGCTTTGTCATGTTCCAGAGGTGTAGATCGTGATAAAGTCAAAGTGACAATAAGTATGACTGACCAACGCGATTCCTGCTGTGTGTACATTGTGTTACGTTTTAATTCGCTACGCTCAAACGAACGTAAATTATTTCCCTCTTAAAAACATAGATACATAAATACAACAAACTGATGGTTGGATGCTCAGGCAGTCCAACAACTGGCGTTTATTCAAGATTCACACCAACAATCATAATAACACAAATAAACTGAATCTGACTAAATAAATGATAATTTACAAGCCAAGCTGGCTAGTTACTTGTAAACGCTTAGAAACATCTTCGAGAATATAAATATCTTTTGCAGTATCGGACTTCCACCGTCCGTGAAGCTTGAGTACCCTTTCTGAAAGATTAGGATTACACCTAATGGCAGAGGTGGCTCCTCCAGACTATGAAGACCGTACAATTTATGATCCATCCTTATTTCGTTAAGGCACTCTTTAAAGATTTCCCTTCCCATAATTGGCTTCGCGATAAATGTCATTTTTAGCCCTGGGAACAAACACTCTAAGATGATCAGCGAAAAATTCAAGATGCGCGAGCGCGATGTTACTAAGTTCATCAGAACGGAAAAAAGCCGCAAAGCCTAACGAGCAGATACAAGCAACGCGTATGTCCTTAAGATTAGCAGAAGGACCAGCAAACTTATCAATAATACATAATCTCAGCATATAAAGGCTTTAAAGATTTCCCTTTCCTTATGAAATCTTCTTAATCCCCGGAAACGTGCAAATAATGAATAGCTCTAGCAATCAGGCTTACAGGAGGAACAACGAGGCAATTCTCACCTTCCAAATTTTGCAACAAAAAATCCACCCCGCTAGAACCTAGGTTCCAAAAACTAGAGAAAAACTTGCAAACCTTCGTATTAAAATAGCTAGCCAAACAAACAGGTAGGGTATTGTGCAGTTACTCCAAAATAAAAAATCGTTCCTCCGTGTCTTAATTTTAAAAACACAAAGTAATGCTGTGCGTTAGAATTAAAAGTGAAGCGGCCAAACGGCAGCTTTATCGCACGATTAAATCAAATGTAACTTTCACCGATGTTAAAAATTGTCTTAACTCATAGCATACCAAGCGCCCAAATAACTATCATCAATAAGTAACGCAATGTTTCTCGTATTTCTACATTTGTTCTTCGTAAAAGCGAGGATATTCGCCCAAATAACTAATACGTAACGCAATGTTTCTCGTATTTCTACATTTCTTCTTCTTAAAAGCGAGCATATTCTAACATTTTGATTGAAAATACACCTGAATACAACAAGGATGAACTACGACCTTGTGTTTACATTGCGGTTAGACGCGATGGCGCCACTCAAAAATATTTTTAGTTTGCGCTATTTTCGCTATAAATAAGCATTTCTATTACTGAAATGCAGCTTCACTTGTGTCAAAAGTTTCCAGCGTTCTGTTGGAAAATCTATGGCTTTGAACGGCTGATCGCAAATCGGGGCTGTCTCACCCAGATGAACGTGGCAACGCGATGCGTGTGACGGAAATAGTGTTTATAAAAGAGCAGTTCGATCAAATGTTTCTTCTACTTGTCTTAAGCCGCTTGCCGTAAGGAACATTTTCGCGGTCACAATTAGCAAGGGTTCATTGGAAGATATCTGTGCCTCGATGAAGTTTTTGCGGGTTAATCTTTCATTCGTATTCCCAGTTGTAGCCCGGCGATTAGTCTATCGAGGAATCAGTCAAGCAGCAAGCAGCTTCTCGATTCTTGCGAGTCTAACCGTTTCGGTTTGTCCTCTCGATTTTCGATAGTCGTTCGAAGAACAATGGATCAGCAACACAAACAAAATGAGAAATACTGACTTGGTCTCCTAGCTGCCAAGGGACATCACAACATTTCGATAGCATAAGTGTGAGCTACCACAGGTAGCGCACAAAAATGTGCTCCGGCTTTTAGTTTTGAAAGTTGAACAGGTTTCTGTCCGTATGGGTGGATTATATCAGGCAAAGGAAGATTTTGCCAAAATGAAGCCAGCCAAACACCGCAGAATTTTGAGGAAAATGTCTCACAATGCTGTCGAACGAACGCAACCGAAATTTGACATATGCAAATTACGTTTACTTTCTACTGCCGGTGTGAAATACAACATTTGCGACGTCGTTTTCTTAAATAACCATTGATGCCATGCTTTTGGATATAAAAATAAACAAGTTTCATTCAAAACATTTACCGAAAAAAATGGCGCGATTAATTAAAACGAAAGGTATTTCTCAAAGCAAACTTGTGTTAACATTGTGCCGAGACGCGACGGCGACACTCAAAAATAATTTAATTTTAGATTGTATTATTTTCGTCAAAATATGATTTCCAACACTAAAAAATGCTCCGCAAATGCAGCTATATTTGTATAAAAAGTTTCCGTGGTCAATTCCTATGCGCACTTGGAAAATCTCTTGGGTTGAACGGCTCATATATATTATTCCACAGATCGTAAATTGGATGAACGTAGGAGAAACTGCGCTTGGTTATAATTTCTTGCGCCCTTCGGCAATTTGATCGAACGTTCCTTTTGCCGTTTATTCCTTCGATCCGAGCTGAAATAAACTTACTTTAATTTAAGTTTTTTATACCGTTCATCGGTTCGACTGTTGCTCCTTTGACATTACTTCGGAAAGTCAGTAGAGGTGTTCCGGCAATATTTCGGAAATTCGATATCTAATGGTCTGCCGCTGACATATCGATTTGTTTACATCTGAGTGAGTGACAAATTTGCATAATCTGACCCCCAACAACAGTCGTTTATACGCTTCGCGTAACCACGACTAAAAAAAGAACAGACGCAAGTAAAACCACTGAGTTCAAAGCTCGTCCAGTATACTCTGGCTCACCGTTGAAGCAACGCAAAGCGTATTGAAAAATATTTTCACTGCGGTTCTGAACTCCTTCAGGTAAGACAACTACTAACAGCGAAAACTTTACCGTTGAGGATTCATTCTTGTTCTTCAGGTGTCGAATTTAAGTTCGCAGCTACAATCAATTAAAGTAGAGGGCGTTGTCGATGCTAGGCCCTTTAGCTGGTAAATATATATGCTAAATTTTCACACACTCGCTTCCGAATACCCAAACTTATGTGCTGAAAGAAAAAAATCGACACTGAAGTACAGAAAACCTTTAATTTACAATTCCCGCAAGGTCACGCTGTTCATCAAGTAGCTAGGAACTGGGCAATCGCTGTTATGTGAATCGGTCAAATGACCAGTGCCTCAAACGGTCTAATCACCTCAGTGTTACAGGTTATTATTCCAAAGGACTTTTGGCGGGTTTGTGGGAGTGCCGTGTTGCAGGATAAGAACGCACACGGTTCTTGCTACAGATCTCTCATGAAGAGACTTAATGGCATACGAAAATGGTCCTTTAATCGCCATCGCGCGAGCAGATGAAGATGCATATTCCTAAATTTTCTTAAAACGTGCTATCTCGAAGCTAGACGGTTAATTCCATCGGCGAATCATTATTGGGGAATATTCTCGATCGAACGCTTAACTAATGGTGCTTCATTTGCCAATTTGGCCTTCTACAATATTGCAAATACAAGACTTTCATAATATGTAGCGCCATTAAACCGAACGCTTTTGCCTGCAGTGTACAAAGGCAGTGCGGTGGCCAAGTACAGAGACGATGGTGATACGAAATAAGGCTTTTTAGGGATTTAAATCAGCGTTTTGTGGAAGTGTAGAACTTTGGATTTCAAATACTTCATGACTGTTTTGTCTGAAACAGATAATCATCCAATTTGACTAGCGCGCTGTCGAAGCCCACATCGCATAAGTAATTATTATATCACTTACCCTTAAAGTGCCACAACAGTAACAGCACTTTCAAATCCAAATTATTCTTCCTGCACCCTCATTTTTAGGTAAGGTAAATACTAGTTGACTTTGTAGCAGTGGTACATTGAGGTAGTAACTAAAAATTATAAGAAACTGAACTGAGTTTTGTCTATGATTGCTGATGCATTATCATATATTTACCTGCGGGTGAAAGACAAAAGATGTGATGGATTATTGCAGCTGTGAAAAGAAGCCCCAAAACAATTCAGGTTCGTACGGAATTAGAATCCGAAAACTCTGCAATACGGGTGCAGTGCCTTAGTTTTCTCTAATTCTGTGGGAGAGGACGTATTCCGTTGTTATCAGTTTGGCTCACTGATCGAATCATTCCATGAGGACTCCAGGCAAAGTGGCGGCATGCCAAGGAAATAGGGGAACTTGCCATACACAACAGAGCATTTAAAGTCGGCCAACACACCTATAGATTCGAAACATTTTAATTGTAGGGTTATTTTCAGGTATAGAGAGTATTTGCACAGTGTTTTATAAGCGTATCTGTTGAGAAGAAGCTCTCTGCAAGATGCATCAATCTTCATCGCCCTTCGACACTCACACAATAACCGGTTCTGGCAATCAGGTTTTACTTGGTCAATCGAACGTGAGAAACGTGACTTAAAACGTAGCCTCCCACGCAGTCGTTTTTTGGGTGCTCGTATTTCACTTTCTCCTCAGTGAATCATGTTACGCAACGTGGTCTCATCGTGTTTTTATATTCGACCTCACGTGTCACTCCTGTCTTTCTGTGTGGTATTGCAATCTTTTCTTTTTAATTAAACTAGTCTTTTGGCCCAAACGTCTCGTCTCCTTTGTAACAGTGTGTAAACTGAATTTGATAGTGATGTTCGAACTGGCGAAAGGAACCGAAAGCCTCGTTCCGTGAAAAGACAATAGAAAGTATAGTCGAAAATTTTCTCATATTACTTCGCTAACGAGCCATCCGACAAAACTGAAGCCAAACAAAACAAGAAGCTTCAATTAGCCTAAACTCGGGCTTGTAAAAAACAGTATTGTATCCCTAACTTAGCGCTAAACAAAAGAATAGAGGGAAGTCTGTCTTTCTTACATCGGACGCATTGTGTTTAGCTTGTGTTGGAGTCTATTTCTTTCGACCCCTATCAACATATATTCCTCTAAAATACAGCTCAACCATTGAGAACAATAATTATAACACTTGTAAAAAATATTTCTAAAGAACAAGAAAAAGAGAAACAGAAAAAATAAAGCCCGTGATATATACCACTAAAAGACATCGAACCCGGGTTAGCTGCGTCACAGGCAGGAACAATGACCTTTAGGCCACAGAAGTTTATCGTTATGCAGGTGATAAAAATAGTGTATTGATTCCAAAAAAGCTAAGCACACTTGTTTTCGCTTGGATGGATAATTGTTTGAGAAAGGAAACTATTATCGAACGATGTAGGATTTTTTCGCATAAATGTAAATGGAGTCTCGGTGAAATGTGAGTAGAAAATTAGCAGAGTAAAACTGTTTACAAATACGTCAATCCAGGGTCATTTGAAACACAAGAAAGGAACGTTTCTTGACAGTTTCAAGTGACGCTATTACATTTGTAAAAACTAATCACTTATCATTCAAAAATGAAAGTCCAGAAATTGAGATATTGTGGGAAAATAGTAAATAAACTACCGTTAAGGTCTCAGGGGTGTGTGATATCCCGTACTTGAGTTATTCAACAAATTGTACATCACAATGGAGCGGATACGGGGAACATGGCAGTCCATCTGGAGTTAAATTTTGGTCATGTTAAAAGCTTTCTTCTCGCTGTTGAACTTGCAAACATTCGTATAGACACTTCTCTTAACATATTAGTTGTTCAGACTTCAAAGACACAAGGTGAATCGACGTTTTCCGATACGTGACAACAGGCATCATTCTTGCTGTTGATATGAGATTTACACTTTCGAATCACTCGGCCGTGAATGGTGAAACTCCCTTTGTCTGCAGTCTCTAATTTTTGGCGCTCCCCTCGCGTCGCGTCTCCTCGCAACTTCGCGCGCGCACGAGACTACTCGCAGTCTACTGAAGCAGACACGAGGAAACGCGGCAGTCCATCTGGAGTTAAGTTTACTCATGTTAAAAGCTTTCTTTTCGCCGTTGAACTTGCAAACATTCGCTTGGTCAAAAGCAGTGATTTTGAACAAAGAATAACGCAATTTCGCCGTGATTTTATGAGAAGAGGAGGAGGCTAATGTCCGTGCGTGGAGATTTGAAGTTTTCCTGTGAATCTATCGATAAACACTTTGTTGCGTAAGCCGTAGGCAGATTATGAAATCCACTTAATCTGCATCGAGTAATGATCTCGAAATAGTACGAACAGATATAAATTTGAGGGGCTTCACTTGAGGCGATCATTGTGTTTTAAACGGGCGGCGATCATTGTGCTCTGTGGGTTTGTTAGAGCGATTAAAACAAATGGTTTTTTCTCATGGTGGTTTGAAGTTTGAAGTGCAATTATGTATTAAACATGGTCACTGCACGTGCAGGAGAGGGCTATCATAAACTGGCTGTTTACAGGGCTTCAACGAGGCAGAACAGTCACGAAGGTTGATGTATATACACGCGACTTGCATATTAAATTCCTTTACCTACTTCACACGATCACCGATAACCTCGCTCTTTGCGGTCGCCGAGCCTTTTGTTTACACGGAAATCGAACAGACCGAATTATTTATTCCAACTGGGCAATTTATTGTGCCTATTTCGTAGCCGAGTCTCACTTGAGTTCACTGAAACGTTACAAAGGTTTTGATTTCTAATTTTGAGTTCGCCGCTTTGTTGCTCTCATAGTCATTCTATTCTGTTCCATATCCTTTATTTGTTTCTCCGTGTTGTTTACCCGAAAAAGATGCGAATAGTTCGTGTCACACGCAACAAAGCATTTAAGGTCGGCCAACACACCTATAGATTCCAAACATTTTTACTTAGAATTATTTTCAGGTGTAGAGACTGTTTGCACAGTGTTTTATAACTGCGGATGTCGAGGAGAAGCTTCACGATTTTATAATGGAAGCAAGATGCATCAATCTTGATCGTAAAAATACCTTCACGCCCCTCGAGATCTCACACAACAACTGGTTTCAGCAAACAGGTTTTCACTTAATCATTCCACTGTGGTAAACATGACTTAACACGTGACTCGATCAATGAAAAGATCGGACAATCGAAAGACCCTCGACTGTTTTTCTTTCTTTAACATGCCTCCCTCATATGTTTACAGCTGATTCTTGCGTGTGGAGTAGTACTCTTTAAGGTGGAACTTAACGTGAATCGGAGTGCAATTTTAAAGGGACGCTGTCATGGATTGACATGCGCATCATTTCTCACACGGAGAGATTTTCCTGAACGCGTTGATATCTTGTTTTTCTTTAAAAGGCTACTTTAAATAAGCCTTTGTGAGGCTAATAGAATGTACAGTTATCTGTAAACGACTATTTTGAATCCAAGAAATGTTAAAAGAAGCCAAAAATTATTTATTCAAATTACTGACAGTCGAGTTCAGTGAAGTGAAGAGTGACCGGAAACACTGTCGGCTGAACAAGCGTTCACCTCTCACACAAATAATTTTTCCTCTCCAATATACCTCAACATATTGCCGATCTTAACATGTCCTTTTAAAGCTAAAAGAGAGTAAATTTATTTGCGAACTACGACAGACCTTGAAGTCAAATGACAGTACACAGGGAAAAATTATGCCGTGTTTTTAGTACTCACCGCGTGGTTAATTTTGTGACCCAAGTAAACACACCAGTGCAGTGCCACGCAACTATAAATACAGGTTTTTCTTCAAAATACTACGCTAAATACAAATTTTAAAGCGACCGCATTAAACGTCTATCATCAAACGATGATTTGATGGTCTCTGACATTCTAGCGACTGCAAATGAATCGCGAAGATGGAATAGCTGCATTATTAACTTCACCGGCTAACACACTTCGATCGATTACCGCACCACTTACACTGCTGTGTACGTGGAATTTCTCATGAATTCAAGCCTTGAAAACGTTTTTCCTCGTTCTAGATGCGTTGATGCATTTTGAATCCCTTTCCTTTGTTCTCTTGAGGAGACTGAATGAACATTTTTCCGCAGAGTGCTCAAACACCACTTTCGACGGTCGACGCCATTTTGAATGTAACTCTCCAACTTGAAAAGCCAGCGCATGCGCGAAGATGACAGTGTCCCTTAAAGGAGGTAAAAACGTTTTAAAAATTGTTTTGAAACACCACCAGACAGTTGACACCCACAAGGGCACTGCAGTTGCTGGGAACTGTCAAAGGTGTCCGTCTTCTTCTTTCTTACTTCAAATTCCAATTTGTAAACCTTCATTAAATCCTCAATATTTCCTATTTCCGGTGGTGCCAAACGTGCCCAAATACGAGGACATATTTATACGTCCTTTGTTTTCGCGAATCAAGCAATTTTAGATCTTTTAGTTCACCATATGACAATAGGAATAGATGAGGCGTGTTGAGAGATTATTGGCTGAGAACAGTCATCGTACCAGGTATCTGCCATTCGCCTACTGCGTACATTTCAAATTCAGAGTTTTTTCTCTGTGCCAGTAGTAAAACTGACGCCTGAATAAACTGTTTGTCTATGTACCCCGGAGGTACTTTCTCGGACTCCTAATTGGATGACCGAGAACAGCGAAATTTAATTCATGTACGCCATGGCACAAGCGTAAGAAACTATGGCGCAACGGGCTGTCCGGCAAACAAGGTGACAGCTTTACAAACCTAGCGGCGCACTGGGGCTGTTACAGAGCTCTTTTTATGCATCAATCACCTTTAAAGTGGCGCTTAAGACAGTTACAGCGCCTCCAATTCCAAATTATTTTTTCCTGCACCCTCATTTTTAGGTAAGGTAAATACTAGTTGTAGCAGTGGTACATGGAGGTAGTAATGGCGGTAGTAACTAAAAATTATAAGAAACTGAACCCTAATTGGCCAATAGTTTTGTCTATGCCGGATTGTTGATTCATTATCATAGATTTACCTGCGGGTGACAGACAAAAGATCTAATGGATTATTGCAGCTGCGAAAAGAAAGCCCGAAAAACAATTCAGGATCGTACGGAATTAGAATCCGTAAACTCTGCGATACGGGTGCAGTGCCTTAGTTTTCTCTAATTCTGTGGGAGTGGACGCATTCCGTTGTTATCAGTTTGGCTCACTGATCGAATCATTCCATGAAGACTCCAGGGTAAGTGACTGCATGTTAAGAAAATAGGGGAACGTGCCACACACAACATGGCATTTAAGGTCGGTCAACACACCTACATGACATCAACTTTATTTCACCTCGGATTTACAAGAGTAGCTGTATAGCTAATTTATCAGAGAAAGAAAAAAGAAACAATATAAAAATAAAATCGTACATTATATACAGTACATTAAGCTACTATTTACATAAGTAACAATTGCATTGATGTTCGAAAGAAATTTGGCATATTTTAGTTCTGAACTCATTCAATTACGTTAATGACCTCAGGTCCTCTGTTAGTTTGTTCCACATGTTTGCAGAAGTGCATCTGAAGTAATGAAGACCATTAGTGATTGTTGTTAACGTATGGAATAACAAGTTTCCTTGATCCTCGTAGGTTGCGTTCAGTATTTCTCATTTTAAAAAGACCACGTATACCTGGTAGTGCAGGGACTTCTCGTCCAGAACAATCCTGAGCGTCCTTTTGTTAAGATTATCTAATTTGTTTCTAGCCCCGCAAAAGTGCCAAACTGCTGAGCAGTATCTAAAATATGGAAGAATAAAGGCCTTATGGAGTTTACATTTCACATCTGTTGGTACTAATTTTCGAAAGCGGGAAATTACATTAATTTGATTGTTGACCTCTGTATAAATATGTTTTAGCTGGATGTTGAACTGCAAATTCTTGTAAATGTTCACTCCTAAGAGGTCAATGTTATCTTCTACCGGAATATTGGTGCAGTTTAAAACAAAAGGTGTAGTTTGCATTCCCTAAAATCATTGCTTGATATTTGTCAGGATTAGTTTATACCGTTCATACCAAACAAGTGATCAGCTTCGAGAAGTTGGCATTAATTGCAGTCTCATTTCTAACTTAACTGGAACTGTATCCGAGGCAATAAACTTGTTCATCGTCAGCATAAGCATTGATACAAAATTCTTTTCAGGAAGTAAAAGAGATCATAATCACCTATAAATTAGACAAATTTAATTTTAGGGTTATTTTCAGATATAGAGAGTGTTTGTAGGGTTTTATAATTGCAGCTGTTGAGAAGAAGCGCATTCGCTTTAATGAAAGCGAGATGTATCAATCTTCATCGTATAAATGCCTTCACGCCCTTCGACGCTCACACAACAACCGCTTTGGGGAAGCAGGTTTTACTTGATCATTCGAACGTGGTAATCGTTGACTTACACGTGACTGAATGAAAATTCAGACAATTAAAAGACCCTCGACTATTTTTCTTTCTTTATCAAGCCTCCCTCTTATCTTTACAGATGATTCTTGCATGTAGAGCAGTACTCTTTAAATAAATTAGCCAGATTTTCCTGAAAGAGGCAATACTCAATTAGAGCAAGTTTCACGGTCCAGGCATTCCCCAGTTCTACTGAAGCATCTAAACTGGTATAATTTTCCGGAGACGGCCTCTTGGCATAAGATGTTAATTCTTTTATACAATGATGCATTTTATAAAACATTCAGTCAGCCTCTTCTTCTGAAATCTTGGATACGCGTAGGGAAGAAACAAGTTGTATTGTGATGGGGGGATAGCGCGTTGAACTTCTGCAACGTCGTCTCATCGTGTTATAGTCTTTTCGACCTAACGGGTCAAGCCTGTCTTGCTGGGTGGATAGCTTCGTTCTGATTTCTACCCGCCCCCTCTCTCAGAGAGCCTTACGCAACAAAGTGTTTATCGATAGATTTTACCGCATTAATCACACGAAAACTTACAATTTCCACTGTTTGTAAAAGTACTGTACTTTGGATAAAAATTAAGTCTTTCTCTACCAGTCGATCTGGTCGCCTTTTTTGCAACTTTCGGAGGGTAGGAGGTCAAAGCGACCAGGCTCCTCCATTTAAGGGGTTACCACGGCGATTTCGCTGGTCCACAACACCGAAGGCTCTATCTTTGTTGGCACGCTTGTCACGCTAGCTGTCGTTTATTTCTAAACGAACACTGCAGCTACAATTCGTTGCTTATATGATTTATAAGTGTATTTTTGGAGCCATTTTCCACCTCAGAAGCCCCCTGCCTGGCAGGTGAGAAGCAATTTTACTCGAAGTGGGCCGCTCAAAGTATTCGAGCGAGTGATGGCAATCCACGGAGTGAAGTTTTTGAGTCGTTTTGTGAGTGGATTCCGGGACCTGGCATGGCAATGTTGGCGAGTTTTGACTTGTAAATAACGCAATCAGTGAAATATTTTGCCAGCGGAACCGGGTGGCTCGACACTGTTCTCAAAAATATGTGAAATGGAAATTGGCAGTCTTTCATGCCGCTGGTAGGCAACAATATCCCAGAATTCCTTTGGGTCATAAACGTGAAAATTACAGTCAGTGAGAGCAACTGAAATCAAACAGTGTTATCGGGGTCGGGCTAAGGGAGTGAGCACGTAAATGTGGAACAGATTGCAAGAAGTGGAGTCAAAGTTTGCTGCCAATGGAAACTTTTAACTGCAAGAGGAATTTTTGTCTTGAAAACTTCAAGACAAAGTTGCGTGGATTTTGGTGTTGTCCGAGGGTGATTTTGGTTTTCAAAGAGAATAAACAGTCATATTAAGTGAAAATTGGGAGTTTCGGTCAGTTTCCAGGGTGATGAAATCTGAAAAACTTACCATTTTGCAATAAAAATACTTAATTTCAACTATAGCCCGGGATTTGGGAAAGATAAAGGTTTTCAAGGCATTGGTCTTCTACGACCAATATTTTGGTGAGCGGTAGAAAAAGAGCTAAGGCTAGTCAGCTGCTTTTTGATAGAGTCAGCTAGTTCATTTTGATAATCTTTTGCTCATTTTGTCCGCTCAACACAGCTGAAATGATGTGGATAGACAATTCATTTCTGAATCCATAGCGAAGCAAACAGGCAGAAAAGGCAATAATATGAGGCGAATCATTTGGAGGTGTTAGTTACTAAACATATTTTTCCAACGAACAGTTGAATTCTGGCTATACCGCTGAAAATTTTGTTAAATTGTCTACAAAAAAAAAAAGGTATAAGTATCGATAAACACGCATTGGTAAAGTTGAACCGTCTCAAAAATAACTTTCATACTTTGGTTTTGTGTTGGGACTTAAACTCAGTGTATACTGTTTATGACAAGCTGAAGTTCTTTAAAGAAATACAGTACATGATGCGAAAACTGAGCAGCCGAGCGTGCGTGTTCAGTGAATACTCGCCACACCCTAAATCGATAAAGTAATCTTTACGAAACAAATTAAAAATCCGCTCTGGCAAAAAAAACTAGACACTTTGGCAAACACGGCATACACAGATTAAGACCCTGTTTACAAGAAGTGCTAGGGTTACCCTGGCAGGAGGGTGAAACATAGCCCGGGTTTACAAGCAAAATTTACAGGTACGGTTACCCTACCACCCGGGATAACTCAATCGCAAACAAAATGGCCGACAAGAGAAGGGTTCTGCTAAGTACTTGTCTGTACTGCCTGTTTTTGCTCCTTTCGAGTGTCATGGAATGCTGTTATGTTAACTTCTTATTTCTAGACAAAGAGAACAAGTTGCAATACAATACATCAATAGCTCGAATGACTTGAATGCAACCTGTGAAACGGGAGAGTTATTCGACGAAGAAGATTACGGAGAAAACTTGGCCGTATACAGAGCAGTGGTGGGGAAAGTTATTCGAGGGAAGGATGCTTAACTACCTTGCACTTGAAATGGTTTCTATTTCTGAGAGAAACGGAAGGTTATATATGCCTTGAGCGCCGTGTTGTACTCGGTCCGCCATAATGGCCGTTTGATATCAACCTTCAAAGTGTCTGGAAACAACTAATAGGTTGTCCCGGTAGGCGAGTTGTCCCTAGCAGAGCGTTTGCAAGGCAGCTAGGATTACCCTGGAGTAACCCTAGCGCTCAGCTAGGGTTACCCTACTGCTAGGATAACCCTAGCTGCCTTGTAAACAAAACAAGTTGATGAAAAAAAGGAAGAAACGCCGGGGCTCTAGGGTAACCCTCCTGCTAGGGCTACCTGCTTGTAAACAGGGCCTAACAGTCTTTCGCTAACTACAGTTGAGCGCTAGACCTGGATATTCAGTGGTTTGCTTATATTGCCACAATTTTTTCACTTGATTAAGTTGTGATCAAATCAACCTACAGCACTTAAAAGTCTTAAAATACATTTAAAAGATGAAAATTTTGCTCATCGTGGTTTTCATGATTTGCATGATGGAAAACCTCAATGCAGCCAAATGTCGCCAAGCCTTAATTACTTGACTGCAAGAACGATAATTAAATTTTTGCGCAACAATTTAAAAATCCGCTCTAGCAAAAAAACGAGATACTTTGGCAAACTCAGAAAATGAAGACTGACTCTTTCCTTGTCCTCAGTTGAGCTCTCGACCTTAGATATTCAGCAGTTTGCTTAGATAGTCACATTTTGTTAACCGGCCCATGACATGGCCGCTAGAAGAGGGACGAGGACCTCAAAACTATTTTTATCGTTCGAGGAGTGTTGAAAAACTTGAAGGACAAAAAGGGGAATATGTACAGTTTGTTATTTCTCTGGAATAATTATTTCTGTGTACCAGGATGCCTGCAGAGGCCTATCCTAATTTTTGAGATCAAAAGTTAAGAAGCCGCCATTTTTTTTTAATTTCTGGCTCTTGCGCTCGCTCGGAGTTCGCGCATGCTTTTTGCGTTTTTCTTCTCTGAAAATCCTGTACCATTTTCCAAACCATACTCGCCCCTGTCCGTTTTCGCGCGCTTTTCGATCGCTTTGTCAGGAGAAGCCAGTACCATACCGAACGTTCCATTCCGACCGTTTCGTGCAAATCGGGTAATCGTTCCAGGGCTTCAACGAAGCGAAACAGTCACGAAGGTTGATGCATATACAAGTGCCTTGCATGTTAAATTCCTTTACCTACTTCACACAATCACTGATAACCTCGCTTTTTGCGTTTTACACGATAAATCGAACAAACGGGATTCTATTGCCAATTTCGTAGCCGAGTATCACGTGAATTCACTGAAGACGTTACTCATAGAGTTGCTCTCACAGTCATTCAATTCTGTTCCATATCCTTCATTTGTTTCTCCGTATTGTTTACCCGAAAAAGATGCGAATAGTTCGCTATTGTTTTAAGTTAGAATCATCATTTTTCATCCAAAAAAAATGTGCTTACTGAAGTACCATTGTTATGTCTGCGGCTACGTCTCGGCAGCATTCCACTCACCCATGGTAATTACTAGTATTACTTAAAATAGAGCACCATCATCGCTGCAGGCCTATCAAAACACCTATCCACGAGTTAGGTATTGGCTCCCTATGTTTCTTAGTTTTCCTATCTGCTTGGCCGCGCCAACTTAGCACCCGGAGCCGATTTATTAGAATAAGCACTAATGTTGGATTGACTGTTATCAACGAACGTATAGGTTGCCATAGTAGTTTACTCCGATTGGTTCGTCAACTCGACCCTTGGATGAAATAGTGGGTAGCGCTCGGAAACGAGGCGTTAGTGTCCCGCTGTTCTAAAACACGTTTGGGTTGTTAGGTCAAGGAGTTCTCTAAATCGAGGAGGACCAGAAAATAGAATTTGCTGGTACCGGTCTAAAGACGATTAGTACGGTTTTCACTGCATCTGGAGGCTATTTTGGTTAATGTTAACCTACTTTCACTTTGTCTCTCTCCAGACATTTAAACCATGTCCTTGAAGGCAGAACTTAAAAGGAAAGTTCAGGAGATGAACGTGGAGATAGATGAAGCGAAAGTTCAGCGAAAAGGCCTCAGGGAAATGGAGCTGTTTGTTTTGGACAATTCCCTCCGTGAGAGCACAGTGGGTCAGCTGCGAGGACATACCATCGAGAACAAGTGGAAAATCTATGAGCAGGTGGAATATTAGTGTTAATGTTTTTTCTATTTTTCTTAATTTTCGTCATTTTTGCTTTATTTTTCCTACTACAACCTCATAAAATAATTGGCATGGCATGAAATAATTATAAAATGTTTGGCATCGTTGATTACATCATGAGTGTTTACTGACGTCACGCTATCGTGCCGGAAGATGGTGTGGTAATCAAACTTAATAAGACGGATGAGCCAAATTTTGTTATACTGACATATTTTGTTTTTGATTTTGAAGCATAAAGAACAGATCGTTATCAAATAGGTCTTTGTGAGTTTCCGCTGAGAGAGAGTGAACTGCAGCCTAGTCCCTAGGCGTCCTCTCTTTCCACCCTTGTCCGCGCGAAGTCTGGGCAGGAGTGGGCGAGAGACCGCCTAGCAAATATTGCCAAAATGTTCCTCATTTTTGCGCAAAAATACCCTGGTTGGAATTTACTAGTTTCCACGCCGTATCGTGTGAAAGCTTACCGCCGATGCGACAAATCCGTACAATGGAAGTGTCCACAAACGACGGCAAGTTCTAACTTTGTGGAATAACCTTTTTCGTCGGTTATTTTGCGTCGCTTTTCTGTTCAAAGTTCTGTCGTGTTCGTATTAAAGTTACATGTAGTTCGCCGCACATTTTTTGTCGTGAGCATAATTTTTGTAGATTCAGATGAGTGCGATGTGGACACCCATCCTTTGTGCAGCAACCTCGAAGGTATATTATGCCATTATTGGAACGTACGATCTCGTGCATATTTCAGTGTTGTTTATGGTGGATATGGCAGTATTTGCTAGGCGTTCTCGGCGAGTCTCTCTCGGTAACGTCACCGCTGACACTTGGGTTTGACCGAGCCGAGAACGCCTAGGGACTGGGATGAGTGAACTGTAGTTTACGAGGAACGAAGAAATTCGCTCTTACTTAGCTTAGAAGAATGGCAATTTTCCTTCAGCTTCAGTAGCTGAGTTTGTGCTTGGAATACCGTATTGGTAACAGTCTGTAAAGTGTGTCAATTTGACATCGGCGTCAAATTAGCCGTGATAGCCGTGAGTTATTTATTTGGCCCGAGAACTTTCAACGTCTAAATTAGCAATTGAAGTAAGGTTATCTGTATTGACCCAAGACGTATTTTGCCAGGCACACGAAACGTTCCACGTTTAAACTGGATCTAACAACAACATTTACCGCCTCAAAACAAAATCACAAAGGAGTAGCAGGCGATAAAATTTACCTCTCGTTATTATTATTTTTGTTTTTTTCAGATAAAAAAAGTTGGCTTTAAGCACATCATCGTCGCCTCCTTCTCCCATATGACTCGTTTGGGTGACACCTTTATTCGTCAGCTGCACGAGAAAGGAGAAGACTTTACCAACCTTTATGCATTTTCCGAGTTCCTGGAATCTGTTGACAAAAACAGGGTGCCAGATACCGAGACCATTCCAATAGGCCTGCGCAAAATGAAAGACCTCGGCATAAAGAACGCCATCATCGAAGCAGATCTGGTGTGGGCGGGGATCGACTACAAAAAGTTCAAAGTTGAAGCTATCAACAAGCTGTTCTCTCAGAGGTTGGCATGGTGCCGTGAAAATCTCGCTCCAGATTCCAAGATATTTTTCAACTTACGCGACTTGCCAGATGGTATGGTTAAGAAGCCCAAGCGCATCTTCAAGGTGATAAGGTACCTGTCCTCTCTACCACCACATGAGCGTCCTTTTGGCTTGGTGTTCGAAGAATCTGGCAAGTACCTGCCTGAGGAACTCGGTGCATGGACCAAAGCCGTTCGTAAAGAGATGGACAACTGCGGGTTTACAGAAGGCCACCTGCTTGTCCACGTTCATGAGCAGTGGGGACTGGCCGACAGCACCCAGTTGGAATGCCTTGTCAACGGCGCAAACGGCATCTGGGCAAGTCTTATTATAGAAGGAGCGTCAATGGGTCATTCGTGTTCCAGTGTGATGCTGATGAACCTCATCCGCATGGGAAACAAAAAGGTGCTTGACCAGTACAACTGTACAGCACTTCGGAGTGCGCCACAAGAGATCACCAGAATCACCACAGGTGTCGATGCCTATGACAGGCAGGTTGTTTACGGCGAGAGAGCCCTGGACATGGTCTTCGGCATGCCAAACTTCACTCCGAGCAAGAAGGAGTTTAGCATGGCGACATTCTTCGGTCAGAAGCCCATCATGAGAATGACAACTCTGGCATCCCCTGGGATGATTGCAACCAGGCTCAAAAACATCTTTGGTGAAGATCCTCAGTTCACAGAAGAACGTGGGAAAAGGATGAAAGAGGTGATGTTGCAAGATTTGCACCAGAACAGGAAAGAGGAGTACATGAGTGCCGTTGGTCTCGCAATGCTGTTTGATCGCTCTGGTGGGCAGCTTACTGGGAAAATGAGTGAGGTGATCGCCGGAGAAGAGCCAAAGAAAGTCCATGCTCAAGAATTGATTGCTGAGATCCGTGCCATGTGGGATGAGTGGGATCTGAGAGATGGCCAAAAAGATGACAAGCTGGAATTTGATGCTTTCTACAATGGTTTCTTGGGGCCCTACTTTGGATGTTACAGATGTGACGAGACAAAGCGCGCCTTGAAAGCCATCGACATGGATGAAGATGGAACGGTGGATTGGGAAGAGTTTGCCTTATACCTGAAGTGGGCAATTCGCCAGTATCCTGAGACCAAGACAGCTGAGGAGCTGCTGTCCATTGCTTTCCGGAAGGGTCTCATTCCAGCAATGCAAGACGAAGTCCTTAAACAGGATGAATAAAGAAAAACGAAGTCATTAACACTTTCTGTTGAACATTTTAGTCAGCTCTTCTTTTTTTTGAGTTAGAACTTGCTTTTTTCACATGTACCGGTCTTTGACAGTGGGCGTAAATTGTACAACACTATTTGTACAAACGTACATAGTGTGTAGAATGAAATACATTTGTGATGATATATATTAGCTTAGGATTGCAGCGGCTCTCCTTGTTTTTTGAGTTAGAACTTGCTTTTGTCACACGTACCGGTCTTTGACAGTGGGCGTAAATTGTACAACACTATTTGTACAAACGTACATAGTGTGTAGAATGAAATACATTTGTGATGATATATATTAGCTTAGGATTGCAGCGGTTAAGGCTATGTACTTTAGTTAAAAACTGCCCGCCTTAGGAAGCTTTTAAGGGAAAATGTTAAACAAATCTTATTGCAAATTAAAATTTGCGTCATCTGCAGTTGTTTACCAATTCGCAAACGATTACTGATCGATTTTGAAATGACACTTGTCTGAGGACGAAGATGCAAGGAAAATCAACTGCAACATGTTTGCAAGTTCCAAGGGCAATGTCACTGTGGATTGAGCGAGCGGACTTTTATGAGCAGTTTCTGGGGGTATTTTGGCATGTAATGCATGCATAAATTTCTGCTCGCTTGCTCATAAGTGATTCTCAGACATATACAGGTTTACTCAGAATACCCGGACATAAAACGCATCAGCGCTCTTGCTTACTCCAACTGGTTTCCCCGCCAAATCGTTGTTAATTTTTTTAAAATACGACCAATGCGATGAGACTCGCACTTCTCGAGGAAATCTGGAATATTTTTGGTGTGTTTGGTATAATGTCATCGGGTTGTGCAATGAGTTGCAAAGTGTGCAATACACTGTGAACATTGTATCCCACACGTGTACCTTTTGGGTACCTATTGCTCTTCATGCTATCAAAATCTACCTCCTCTTTATATTCCACGGACAACACATGCTACCCTGAAGTGCTGCAGTGAGCACCAGAACTAGTGAGCAGAGCGAGAAAGCTTAGTACCTATTATCAGCGACTTTTTCAGACGCAGTGTTGATAATTTCAGCTGTTGATTTTGAAATTCTCTCCGTGTAATCGCAAAACGTCCACCCGAATCAAATACTGCCTTTCCAATTTCGTTCAAAGTGGCGAAGTTTAAACCAGAGAAAAATGAAACTTAGTTTAGAAAAGAGCATAAACCATAAAATGAATCCATAGGAAAAGCTTTAATGCCAGCCTCGACCGCAGACAGCTTAATAAACAAACAAACAAACAAACAACAAAAATAGCTGAATTCGTAGCAAGCAAGACATTTTTATTTCATAGAAGGGTAACGAGGAATTAACCTAACTACCACATTACTACTATGGAAAGTTTCTTAACCTCACTTCTTAGAAACCCTACGTGTGCAGATATGCTACAAGGAGTAAGCAAGCACGATGATGATGATGATGACGTAATATTACAGATATCTAGGTACTTAATATTAATTTGGGAAAATATAGACTAAATAATGGCTACCAGAAACAATATTGTGGTAAGTATTAGGTTTTTGATATTGATTATGATGAAGCAGGATTACAGGCATTTTGTCGATTAAATAAATTAACTGAATGGATCAGAGTGGAAGAGTGGTACCGTCTGGTATCATCTGTAGGTACCAGTCTACGTCTACCAGGAAACATGGTCGTCTTTGAAGAACGGCGGCAATCCCTCGGAAGTTGTAGATGCATCCTACCAGGACGACAATTTAGACCGAGAGCGGAGTGTTATCGTGCGCTCTCTTGAAGAGCTTAGAGTGACACAGACTTTTTTATTCTTAGGCCCTTTTTAAGTGTTGTACTGACTGTCATTCTGATATATCCAAGTTTCTTTTATATCTGCAGTAGCTGGTGTCTCCATCCTTACGCTTTGTCTTAGTGTCGGTGGAACGACAGCTGCTTCGAGAAAGGTGGATCTGGCCAAAATTTTACTGCTGTATAGTAAACCACAATTTCGAAAGTAGGTTGTTTTTTTACTGGGAGGGGGCATGGTTGCCTTAGACCAGTCTTATTACCAGGCAAATTAATAGTCGACCTTGAGAGGAAGCATTCGTATTGCATTTCTATTTCATAAGCCAATAAAATATTTCAGAGGCTTGTTTCCAACTCCCATAGCTACTGATGTCAAATCCCAACCCAAGACAGGTAATGAACGCAATTTGTAATCGCGGATGTACAAGGTTTTATTTCAAAAGCCCTCGTCTAATTAACGCTCTTTAGCTCCTACCAAAAATTTTGTCTTCTTACAACATACTACTCCTTAACTTTTAATTTATTAATCATCTCCACAATTTCTCTATGTCAACCTTAGCTAAAGAGGCAGCTCACCAGCAATTACGTTTACATTACACTCGTAGTGTTTTATACTAAAAGCGTCAATATTAATTAAGAGCCAATTTCTGTAAATATCGAGAATCCGGCGTCACTCGTGAAATTTCGAAATTCTTCATATCTTGCCTGAATAACACCTATGGTGAGTTATTTTCGAAAACAGAATTCAAAGGTCGTGAAGCGCTTGCTTTTTCCTGAAATCGAGGAAAGTTTGAAAAGCACCATTTTACCGGCATGACGCTGCCGAAAATAGTGTAAAATGATGCATTTTGTTATCGCTCGTGTAGATAAACGCGGTGTCATCTATCAATGCGACTTGGCCAGATCATAAGGCATCTCTTGGTCTTTCCAAAGCATAAAATTATTTTGGAAAAGCTGCTAGTATATAACTGTTTTTGACCGTTAAAAATACCCCAGTTCAAACGCTTCAGCGAATGAGCTAATTCTAGCTACCTTCCACATCACAAAATGCCCACTGGTACATACAATTTAACGTTGAAATTAGTATTTTCTTAAAGTGCATATTTTGTGCTCTGTTGTGTTAAAATTTCTTCCGCGGCCCGACAAAACTGCTCCGTAGAGAGACAGAAACGTGAAGTCAAGTATTGCATCGCCGCCATTCTTGAAATCAACATGGACCTTGCCTTCTTCGAACCAGAGCTTCGTCAAGAACTAAAAGTCTGTCGATGGAAACCTTAACTCGCTATTCTGAACGCCTAAGGATTACAGTACAATTCTAAGCTTACTGTTTTCAATCTGTCTGAGAGTGATAACTTCAACATAAATTTTGACATGGTCAGCGTAGGTGATGAAATTATGTAACTCGACGCTGATTAACACGGCAATTTCCAAGTGACTTTAATTACGTACGCTCGTTCTGAACTGCTTCTTTCCTCGAACTATCACCTTTGTAAAGTTATGATGCTATGACATCTTCATTGAAGTCCTACTTGGCTACCATCTTCGGTTACAGAAACGTTGCTGTACTTTGCCTGTAAAGAGAAATTTGTTACATGTAATTGCGTGACGTTGACCAAAGGATTGACAAAAACAATGCTTTTAAATAACCGATAATATTTTCATTTGAACTTTGCAACAGCGTTGGAGTCAAACAGCTGAAATAAAAAGACTACAAAAATATCTTACCTTTTAAAATTGCCTTGTACACATGTCCAGTCAAGGATTCAAGCATTCTACTTGTTTGCTGACCACACAAATCTATTATATGCTGATAAAAATCTTCGAATCCTGGAGCTCGTTGTTAACTTTGAATTACATAAAGTTTATAAATGGCTAACAGATAACAAGTTAACGCTAAACATTAAGAAGTCAAACTTCATTATCTTCCATCCTCATCAAAAGAAAATTGACTATCAAGTTAATCTTCGAATATTTGATAATGATTCTGAAACTTTTTTGCCTCTAGAACAAAAGTCGTATGTCAAATATTTAGGTGTGTTAATTGATTCTAATCTCAGCTGGAAATATCATATTGGACACATCACTTCCAAGATAAGCAAAACGATTGGCATCATCGCTAGACTAAGACATTACGTACCCACAAGTGTACTGCTAACAATTTATCAATCTTTGATATTCCCTTATCTATCCTACGGAATTGTTGAGTGGGGCCATGCTGCTCAAACGTACATTAATCAAATTCTGGTCTTACAAAAGCGTGCCCTTCGCCTCATATACTTTAAATCTTATAGGTCACACGCCATTCCTCTTTTTGTCTCCTCTAACACTATCCCAATAAATATGCTACATTTTAAATCTGTTTCAATACTAATGCACGATGTTTGCAATAAGCGAACCCCATGTAATATTTCTAATCTTTTTAATTGTTCAAATGAGTTGCGTAATTACAATACAAGATTTTCTTTAGTAGGCAATTATCATATAAAATATTCAAGATGTAACCATCTATCAAAATCTTTTTGAAGACTAGGGGCCAAAATATCCCCCAAGAATTACGTAAATTATCGAAGTTTGTATTTAAAAAAAATCTACAAAATCGACTCCTACAAGTCTTAATGGAAGAGGACGATTATGTTGGCACACCTTTCCTAATCAAAAAATTTCAAAATAATCACTCAAAGTAGCTTTATCTAACTGCAATTGTTGTCTTATATATTTATTTACTTATCTATTTATTTATTTATTTATTTATTCTATATATATATATATATATATATATTATATTTATTTATTCAACGTGCATGTATATCTATTTTATCTCTTCACTTATCCCATACTCACAATTATTATACTTACTCTTTAAACAGTCCTACCCGCTACCCGCCTAGATTAGCCTTAGCTATTTGCGGGTTAGCGCTGTTTTGTATTATGTCGTTAATTTTAATAAACTTGAACTTGAACTTGAACTTGAACTTGAAAGCACGTTTGGAAGAGATGCGTATAAATAATCAGGTGTTCAATCGAATGTCATCCCATTTTACATGGAGATACGTTGTTTAGGGAAACTGTGACAAATTCCATGAAGATCCAGCGATTTGAAACTTGTTCACTGTGAGTCCAGTAATTCCATTCGATGACGTGCGTATCTTTCCGTACCAAGCAAACGAATGTTTCGATTGAACAGTCTAGCTCGAATAGCGCACTGTTTGCGCGCATTGTTCTTTGTATAATTTTGGTACCAGGGGGGAGGGGTAGTGGACTAGCGAAGTAAATGGAGTAGAGGGTAGAGGTGGTGTGAAAGATATCCCTGTGAAGGAAACGTGGAGTAAGAGTGAAAGGTATTCATTTTAAATGCAAAGTTGACAAAAAATACTTCTTTTCAGAAAATTGTTTACTCACCTCCACCACCTGTCCCTTTCTCAAAAAATACAAAAATTGCTGCATGTCCTCTCTTATATTGTCACTCGTTTGATTCCATACTCCAGATACCCAAATAAATGTTTGTCCTAAAGTTCAAGGTTTTGTTTTCGAAGGTCACAAAAAATAGTAAAGGGATACTTAACGGTATTTATGCAAATAATTAAAATATCGTATTTATTCGATTAACCGCCAGGGCGCTTATTAAATTTTTGGACCTTGAGAGTGGGCACTTATTCGAGGTGGGCGCTTATTAAATTTTCACCATTTTGAGCAAGTACAGTATGTTTATTTTGCAAGAAAACAATAAGTGGTAATAACAAAACGCGAAGATGTAACAAAGCAAAGTCTCTGTAAACTACTCTGAAGAAAACTCCGTCTTTAGGGAAGTCTCTTATTGGTACTTATTCAATTTCAATCCTTGAAGACAAATGATGAATCTAGAGATTGTAAGCCACTGAATAAATAATAATCAATACTACTTTCGTGCACTTCAGTGTCATATTTTGGGGGGTCTGAGTGAAGAGGGGGTAGGGTGCGGATGGGCGCTTATTCGAGGCTGCGCGCTTATTAACTTTTTCTATCTTTGGGATGGGCGCTTATTCGAGGTGGGCGCTAATTCGAGGTTGGGCGCTTATTCGAATAAATACGGTAAGGGCCTTTTCTGTTAACGAACGAGGAGGACTACGAATTCTTGCGGGAAGGCTATTTATGAATCTTTCTTTCGAAACGTTGGACTCGGCACATAGCCCCGGAAGTAGGCCCTCCCACAGTTTTCCAACCGTCTTGGCTTTCACCAAAGAGCATAGCGCGTACCGGATATGCGTATCTACAAGAATTGGGTGGCTGATGTATGGAAAACCACAGTCATTTGCCGCAGTGATATTCACTTGTTCCTCTGCTTCAACGGCATCTTTTCTCACCAGCAGTTACTGCCGTAGTTTCGTGGCGAAAACTGTAAAATAAGACGAAACTTGTTGGGGAAATAGAATTTCCGTGGCAGTGAGCTGTTTACAGTCTCTCGTCATCGGAGTCCCGTGTCCCGTGTGCTCGCCGAATTTCTTTGGCGACTACATCCGAATGCAGTTACCTTCTGGTGGCCTGGTCAATGGATAAGGTTCTCCGCAAGGTAACACTTCTGATTTGCCCGAAGCCTTACGGCCCCGGCTTCCTGCCCTCTTGGTTTCTTTTAAAGCCCAGCCCTCCTTACTGGGCAATCTTGTTCCCAGGGCTTTTTCCTTTTGTCCCAAGTGAGGGAAAAAATCCTGGGAACGAGGTAGCTTACTGGGCTGGTAGTAACTGGAAGAACTGACGACGGTAGCGACTTGGACAGATGGAGGAAACCCTGCACTCTCCGTAGGACCCATAGTTCAATTTGGCAAATCCATCATGGGATGACTCTTGTGAGACAGTTTTCTTCTGTCTCCAGAGACAAATGTTGCTCGAGTGTGCCGCCGATGCCTTCAAATCCTGTCCCTGTTTAAGATCTGTTCATTTTGGATACCTTGTTTGAGAAACGCCGAGCATACAAAAAGCATTATAGAATTTGACTTTTTAAAAAAGTTGTTGGTTCCGGCACATGCAGACACCGCACCACCAGCGTTCATACCCTATTTAAGGCATCGGGTCCGGGAAGGCATCCTGTTCAAGACGCTAAATAGTGAAATTGTATTAAGATTCATGACCCAGAAAACGATACCCTTTTTGGCGGCACATACCCGCTTTTACATCAATAAAGGGAGTGGCTGCCGGAGGCTAGGGGCAGGGGCCCGGGTGACAACGTCGTCTCCAGGAAGCTTATCCCCTCACCTTTGAAGAGGAAAGCGCCCTGGGGACGCGGCTGGGTGGTGTATATATATATGGCCTATAAGAGAACGTGCCGCTGGATAGGGCGTATGGTTTTTAATCTATCTGTCTTAAACATGTTAAACAGGATATACAATTTCAAGCGATTCTGTCCTAATCAGGGTTCGCCTGGATCTGTCCTAACAGGGTGTGGTTACAGAAGACTATCGTCGAATATTTACAAATCCGAAATCGAAAACGTTTATCTGCATTTATTTAGCATTGCAGGTCATGAATCTCCATTAGCTCATTTTCAGGACTAGATATCACCGCTATTGTTTGAAAACAAGATGGCGTTGCCCAGTACAGGACAGCTATTCCTAAATTTTCCTCGCTCATTCGCGTGCGCTCGCCCCAAATATCTGAGAGCTTCGAAAAGGCTACTAAACAAGATAAGGGTTTCAAAACCCGAGCGGCACTCTTATACCCAAACATGTGTCAAGTACCTCCCTCCCTAATGGGTGGGGGGAGGGGACAGGTGCCAGGTGTTGCGAGAACTTAACACGCATCATACATCATGAAATGTTAAGTGCGGCGAGCCCTTGGCTCAGATGAAGAAATACTGTTCTCTACCACGGAATTTCCGTTTCTACGGCACGTTCTTCGTTTTTGTTTTTTTTTTTTTTTTCTCACGTTTGACAGCGAAATTGCGACAGTAAGTGACGAAGCAAGATGGGCTTCCAGCAGAGGAACAAGTGAATTTCCCTGCGGAAAAAGACTGTCGGTGCTTTCGTCCCTGCACTGCTACCATCACTGCTACCAGCTCTTTAATGCTACCTGCTCTTTAATGAAAAACAAGAAGGTTGGAAAACTGTGAGAGAGACTACTTCCGGGTGCTATGTGACAACTACATGAAGCTATGACTGCCAAGCAACGCCATAAATAGCCTTCCCGAAGCCTATTCCACAAGATAATTACTTGCAAAGATACCGCTACTTTTCCCTTTTATATTTCATGTGACCATCGAAAAGGAAACCTTGGAATAAACATTTATTTGGGTATCTGGTGTATGGAATCGAAAGAGTGAAAATAAAATGCAAGGACATGCAGCAATTTTAGGTAGGAACTATTGCATTTTTGAGCAGTTAGGAGTGGTGGAGAAAAAAAAAGAAAACTGAAAATAAGTATTTTTGTCAACTTTGCATTTAAAATGAATACCTTTCACTCTTACTCCACGTTTCCTTCACAGGGATATCTTTCACACCACCACTACCCCCTACCCCATTTACTTCGCTAGTCCCTCACCCCTCCCCCCTGGTACCAAAATTATACAAAGAACAATGCGCGCAAACAGTGCGCTATTCGAGCTAGACTGTTCAATCGAAACATTCGTTTGCTTGGTACGGAAAGATACGCACGTCATCGAATGGAATCACTGGACTCACAGTGAACAAGTTTCAAATCGCTGGATCTTCATGGAATTTGTCACAGTTTCCCTAAACAACGTATCTCCATGTAAAATGGGATGACATTCGATTGAACACCTGATTATTTATACGCATCTCTTCCAAACGTGCTTTCAAGTTCAAGTTCAAGTTCAAGTTTATTAAAATTAACGACATAATACAAAACAGCGCTAACCCGCAAATAGCTAAGGCTAATCTAGGCGGGTAGCGGGTAGGACTGTTTAAAGAGTAAGTATAATAATTGTGAGTATGGGATAAGTGAAGAGATAAAATAGATATACATGCACGTTGAATAAATAAATAAATAAATATATATATATATATATATATATATATATATATATATAAATAAATAAATAAATAAATAGATAAGTAAATAAATATATAAGACAACAATTGCAGTTAGATAAAGCTACTTTGAGTGATTATTTTGAAATTTTTTGATTAGGAAAGGTGTGCCAACATAATCGTCCTCTTCCATTAAGACTTGTAGGAGTCGATTTTGTAGATTTTTTTAAATACAAACTTCGATAATTTACGTAATTCTTGGGGGATATTTTGGCCCCTAGTCTTCAAAAAGATTTTGATAGATGGTTACATCTTGAATATTTTATATGATAATTGCCTACTAAAGAAAATCTTGTATTGTAATTACGCAACTCATTTGAACAATTAAAAAGATTAGAAATATTACATGGGGTTCGCTTATTGCAAACATCGTGCATTAGTATTGAAACAGATTTAAAATGTAGCATATTTATTGGGATAGTGTTAGAGGAGACAAAAAGAGGAATGGCGTGTGACCTATAAGATTTAAAGTATATGAGGCGAAGGGCACGCTTTTGTAAGACCAGAATTTGATTAATGTACGTTTGAGCAGCATGGCCCCACTCAACAATTCCGTAGGATAGATAAGGGAATATCAAAGATTGATAAATTGTTAGCAGTACACTTGTGGGTACGTAATGTCTTAGTCTAGCGATGATGCCAATCGTTTTGCTTATCTTGGAAGTGATGTGTCCAATATGATATTTCCAGCTGAGATTAGAATCAATTAACACACCTAAATATTTGACATACGACTTTTGTTCTAGAGGCAAAAAAGTTTCAGAATCATTATCAAATATTCGAAGATTAACTTGATAGTCAATTTTCTTTTGATGAGGATGGAAGATAATGAAGTTTGACTTCTTAATGTTTAGCGTTAACTTGTTATCTGTTAGCCATTTATAAACTTTATGTAATTCAAAGTTAACAACGAGCTCCAGGATTCGAAGATTTTTATCAGCATATAATAGATTTGTGTGGTCAGCAAACAAGTAGAATGCTTGAATCCTTGACTGGACATGTGTACAAGGCAATTTTAAAAAGGTAAGATATTTTTGTAGTCTTTTTATTTCAGCTGTTTGACTCCAACGCTGTTGCAAAGTTCAAATGAAAATATTATCGGTTATTTAAAAGCATTGTTTTTGTCAATCCTTTGGTCAACGTCACGCAATTACATGTAACAAATTTCTCTTTACAGGCAAAGTACAGCAACGTTTCTGTAACCGAAGATGGTAGCCAAGTAGGACTTCAATGAAGATGTCATAGCATCATAACTTTACAAAGGTGATAGTTCGAGGAAAGAAGCAGTTCAGAACGAGCGTACGTAATTAAAGTCACTTGGAAATTGCCGTGTTAATCAGCGTCGAGTTACATAATTTCATCACCTACGCTGACCATGTCAAAATTTATGTTGAAGTTATCACTCTCAGACAGATTGAAAACAGTAAGCTTAGAATTGTACTGTAATCCTTAGGCGTTCAGAATAGCGAGTTAAGGTTTCCATCGACAGACTTTTAGTTCTTGACGAAGCTCTGGTTCGAAGAAGGCAAGGTCCATGTTGATTTCAAGAATGGCGGCGATGCAATACTTGACTTCACGTTTCTGTCTCTCTACGGAGCAGTTTTGTCGGGCCGCGGAAGAAATTTTAACACAACAGAGCACAAAATATGCACTTTAAGAAAATACTAATTTCAACGTTAAATTGTATGTACCAGTGGGCATTTTGTGATGTGGAAGGTGGCTAGAATTAGCTCATTCGCTGAAGCGTTTGAACTGGGGTATTTTTAACGGTCAAAAACAGTTATATACTAGTAGCTTTTCCAAAATAATTTTATGCTTTGGAAAGACCAAGAGATGCCTTATGATCTGGCCAAGTCGCATTGATAGATGACACCGCGTTTATCTACACGAGCGATAACAAAATGCATCATTTTACACTATTTTCGGCAGCGTCATGCCGGTAAAATGGCGCTTTTCAAACTTTCCTCGATTTCAGGAAAAAGCAAGCGCTTTACGATATTTGAATTCTGTTTTCGGAAATAACTCACCATAGGTGTTATTCAGGCAAGATATGAAGAATTTCGAAATTTCACGAGTGACGCCGGATTGTCGATATTTACAGAAATTGGCTCTTAAAATCAAATAATATTCTGAATTTTAGACGAATGATAAACTGTATTGTTTCACAAATCTGTCGTTTCAGTTACTTGGGTCACCCTGTCTACAATGCACATTGTAACCACAATAGAAAATCTCCCCTTACATTTTATCTACTCCGGTAGTACATAAATCGTCCTTGTAATAATGATTCGAAAAAAGGCAAGGTCAATGAAATCAGTGAGCATTAAATATTAAGAGTATTGAGTGTTTCTAAAGACTAAAACGGCTTTCTACGGGGACAGATCTTTCTCGGTTAACCCACCAAGGCTTTGGAACGACTTGCCAAATATCATTGAACAGTGTTCCACTGTTAACTGTTTTGAATCAGGATAAATCTCTCAGTCTCGAAGTTTTCCTTTCCACTACCCCGAAATAATGTGACATGATTTAATTTTCCTTCTGACAAACAAAAGGCAGCTGCCTTCCGCAGCTTGTGTCCTCCCAGCTGCCTCCATGAAGTGCCATTTCCACACAGTTTTCGTGATCATTTTCGGTTTCAGATCTCTCAAGAATCCCCTGTCTCCGCTGTCCCCCTTAAACACGGAGAAGCGCTATAAAGGGAAAATGTCCGCCCTCTGTTTCATTTCACCATTGTGCGATGGCGTAAGCAAACCATTTCGAATTTCAAAATTAGCGCCATAAATCGAAACGTTCAAACCTTTGCAAGGCAAAGTCAGAACATACAAACCTCCACATATTTTTCCATGGCGATAAAAGTCACTGAGGAACTCGAAAACAAGACTGAAAGAAACAAAGAACTACAAACTTGTTGCTCAGAAGAGATCTTTTATTGCACAAATTTTGACGGAGTTCTGCATGGGCCGACGGTTGATTGACAAATGATCCAAGGTACTGCTCCTTATATAGCGCGTCTTCTTGTTTACGCCCGATATGATACACTGTATAGGAATTGTCCCTGAAGCCGTTCCATCTATTCGCCAATGCCTGTGTACTAACGTTCCTTCTATCCAGGAAGAGATTGACCTCGTTTGTACCTTTTACCCCAGGCTGCCGCCGCATGATACCACTTGTCAACTGGAGGAGAGTTATAGAGAAAAGGGTGAATTGAAGTGTTTATATAACCCTGTAATACACTTCGATGGATTACACACTTTTGTATGTAAAGAAACATAGCCAGGAAAGAGCTGAGCTTGATGACGGCTGTAGTTTCACTGGATAATATTACGCATTCCTTCATGTTATGGTTAGTAAGGATAAATATTTTAGAGTGAGAGAGCCCACAGGCTGTATTTGCAAAATTCCAACTCATTGTACAGATGCAAAAGAAATGTGGGACCCTGTGCAACCTAACTTGGCCTACTTTCACGTACTTGTTAGATAAGCACAGAAGTAACTACATCGCACCAGGAAGTGGCCACATATTTTTTGCTGGACGCTTCGTAAAGGCATAAGCTAAGAACTGATCACTCAGAGTATGCACTTGAGTGACTTATTACTTGAGTTGGTACCACGAAAAATCTCCTTTGAAATTTACCTTCCATAAAACCACGGATCGTAATCCCCTCGTTTGTTGATACCTCCAAAAAGCGATTTCCCAAGGCCATATGCCGAGAAAAGGAATTTTACTGGGTTAGACCAGTCCGAATAAATTATTGACGGTTGTTTGACTGGGCTCTGCAGTTTAACCGAACTGGCAATGGTGAAACTGCTTCTGCTAAAGTCCACGGTAGGAGTGGTCGCGTATGCTAGAACCAGAACCACCGAGGTACAAGGACTGGACACCAACATCTCCTCTGTAAGTTGCTCCTGCCAATAAAGAATGATCAAACACAGGAGCAAGTTAACGACTGCTTCCAGGGGGTAAGGGGATACGTCCTCTGGGTGCTCTCAGGGGGTGAGGGAAATACGACCACTAGCTAACAAGTTAAAGACGCTTACTTTTTGTAGTCTATATCAGTTAAGGTGGCTAAAAGCGGTTTCCAGCACTTCCCAATTCTTGTACTTTGATGGATCATCACTACCAATCTTTATAAGCTGTTGCCTTTATAGTGGTATTAAACAAATGCCCAATCATTGGTGAACAAGTTATGAAAAAAAATGTTTGGATTTTTCGCATAGACGTTAATGGAGTCTCGGTGAAATGTGTGGAGAAAAAATAATCTGTTTTCAAATACGTCATTTGAAACATAAGAAAGAGAGTAAGGTTTCTGCGGTCAGTTTCACGACAAAAACTAGCAAAAACTAAAATCGCTTGTCATTCAAAAACTAATGTCCAGAAATTGAGATATTGTGAAAAAATAGTAAATAAACTACCTGTTAATTAAAGTCTCAGAGGGGTGTATGATATCCCGTACTTGACTTATTCAACAAAACGTACCACTGAAAATTAGATTAGCCGTCAAGGGGAAACACGGCAGTCTAATTCAGAACCTATGGAGTTCAGTTTAGTCATGTTAAAAGTATTCTTCTCGCTGTTGAACTTGCAAACATTCGTAGACACTTCTCTTAACTTATTAGTCGTTCAGACTTCAAAGACACTAGGTGAATCGACGTTTTCCGATAAGTGACAACAGGCATCATCTTGCGTTTGTGAGTTGTTATTTATAGTTCGCGCTTGCACAGAAACGCCGGAAGTGCCTTTGGCGGATGAAATACGACGACGAAAAATGAGGCCCACTTTAAACCTCGGGCTATTTACTAGCCCGGGTAATAGAAAGTATTGTCCAAAATTTTCTCATATTACTTCGCTAAGGAGCCATCCGACAAAACTGAAGCCAAACAAAACAAGCTTGTGGTTCTCGGGCGCCGAACGACCATTTGTCGGATCGAAAGCAAAGAAAGATAACAGAGTCAGTCTTATTTTAATTTGTGGATGATACTTAAATAACACATTCTGGCAAACAGGTTAAGCGATACCAGAGAAACCATTAGCATGTCAGTCTTAAATGACGCCTTAACTTAAAAGTGGCTTGTTCCAACATGTGAAACTCTTTTCCTGAAACATTTTTTCGCAGTGTACAATAATTAAAATAATTGAATGGGAATCGAATGAAAAACTACTGTATGGTCAAAGGCATTGTCAAAAATGCCAAAGTTTGAAGTGCAATTATGTAACATGGTCACTGCACGTGCAGGAGAGGGCTCCCTGGCATCAAACGCCTGGTAAAACCAGGGTAATACGCTAGTCAAAGTCTGGTTAAAAAACCGGGGTATCCTGGTTCTTTGACCAGGCTTACCAGGCTAAACCCTATGTGCAAAAAAGTCTGGTTAACCCTTAGACTGCGAGCAGTCCCTCTTTCTTTCCTTCGTCGACTGCTCGCAGTCTAGTTAACCGTGGTTTCCTGGTATGTCTGGTAACCCTGGTCTTTCTAACAACCAGGGTTAAAAGGGTTTGACCAGGCTCTATCAGTTTATGGTTGACCAGGCTTACCAGGGTTACCGGGGTTAAACCCGACTTAAAAAAGCCTGGGCTGGAGCCCTGGTTGAAAGGTTTGGCAGGAACCAGGGTTGCCCGTCTTGAGCCCTATGTGCAAAAAAGTCTGGTTAATCCTGGTTTTCCTGGTTTGTTTGGTGAACGCTGGTTTTCTTAATAAACTGTGGTTACCAGGGTCACAAAAAGTCTGGTTGAACTTGGGTAACCCTGGTTATGCAGATGGACTAGTGTAAATTATTATGAAATAATGAATCCGAAGTTTTGAATGTGCAAAATATACTGCTAAAATTAAAACCCTACATTGAAGGATTACTCTGAGGACCAGAATACCTCGTATGAAAAAGCCTATAGAAAATATTTATCTACTGAAGGGAAGCATAAGTTTTCATGCACATTACATTTTGTACATTCGAGAACAAATTACAACACAAATGTAATTACATTAGTTCAGTCTCGTAAATGTATGTTAAATGGTTGACAGTATCCAACGTACCAATTTTGCTTCCACTTGGAAAGAAAAGTTTCTGCAAACCTCCTTTAAAATTTACACATTAAGTTCTTGAGTTACTGAATCTGTTTGTGCGGCTTTATATGACCCGTTATTTTTACTTCGTCATCCATTCGTTCAGGAACATGTGGATGTACCATGGTGATGATGCTTGCCTAGAAAAAAAAGAAATTTTAAATGTTCTACTTGTGCTATCAGAAGCGAAACGTTGTATGAAGTATTACAAAGTAGTGAAAAAAAAAATGGATATCACTATTAATTCCAATATTGGAAAGACCCTTTTTTGCCCAACAAAAAAATATTGGATTGCAATTAATAAGTTACAGTGTAGAAAACTCGGAGTACGTGTAAACTAAACATTCAAACACTCAAGAACTAACAGCTTTAATAAAAGAAAGTCCTGAGATTTATTTTTCCAACCTAGTAAATCTACATGACGCCCAAGGAGAAGTGTTGCATTGGCTATACGCACTGTATAATACTTATATATGTATTTCAAAATGGGTGAGGGCCTTGTGACATAAAGATAAAATTTAATGTCTCACCATAGGATAGTAGAGCGAAATGGTTATGAAGCCCAGCAAACATCAAAGGAGCAAAACAAAGAGGCCCACATTTATGTTGGAAGGTCCATGACTGTACACATTTCTTTGTTTTGCACTCATGTACTATGCATAAATTACATAGTTGCAATGTTTCTATTGGTTTCCGTTAGTTGCATGAACACCCACAACAACCTATTGTTATTGTGCATGGTCAACCCCCAAAATAGCAATCAAGACATATACAATGTAACACACAAAGAACTTTGCTAGGTTTCATAAACATTTCCCTTTGGTTAACTATGGTCTCACACCAGAGTACAAATGGTGTGAATGATTACTTCCGGGGAGTTAGAATGATAACGATACAGTGCATCGTTATCAATCTAACTCCCCGCCCAGGCTGTAATTATTTACACCATTTGTATTGTATATGAGTATTTAAGAACCCAAGCAGTACAATTAGGGATACATGAAAGGCCACAAGTGTGTAGTGTGTCTTAATGATGTCATTTAGTGATGGAAAACTACAATGTGAATAGTAAAACGTAAAATCATGAGATTCAAGGAGGTTTTGTGAAAGAAAACAAAAACCATAAACAAATACATGTGTGACCCTCTCAATGCAACAAGCAGCTGAGATAAAAAAAATGCATTTTCAATGAATTATCTTCTCATTTCATATTTTTACCATTTCCCACCAGTTCTGAAATTATGGAACCACTTGTTAGGAAAAATATCCTTTTGCTTTTAGTCATGTACTACAGTTAATAGAAGGAAATGGTTATGAAGCCTCGCAAACATTAAAGGAGCAAAACAAAGAGGCCAAGATTTATGTTGGAAGGTCCATGACAGTGCACATTTTGTCTTGTTTTGCAGTATTGTGCTACGCATGAATTACTGTGGATAATCTCAATGTTTCATTTAGTTAGTTTCATGAACACATAGCCACATGTTGTTATT
>JAEMWC010000990.1:67500-112500 GCA_016490735.1 Pachyseris speciosa | reverse complement strand
CCAGTGCTGGACTTTGATATAAATAAATTAATTAACTGCTTGGAATAAATTGCTTGGTAGAATTTGCAATATTGATAGAATTTTTACTAGATCTTCATATGTACAGTCGTGCAAACCTCTGTTCCAATACTTTGATACATCTTACTGTAATTTTCTATATACCGAATTGTTGATTACAAGCTTATTTTGGCATTATGACTTTTCTGGGTGGAAGATCTTATTGCTTGGTACAATTCAATGGAGTAGATAAGGTTTTTGCCTGATCTATGTACATACATTTCATTTTGAGTGACCAAAAGTAAAACATTGCAGATTTCAATAAATCTATGCAAAATAATAATATTATTATTGTTGTTGATGGGAAGTGAATTTCAGCTTTACTGGCTCTTTAGAATGTTGTTTCAGTTTGCAAATTACTGTTTCTGGCCAGATATTATGGTTCCTGTGCCATTTTGAATAAGCGCGCTGCAACCACAAATTTTACACTGATTTTCCTTTGCATATAAACAGTTATGGTTGAAACATTTCCTGTCTTTCTGTAATGCTTAATCTCCATGCTGTTACAGTTTGTGATGTCCTTATTTTTTGTATTATTACCGTGCTTGAGCACATACAGTGTATTAATATTATGAGTTCTATTAGAACCCAGGACCTACAGCTTAAGCTGTTAACAAAAGCCATAAACGTTCTGCACCATTTTAAGCGGCAGCATTAAAACTGTTGATTCTTTGAAAAATTGGCAAATTATTGATGACAGAGATCAGTGGAATTGGCTTTCCTCGTTTTCCAGAAATTATTAGATGTGATATATCATTTACACTTTGTGCATTACAGCATCTTGCCATTTTTGCAGTGATAAATTTTTGGCTTTGCATTCATATTCATATTGCATTCATATTCATATATTGGGTTTCTCTGCCTTTCTTAATGCTTGGTGCAAGTGTAAGCTTCTGTACCATTTTGAGTGACCACATTAAGACTGTCGATTCCTCGACAAATTTGGCTAGCATAGAAATGGGTTGGTGATCAGTGGACTTATCTTTCCTGGTTTGTCATAAATTTTGTGAGCACAGTTTGTGAGTGACAGCATTTGGCCAGATCTTGAAAATTTTTGTTCCATTTTGAGTGACAATAGCAAAACTGTCAAGGTTTTAAAATGATTTTATTTATACAAATTATTATGGGTGCATCCATGTTTGTTTTTGAGAGATGACATTAAAACAACTGACTTCGTTGCAATTTTAGCTTTCAGCAGAATTGTTGTGATACCTTAATTCAGTTCAGTTCGTGTACAGTGTATAACAAAATTACCGATCATGCGGCCAGCTCTTGTTTAATTTTTTTTTGAGGGGGGGGGGGATTGGCTGAACTTGTGGCTGGTACACCTCTCACAGTCCATTGTAACATAAAAAATACTAATTGTGTAGTCAACCTGCATTTGATTGATCCTTAAGTATAATGTATGGGATCAATCAGTTTTAATGCACCTCCTGTCAGGTTATGGATACAGCTTCTAGACTTATTCCCACACTCGATTTTTGCTTTTCTGTTCATTCTGTTGATCAAAAGTATTTCCTTACCTCAATGAGATATCAACGGACCAGAAATTAAAGTCTTCCACTGCTTCATGCCTTGACCGTAACTCGATGAAGTCTTTTATGTCGGTCATATTTTATTTTAATGTTTTGCAATCATTAAATCTTCTTTGTTTTCAAAATAATTATGACATGTTTAAAGAATACAAGATTATTCCAGCTTACAGCTTTCCAGCTTATGTCGGTCATATTTTATTTTAATGTTTTGCAATCATTAAATGTTCTTTGTTTTCAAAATAATTATGACATGTTTAAAGAATACAAGATTATTCCAGCTTACAGGTATCATTCGTTTCATTTCTGGGTCTCATTCAATTTGTGAATAGTTCTTGACATTGGAAGCCGGTTATGGTTTGAGAACCCTGTTGTTCCAAAATTTAGGCACGTTTGGAGTGCTGGACTTATTTTGGTATTTGAAAGAGGTAAATGAAGTTGAAGCTCTGTGTGAGCCCTCATGATGGAGCTCTTTTGTGCAAATGTTCATCATTAACAACCTTCCATTTGGCATTCACAATATTAAAACATACATGTGCATACACATTAGGGAGGCAGTGTGACCCTGCAGTTAGGGCACTGGACCTGTAATGCGGAAGTCCCAGGTTCAAGTCCTGCTGTGTCCGCTAGTTGGAGATGGTCATGCTTGTAGATAGCCAACTGGTGTGCCCCCCCACTAGTTGGGTTTCTTAACCCTGTGATGTTTGTTTGAATTATTTATTTCAAGTTATAGTGTATTTAAATGGAATGCCTGTGAACTAGCTGGAGCAGCTCTAAGTGCATTTCCACTATAAACAAAGCATTTACATTCTTTTTCACATGGGCACGCACACACCCATTTCGTTTTTTAAGTCTACTTAATTTGTTTGTGTTGCAGTGCACATCTACAACCTGTAAATGTACTGCTTTATCCTTCAGTAAGCCAAACACAAATACACTGTACGAAATCTCCAGAAATGGAAATCTCAGCATGCCTTAAGAAATTCTATTATTCAAGCTCATTACAAACTTAAGATTCCTGAGGTGCCTCACTTGGGCCTAGTAGCTTACAGGGCTAGTCCAGTCTTTCAAACAATGTTTAGCTTACGTGGCTAGTCCCGTCTTTCAAACAATTTGTAAAGTTTTCTCATCTTTTTTTTTTTTTCAGGTTTACAGCTGTACTTTCCAAGCTGCACAAACGGATAGAGCAATGGCACCAAAAGCAGATAAGAAATAATGCAGAATATGCATTACAGAAAACTGCACATTTGATAGAATTTGTTGACATTGTACATTGTACCTGTGGCTGTTAGAAGTTACAGGTTGCATTTTAAGTGTAGTGACCATGTACTCTCTTACGATGAATTTCCACTGAATGTAATTGCAATAAAAAGTTGCTTTTATACATTCCTATGAAGGATGGTTGAAAGATGTATTTTAGATAATTTTTATCAATGAAATCATAGTGTATTTGAAATGTGAAATCTGTTCTGGTCGATATTCTTGTATTTCTGGGGTGTTCTTTTTAACCTGTCTAATAACGTACAAATGTACATTGTATGACATAAGGATTTCAACATTTGTGGCATAAAGTGTGGGATATAACCAAGCTAACCAGAGTTTTGTTGTCATGTTTAAAAACCAGATTTACCCTGAGAGCCTGGGATAACCAGATTAACCAGGCTCTTAACGTCATGTTTTCCAACCAGACTCACCCGGAAAGCGTGGTATAACCAAACAAACCAGACTTTTCTGGTCAATTTATCTAACCACACCATGAAACCCTGGGAAAACCAGGCTAATCTGGGTTTTTGGGTTATAATTTGTGCGCGTTAACCAGCCTTACCAGACTTTTTGGGTAGATTCTAACCTGGCTTACCAGGAAAGGCTGGTAAAACCAGTCTTACCAGCCTTTTTAGCAGCCTTGTCTGCTTCCAAAAATCCGGGTAAGTCTGGTAAAACCAGGCTCTACCAGACTATCCAGACCTTTTACCAGGCTCGTGATGCCAGGGATTCACAAATCTTTCTTTATAATGCCTCTACATACCTTTAAAGATGATTCTTGTATGTGGAGCAGAGCTCTTTAAATAGATAGCCAGATTTTCCCTGAAAGAGGCAATAGATTTTGACTCAATTACAGCAAGTTTCACGGTCCAAGCATTCCCCAGTTCTACTGAAGAATCTAAACTGATATAATTTGCCGGAAACTGCCTCTTGGCAAAAGATGGTTAATTCCATTATGCAATGATGCATTTTATATAACATTCATTCAGCCTCTTCTTCTTAACTTGTGGATGCACTTAGCGCAGAAACGATTTGTATTGTGATGGGGGAAAGCGCGTTGAACTTCCCACGCCCAAAATCCTGTTAGCATTAATTATTAGCATTAATTATTGAATGATTCAACTACATTTTGGCCCAAACGTCTCGTCAATGACAATGACAACGACACTTTATTACGGCTCCTTTATACGGGGCTATTTTGCCGTAATGTACAATAATAAGTTAGATAAGAACAAAAATAGTTACATATGTAACGAAATAAAATATTACAATGTGTACAACAATACAAGATAATAGAATTGCAATAAAAAATATTCGAGATATTTAGGTAGTGGTTCCGAGAAAGTGGGCAGCGGCTTTGTTTTTAAAGCTTGGGATGTTGTTCATCGACCGAATATCTTCTGGGAGAGGATTTTATTCTTTTGCCCCACGAAAGGCAAAAGAGCGCTGACCGGTTGATAGTCTGCATTTGGGTAGGTTTAGCTGTAACTTATTTCGGGTGCTACGTCTTGATACACATGAAAAAGTCTCTCATGAAAAAGAATCCAAAGGTAGGGTGGCACCTGATTTGTTCTCGTCTTCTTTGTAACAGTGTTGAACCTGAATTTGAAAGTGATGTTTGAACTGACGAAAGGAACTGGCAAACAGGCTAAACGATACCAAAGAATCCATATTGCATGTCAGTCTCAAATGACGCCTCAACTTAAAAGTGGCTTGTTCCAACATTTCAAAGTCCTTTCCTGAAAATTTTTTTCGCAGCAAACAATTAAAATAATTGAATGGAAATCGAATAAAAAATTACTTTATGGTCAAAGGCATTGTCAAAAACTATGAAAGTTTGAAGTGCAATGAATTGTCAAAACTATGAAAGTTTGAAGTGCAATGAATGCGTTGCCAGTAATCGGAGTCCTATATATCCGCAAAGGATTGTGTGATCGCCTTGGGGCCAAACATTGCAAGTCGCTAAAAAGAAATGTATGGCTTAAAGTTGTTCCTTCGTCAAAAGCAGTGATTTGAACAAAGAAAATCGCATTTTCGCCGTGATTTTGTGAGAAGAGGAGGAGGCTAATGTCGGTGCGTGGAAATTTTAAGTTTTCCTGTGAATGTATCGAATTAATCGAATCCCTATCGACAACGTGCTGTCAAAAGTAAACCTTTGTACCACGTATCATGAAGGGTATTCCAGTGCGACAGTGGAGCGAAGTCTTTAAAAGGTTCAAAGTCGTTTTATCCGGAGATTTGATTAGCCGTACGTGGACTACGCGAGACTGGGAGATTCATTCAATTGAATGCATGAATATTTCCTGGATCAGGCCTATCCCGATGCAAGCAAACATAGACCAAGGCACCAGCATTGGAGCTTTGAAGGAGTTTAGGTGGATTGAAACCATTAAGCGGCAGGGAGCGTTGCGTGACGAGACAAAAAACGGCTGCATGGGAGACTATTGTTTCAGCTGTATTAAAAGATATTGTAGACATGCGAGGTCGACTGTGTCTTCATTGCGTACAGTTCAGTTGCATACACTGGTTGAGATTTTCGATTTCAGACACCTCTCAGTCGAGTAGCCTACGTGTAGTCGTACCCACCCCCGAGGAAAAACTGGAGGAGGGAGCCCGTTCCCTCCTTCCGTTTTTCCTCGGGGGATGGGTACGGCTACACGTAGGCTATCGGTTGAGGGGCTCAGCCTGTTCCCCTCGACCGAGACAGTCGATGGGATCTAATGCTGACCCTACATTATTTGACCCTACAGTATTTGCTAGGCGTTCTCGTGAGTCTCTCTCGGTAACGTCACCGCTGACAGTTGGGTTTGACCGAGCCGAGAACGCCTAGGGACTAGGCTGAGTGAACTGTAGTTTACGGGGAACGAAGGAATTCGCACTTACTTAGCTTAGACGAATGGCAATTTTCCTTCAGCTTCAGTAGCTGAGTTTGTGCTTGGAATACCGTATTTGGTACCAGTCTGTAAAGTGTGTCAATTTGACATCGGCGTCAAATTAGCCGTGATAGCCGTGATTTATTTATTTGGACCGAGAACTTTCAACGTCTAAATTAGCAATTGAAGTAAGGTTATCTGTATTGACCCAAGACGTATTTTGCCAGGCACACGAAACGTTCCACGTTTAAACTGGGTCTAACAACAACATTTACCGCCCTCAAAACAAAATCACAAAGGAGTAGAAGGCGATAAAATTTACCTCTCGTTATTATTATTTTTGTTTTTATCAGATAAACAAAGTTGGCTTTAAGCACATCATTGTCGCCTCCTTCTCCCATATGACTCACAAAGGAGTAGAAGGCGATAAAATTTACCTCTCGTTATTATTATTTTTGTTTTTATCAGATAAACAAAGTTGGCTTAAGCACATCATTGTCGCCTCCTCCTTCTCCCATATGACTCGTTTGGGTGACACCTTTATTCGTCAGCTACACGAAAAAGGAGAAGACTTTACCAACCTTTATGCATTTTCCGAGTTCCTGGAATCTGTTGACAAAAACAGGATGCCAGATACCAAGACCATTCCAATAGGCCTGCGCAAAATGAAAGACCTCGGCATAAAGAACGCCATCATCGAAGCAGACCTGGTGTGGGCGGGGATCGACTACAAAAAGTTCAAAGTTGAAGCTATCAACAAGCTGTTCTCTCAGAGGTTGGCGTGGTGCCGTGAAAATCTCGCTCCAGATTCCAAGATATTTTTCAACTTACGCGACTTGCCAGATGGTATGGTTAAGAAGCCCAAGCGCATCTTCAAGGTGATAAGGTACTTGTCCTCTCTACCACCACATGAGCGTCCTTTTGGCTTGGTGTTCGAAGAATCTGGCAAGTACCTGCCTGAGGAGCTCGGTGCATGGACCAAAGCCGTTCGTAAAGAGATGGACAACTGCGGGTTTTCAGAAGGCCACCTGCTTGTCCACGTTCATGAGCAGTGGGGACTGGCCGACAGCACCCAGTTGGAATGCCTTGTCAACGGCGCAAACGGCATCTGGGCAAGTCTGATTATAGAAGGAGCGTCAATGGGTCACTCGTGTTCCAGTGTGATGCTGATGAACCTCGTCCGCATGGGAAACAAAAAGGTGCTTGACCAGTACAACTGTACAGCTCTTCGCAGCGCGCCACAAGAGGTCACCAGAATCACCACAGGTGTCGATGCCTATGACAGGCAGGTTGTTTACGGCGAGAGAGCCCTGGACATGGTCTTCGGCATGCCAAACTTCACTCCGAGCAAGAAGGAGTTTAGCATGGCGGAATTCTTCGGTCAGAAGCCCATCATGAGAATGACAACTCTGGCATCCCCTGGAATGATTGCAACCAGGCTCAAAAACATTGGTGAAGATCCTCAGTTCACAGAAGAACGAGGGAAAAGGATGAAAGAGGTGATGTTGGAAGATCTGCACCAGAACAGGAAAGAGGAGTACATGAGTGCCGTTGGTCTCGCAGTGCTGTTTGATCGCTCTGGTGGGCAGCTTACTGGGAAAATGAGTGAGGTCATCGCCGCAGAAGAGCCAAAGAAGGCCCATGCTCAAGAATTGATTAAAGAGATCCGTGCCATGTGGGATGAGTGGGATCTGAGAGATGGCCAAAAAGATGACAAGCTGGAATTTGATGCTTTCTACAATGGCTTCTTGGACCCCCACTTTGGCTGTTACAGATGTGACGAGACAAAGCGCGCCTTGAAAGCCATCGACATGGATGAAGATGGAACGGTGGATTGAGAAGAGTTTGCCTTATACCTGAAGTGGGCAATTCGCCAGTATCCTGAGACCAAGACAGCTGATGAGCTGCTGTCCTTAGCTTTCCGGAAGGGTCTCATTCCAGCAATGCAAGACGAAGTCCTTAAACAGGATGAATAAAGAAAAACGAATTCATTAACAGTTTCTGTTGAACATTTTAGTCAGCTCTCCTTGTTTTTTGAGTTAGAACTGGCTTTTGTCACACGTACCGGTCTTTGACAGTGGGCGTAAATTGTAAAACACTATTTGTACAAACGTACATAGTGTGTCATAGGCCCGGTTCAAACGTCGAACTTCACATGTGCCGAATCTAATGCAAATGGGAAAAATCTATTGTTTTTGCTCATTTGCTTTAGATTCGGCACATGTGAAGTTCGACGTTTGAACCAGGCCTTATAAGAATGAAATACATTTGTGATGATATATATTAGCTTAGGATTGCAGCGGTTAAGGTTATGTACTTTAGTTAAAAACTGCCCGCCTTAGGAAGCTTTTAAGGGAAAATGTTAAACCAATCCTATTGCAAATTAAAATTTGCGTCATCTGCAGTTGTTTATCAATTCGCAAACGATTACTGATCGATTTTGAAATGACACTTGTCCGAGGACGAAGATGCAACGAAAATCAACTGCAAAATGTTTGCAAGTTCCAAGGGCGATGTCACTATGGATTGAGCGAGCGGACTTTTTTTTATGAGCAGTTTCTGGGGTATTTTGGCATGTAATGCATGCATGAATTTCTGCTCGCTTGCTCATAAGTGATTCTTAGACATACACTGGTTTACTCAGAATACCCGGACATAAAACGTATCAGCGCTTTTGCTTACTCCAACTGGCTTCCCCGCCAAATCGTTGTTAATTGTTTTTTTTAATACAATCAATGCGATGAGACTCGCACTTCTCGAGGAAATCTGGAATATTTTTTTAGTGTGTTTGGTCTAATGTCATCGGGTTGTGCAATGAGTTGCAAAGTGTGCAATACACTATGAACATTGTATCCCACACGTGCACCTTTTGGGTACCTATTGTTCTTCATGCTATCAAAATCTGCCTGCTCTTTACATCCCACGGACAACACATGCTACCCTGAAGTGGTGCAGCGAGCACCAGAACTAGTGAGCAGAGCGAGAAAGTTTTGTACCTATTATCAGCGCCTTTTTCAGACGCAGTGTTGATAATTTCAGCCGTTGATTTTGAAATTCTCTCCGTGTAATCGCAAAACGTCCACCCGAATCAAATACTGCCTTTCCAATTTCGCTTAAAGTGGCGAAGTTCAAACCAGAGAAAAATGAAACTTAGTTAAGAAAAGAGCATAAACCATAAAATGAATCTATAGGAAAAGCTTTAATGTCAGCCTCGACCGCAGACAGCTTAACAAACAAAGAAACAAACAAACAACAAAAATAACTGAATTCGTAGCAAGCAAGACATTTTTATTTCATAGAAGGGTAACGAGGAATTAATCTAATTACCACATTACTGCTATGGAAAGTTTCTTACCCTCATTTCTTAGAAACCCTACGTGTGCAGATATGCTACAAGGAGTAAGCAAGCACGATGATGATGATGATGATGATGACGTAATATTACAGATATCTAGGGACTTAATATTAATTTGGGAAAACATAGACTAAATAATAGCTACCAGAAACAAGATTGTGGTAAGTATTAGGTTTTTGATATTGATTATGATGAAGCAGGATTACAGGCATTTTGTCGATTAAATTAATTAACTGAATGGATCAGAGTGGAAGAGTGGTACCGTCTGGTATCATCTGTAGGTACCAGTCTGCGTCTCCAGGAAACGTAGTCGTCTTTGAAGAACGGCGGCAATCCCTCGGAAGTTGTAGATGCATCCTACCAGGGCGACAATTTAGACCGAGAGCAGAGTGTTATCGTGCGCTCTCTTGAAGAGCTTAGAGTGACAAAGACTTTTTGATTCTAAGGCCCCTTTTCAAGTGTTGTAATGACTGTCATTCTGATATATCCAAGTTTCTTTTATATTTGCAGTAGCTGGTGTCTCCATCCTTACGTTTTGTGTTTTAGTGTCGGTGGAACGACAGCTGCTTCAAGAAAGGTGGGTTTTCCCCTGCCAAAATCGTAGCCGAAATGGAAGTAGATCTGGCCAAAATTTTACTGCTGTATAGTAAACCACAATTCCGAAAGTAGGTTTTTTTTTCTTGGAGAGGGCATGGTTGCCTTAGACCAGTCTTATTACCAGGCAAATTAATAGTCGACCTTGAGAGGAAGCATTCGTATTGCATTTCTATTTCAGAAGCCAATAAAATATTTCAGAGGCCTGTTTCCAACTGCCATAGCTACTGATTTCAAATCCCAACCCAAGACAGGTAATGAACGCAATTTTTAATCGTGGATGTACAAGGTTTTATTTCAAAAGCCCTCGTCTAATTAATGCTCTTTAGCTCCTACCAAAAAGTTTGCCTTTTTACAACATACTACTCCTTAGCTTTTAATTTATTAATCATCTCCACAATTCCTCTATGTCAACCTTCAAGCTAAAGAGGCAGGTCACCAGCAATTACGTTTACATTACACTCGTAGTGTTTTACACTAAAAGGCGTCAATATTAATTAAAATTAAGTAATATTCTGAATTTTAGACGAATGATAAACTGTATTGTTTCACAAATCTGTCGTTTCAGTTACTTGGGTCACCCTGTCTACAATGCACATTGTAACCACAATAGAAAATCTCTCCTTACATTTTATCTACTCCGGTAGTACATAAATCGTCGTTGTAATAATGATTCGAAAAATGCAAGGTCAATGAAATCAGTGAGCATTAAATATTAAGAGAATTGAGTGTTTCCAAAGACTAAAACGGCTTTGTACGGGGACAGATCTTTCTCGGTTATCCCACCAAGGCTTTGGAACGACTTGCCAAATATCATTGAACAGTGTTCCACTTTTAACTGTTTTGAATCAGGATAAATCGCTAAGTCTCAAAGTTTTCCTTTCTACTACTCCAACGAAATAATGTGACATGATTTAATTTTCCTTCTGACAAACAAAAGGCAGCTGCCTTCCGCAGCTTGTGTCCTCCCAGCTGCCTCCATGAAGTGCCATTTCCACACAGTTTTCGTGATCATTTTCGGTTTCAGATCTCTCAAGAATCCCCTGAAAGTGTCTCCGCTGTCCCCTTATACACGAAGACGCGCTATAAAGGGAAAATGTCCGCCCCTGTTTCATTTCACTATTGTGCGATGGCGTAAGCAAACCATTTCGAATTTCAAAATTAGCGCCATAAATCGAAGCGTTCAAACCTTTGCACGGCAAAGTCAGAACATACAAACCTCCACATATTTTTCCATGGCGATAAAAGTCACTGAGGCACTCGAAAACAAGAATGAAAGAAACAAAGAACTACAAACTTGTTGCTCAGAAGCGGTCTTTTATTGCACAAATTTTCACGGAGTTCTGTTTGGGCCGACGGTTGATTGACAAATGATCCAAACGTACCTTAGTTACCGCTCCTTATATAGCGCGTCTTCTTGTTTAAGCCCGATATGATACACTGTATAGGAATTGTCCCTGAAGCCGTTCCATCCATTCGTTAATGCCTGTGTACTAACGTTCCTTCCTATCCAGGAAGTTACCACAAGTTACAAGTTACCACTTGTCAACTGGGGGAGAGTTATAGAGAAAAGGGTGAATTGAGGTGTTTATATAACCCTGTAATACACTTCGATGGATTACAACTTTTGTATGTAAAGAAACCTAGCCAGGAAAGAGCTGAGCTTGATGTATGGCTGTAGTTTCACTATATAATACTACGCATTCCTTCATGTTATGGTTAGTAAGGATAAATATTTTAGAGTGAGAGAGCCCACAGGCTGTATTTCCAAAATTCCAACTCATTGTACAGATGCAAAAGAAATGTGGGACCCTGTGCAACCTAACTTGGCCTACTTTCACGTACTTGTTAGATAAGCACAGAAGTAACTACATCGCACCAGGAAGTGGCCACATATTTTTTGCTGGACGCTTCGTAAAGGTATAAGCTAAGAACTGATCACTCAGAGTATACATTTACTTGAGTTGGTACCACGAAAAATGTCCTTTGAAACTTACCCTCCGTAAAACCACGGTTCGTAATCCCCTCGTTTGTTGATACCTCCAAAAAGCAATTTCCCATGGCCATATGCCGAAAAAGGAATTTCACTGGGTTAGACCAGTCCGAATAAATTATTGACGGTTGTTTAACTGGGCTCTGCAGTTTAACCCAACTGGCAATGGTGAAACTGCTTCTGCTAAAGTCCACGGTAGGAGTGGTCGCGTATGCTAGAACCAGAACCACCGAGGTACAAGGACTGGACAGCAACATCTCCTCTGTAAGTTGCTCCTGTCAATAAAGAATGATCAAACACAGGAGCAAGTTAACAACTGCTTCCAGGGGGTAAGGGGATACGTCCTCTGAGTGCTCCCAGGGGGTGAGGAAAATACGTCCACTAGCTAACAAGTTAAAGACGCTTACTTTTTGTAGTCTATATCAGTTAAGGTGGCTAAAAGCGGTTTCCAGCACTTCCCAATTCTTGTACTTTGATGGATCATCACTACCAATCTTTATAAGCTGTTGCCTTTATAGTGGTATTAAACAAATTCCCAATCATTGGTGATCAAGTTATGAAAAAAAATGTTTGTAATTAAAAGGCTCCCATAGCGACATTGTAACCTATTAGATACACTCCTAATTTTAGCTTCAACTAAAAATAAATTTAAAACGAGCTCGGTGACCCCCATTTTTTATTGTTGAAATTGCAAAGTTTTAAAAAATTGTAGGAGGGGATTTAGAGCCACCTTAAATTTTCGAAAAATTTAGATGGCTCTAAATCGGCTCCTACAAGTTTTTTTTTAACTTTGCAAAAAAAACTGTTTTTTATTATGCTAATTATTCCTCAACAATAAAATATGGGTCGCCAAGCTCGATTTTAAGTTATTGTAGCTTAAAGCTAAATTGGAGGTCTTTTCAACAGGTTAAAGTGTTGCTATGGTAATATATTTTGTCGAAAAAAGTTTCATAACTTGTTCACCAACGATTGGGCATGTCTTTGATACCACTATGAAGATTGGTTGTAATGAGCCATCAAAATAAGAGTGCTGAATTAAAAGTGCTGGAGACCAGTGTGAGCCGTGTGAGCCACCTTAAATCAAGAATGATCGGTTAACTCATTTCTTCTTAAGGACTTTTTGTACGTAATAATTGCATTTTCACGAGGCAGAAGGTCAAGACGATCTCATTATTCCATATAAGGGGTTACCACGGAGATTTTGCTGGTCAACCGAAGGCTCTATCTTTCTTGTCACGCTCGTCACGCTATCTGCGTTTGTTCGTAAACGATCACTGCATCTACAATTCGGTAGGTATTTGATTTATAATTGTCTTTTTCGAGCCATTTTCCACCTTAGAGGCTCCCTGTTTGGCATCCTAAAGCTGGGTTGGTGGGTAGAGGCAATTCTCTGAAGGAAAACAGAGGTGAAAAACAATTTCACTGCAAGTGGATCACCGAAAGTGTTTCTTGCGAGACACGGCGATTCCGAAGTGAGGTTGTGTTCCTGGGTGTTCTGTGAATGGATTCAGGGAGCTGGTATGACAATTTTGGCGAGTTTTGACTTGTAAATAATGCAGTCGGTGCACCATTTTGTCAGCAGCACCGGGAGGTTCTGCACATAAAAATTGTCTGAAATGTAAATTGGCGGGCTTTCGTGCTCCCGTTATCCAAGAATCTCCCAGAATTCCTTTGGGTAACAAACGCGAACATGGCAGACCAGTGAGAGCAACTGAAATCAAATGGTATTATCGGGGTCGCCCTGAAGAAGTCAGCAGGAAAATGAGGAACATGTCGCAAGAAGTTGAGTCGAAGTTTGCTGTCAATGTAAACTTTAAGCTTCGAGAAGAATATTTCTCTTAAAATCTCAAGACAAAGTGGCGTGATGTTTGGTGTTGTCCGAGGGCGTTTTAGGGTTTTGCAACAGAATAAACAGTCATATTAAATGAAAATTTGGAAGTTTTGTTCAGTTTCCGGGTGATGAAGTCTAAACAAGTGATCATTTGGCAATAACAATGGTTACTAGCAACTAAATACAGGAATTGCACTGACCTGTGATTGGAAGATAAAAGTAGCATTTTAGTAACCGTTCGTTGCGTTATCTTTTGTCATCGGGTATTAACTCTTAATAAAAGTGCTGTTTTACAATAAAGGCAAACGACAACACACTCGCGGAACAACAGATATAAAAAAATTGAAGCTTTAAAAGTTTTGTCGCGAGTTCAACTGTCGCAAGGCCTATGACGTTTCCAATTGACTTCCCGCGATGAAATCCTGTTGCAGCAACATTGAGCCTTGATTTAGCCACTTACATTTGGTGTGATTGGAAGAAAAGCCGTAAAAAGAGCTTGTACGCCCGTCGTATCCAAGTATTTCTTCGTCGATGAAAAATCTACCTCGGTGCGATTCCTGCGAAAACCGCTGCTCACACTAAATACAGGAATTGCACCGGGTGCTCATTGGTTCCCAAGGCCTGGAGCGCGTTCTTGTAAACAAAGTTGAGAGAAAAATACCTTGAAAAACACACCAGATAATGAATTTTTGGTGGGTAACTAATATCTTATCACACAAAGATCTCTATCAGGTGAGCAACAGCTAGTAGCATATTATGCACTAGGGATTGCATGCTGTACATTGATTTCTGCACTGCAAGGAATAGAAAAAGTCTTTTGAGAAAATATTAATGCTAAGAAAATGAGAAGAGTATGTAAATGTGTAGGTTTACATATTAATAGCCAAAAGTCTTCCTTCTTGACGATTTATACATGAACCACAGTTGCAGTTACATACAAAGTCAAAACAAATAAATAATGTAAACAAATACCTTTCAAAGTTGTTCTTGTTCACTTTAATCTTTTGTTGAAATTAGGGTGGCAGGGGTGAGGGCAGAGTTGGTAAGAACTTTTGTATGATTGTCATTGTATATTACTTGTCAGAGTAATTTAATATGATATCATATTTTTTATAACAGTTGATAAAAATTATATTTTAATTTTTATTGAATTTGTAACATGCTGTCTTCTAAATCAGACTCGGTCTGTGACTTAATGCACATGTCATCGGCTTCCCCGTGGAGTGGATCCCCGGCTAACCAGGGGAATTGTAAAATCACGAAAATTTGGTTTATCAACGGAGTTGATAATGTAAATTGACCACCATACAGGGATTCGATTAGCTGACGTTTCGAGCGTTAGCCCTTCGTCGGAGCGAATCGAGGAATTGTGGGTTGCGTATGGTTTATATACAGAAAATGGAGCTACGCTATTGGTGGTAACATAGTAACGTGAAAAACAGGAATAAATTAATTGAATGAAAAGCGCTCGTTGATACCGTGGGGATTAAGAGTGCCAATTTGAAAGATCAGTTTTTGCTCGAGATTTTTACGGCTTTCCGTGGTACCTTGATGTAGGTAAGGCCGGAGATCGACATGTGTTGTTTGGAATGGTTAGGGAGATTAAAATGCCGAGCGACAGGTTTGGATGCGTCTTTGTCATCCTTCTCAACATCACGAAGATGTTCTCGGAATCGGTCACCTAGTCGTCTTCCTGTTTCGCCGATGTATAACTTTTTGCATAATGCGCAGGTTATGCAATAGATAACATTTGCGGAGGTACACGTGAAACGAACAGTGACCTTAACAGATTGCTTAAGGCCCGATATTTTGTCAGTGTTTTGAATGAAAGGCCAAGTTTTGCATCGCGAGCGCGCGCATTTAAAAGTGCCAGGTTGTTCAGTTGTTTTGAATGCGCTTTTAACTAGAAAGTTACATACATTTTTGTCGCGTTTGAATAAAATCAGCGGTGGCTCCGAAAAGATTCTAGCAGTTTCTGGATCATTTTGCAGTATCTTAAAGTTATTAAGAATGATGGCTTTAACTAGGTTATTTATGCGGGTGAAATGTGAGGGTGAATGGAATTCTGTCACTCTTTTCCTTTTGTGACGTCTGTAGTGCTGACTGTTGATCAATCTGATGAGCGCGGTGATGGCCCGATTGAGCCACAGAATCAGGATAGCCACGTTTCCCGGAAAAATGCCACATTTCCTCTGATTTGTTGGAAAAATCAGAGTCATCACTACATAGACGTCGAAGTCTAAGAAATTGAGAATAGGGAATGGCGTTTTTGACATGAGATGGATGTGAAGATGAATACAACAAATAACTGTGAGAATCGGTGGGTTTGTAGTGCACACTGGTACACAAACCGTTGCCGCTGATAAAAACTTTGATATCAAGAAAGGCCAGGGAAGTTTTCGAAATTTCCCAGGTATATTTTAGAGCCGGATGAAAGGAATTAATGGCGGTTATAAATTGATTGATTTCCTCCTTGCTAGACGAAATTGCGCCGATACAGTCGTCAATGTAGCGACCGTAGAGTTCAGGTTTAGGACCGTTGTACTGATTGAAGAATTGGTACTCGACGTAACCTACAAAAAGATTGGCGCAGCGAGGTCCCATTTTTGTGCCCATCGCTACACCATTAATTTGCTTGTAATAGTTGTCAGCGAAAGAAAAACAGTGAAGTGTTAAAACTACTTCAGCTAGGCGGAGTAGCGTTGGCGAGGTTGGTTCCTTGACGGTGCGTTGATCGAAAAAATACTTAAGTGCTTGAAGACCTTCGCCGTTTGGAATGACAGTGTATAGAGATGTAATATCCATAGTTACATACATACATACAGTTACATACAAAGTCAAAACAAATAAATAATGTAAACAAATACCTTTCAAAGTTGTTCTTGTTCACTTTAATCTTTTGTTGAAATTAGGGTGGCAGGGGTGAGGGCAGAGTTGGTAAGAACTTTTGTATGGATTGTCATTGTATATTACTTGTCAGAGTAATTTAATATGATATCATTTTTTATAACAGTTGATAAAAATTATATTTTAATTTTTATTGAATTTGTAACATGCTGTCTTCTAAATCAGACTCGGTCTGTGACTTAATGCACATGTCATCGGCTTCCCCGTGGAGTGGATCCCCGGGCTAACCAGGGGAATTGTAAAATCACGAAAATTTGGTTTATCAACGGAGTTGATAATGTAAATTGACCACCATACAGGGATTCGATTAGCTGACGTTTCGAGCGTTAGCCCTTCGTCGGAGCGAATCGAGGAATTGTGGGTTGCGTATGGTTTATATACAGAAAATGGAGCTACGCTATTGGTGGTAACATAGTAACGTGAAAAACAGGAATAAATTAATTGAATGAAAAGCGCTCGTTGATACCGTGGGATTAAGAGTGCCAATTTGAAAGATCAGTTTTTGCTCGAGATTTTTACGGCTTTCCGTGGTACCTTGATGTAGGTAAGGCCGGAGATCGACATGTGTTGTTTGGAATGGTTAGGGAGATTAAAATGCCGAGCGACAGGTTTGGATGCGTCTTTGTCATCCTTCTCAACATCACGAAGATGTTCTCGGAATCGGTCACCTAGTCGTCTTCCTGTTTCGCCGATGTATAACTTTTTGCATAATGCGCAGGTTATGCAATAGATAACATTTGCGGAGGTACACGTGAAACGAACAGTGACCTTAACAGATTGCTTAGGCCCGATATTTTGTCAGTGTTTTGAATGAAAGGCCAAGTTTTGCATCGCGAGCGCGCGCATTTAAAAGTGCCAGGTTGTTCAGTTGTTTTGAATGCGCTTTTAACTAGAAAGTTACATACATTTTTGTCGCGTTTGAATAAAATCAGCGGTGGCTCCGAAAAGATTCTAGCAGTTTCTGGATCATTTTGCAGTATCTTAAAGTTATTAAGAATGATGGCTTTAACTAGGTTATTATGCGGGTGAAATGTGAGGGTGAATGGAATTCTGTCACTCTTTTCCTTTTGTGACGTCTGTAGTGCTGACTGTTGATCAATCTGATGAGCGCGGTGATGGCCCGATTGAGCCACAGAATCAGGATAGCCACGTTTCCCGGAAAAATGCCACATTTCCTCTGATTTGTTGGAAAAATCAGAGTCATCACTACATAGACGTCGAAGTCTAAGAAATTGAGAATAGGGAATGGCGTTTTTGACATGAGATGGATGTGAAGATGAATACAACAAATAACTGTGAGAATCGGTGGGTTTGTAGTGCACACTGGTACACAAACCGTTGCCGCTGATAAAAACTTTGATATCAAGAAAGGCCAGGGAAGTTTTCGAAATTTCCCAGGTATATTTTAGAGCCGGATGAAAGGAATTAATGGCGGTTATAAATTGATTGATTTCCTCCTTGCTAGACGAAATTGCGCCGATACAGTCGTCAATGTAGCGACCGTAGAGTTCAGGTTTAGGACCGTTGTACTGATTGAAGAATTGGTACTCGACGTAACCTACAAAAAGATTGGCGCAGCGAGGTCCCATTTTTGTGCCCATCGCTACACCATTAATTTGCTTGTAATAGTTGTCAGCGAAAGAAAAACAGTGAAGTGTTAAAACTACTTCAGCTAGGCGGAGTAGCGTTGGCGAGGTTGGTTCCTTGACGGTGCGTTGATCGAAAAAATACTTAAGTGCTTGAAGACCTTCGCCGTTTGGAATGACAGTGTATAGAGATGTAATATCCATAGTGAAAATTAGTTTTACGCTACTAAGCTCATCATCACTACTCCGAGAACCTCGTGCATTTACTTTTTACCCCAAATCCACAAACCTAACAACCCGGGTCGACCTATCGTTTGTGCCTGTAGTTGCCCTACCGAACTCATTTCTAGCCATTTAGACAAGATTATGGCGCCCATCGTCAAATCTTTGCCATCTTACATTAAAGACAGTCAACATGCACTTGAAATTTTCCGCGATTTCAATTTCACCGGCGAAGACAAACTAATTTTCACTATGGATATTACATCTCTATACACTGTCATTCCAAACGGCGAAGGTCTTCAAGCACTTAAGTATTTTTTCGATCAACGCACCGTCAAGGAACCAAGCTCGGAAACGCTACTCCGCCTAGCTGAAATAGTTTTAACACTTCACTGTTTTCTTTCGCTGATAACTATTACAAGCAAATTAATGGTGTAGCGATGGGCACAAAAATGGGACCTCGCTGCACCAATCTTTTTGTAGGTTACGTCGAGTACCAATTCTTCAATCAGTACAACGGTCCTAAACCTGAACTCTACGGTCGCTACATTGACGACTGTATCGGCGCAATTTCGTCTAGCAAGGAGGAAATCAATCAATTTATAACCGCCGTTAATTCCTTTCATCCGGCTCTAAAATATACCTGGGAAATTTCGAAAACTTCCCTGGCCTTTCTTGATATCAAAGTTTTTATCAGCGGCAACGGTTTGTGTACCAGTGTGCACTACAAACCCACCGATTCTCACAGTTATTTGTTGTATTCATCTTCACATCCATCTCATGTCAAAAACGCCATTCCCTATTCTCAATTTCTTAGACTTCGACGTCTATGTAGTGATGACTCTGATTTTTCCAACAAATCAGAGGAAATGTGGCATTTTTCCGGGAAACGTGGCTATCCTGATTCTGTGGCTCAATCGGGCCATCACCGCGCTCATCAGATTGATCAACAGTCAGCACTACAGACGTCACAAAAGGAAAAGAGTGACAGAATTCCATTCACCCTCACATTTCACCCGCATAATAACCTAGTTAAAGCCATCATTCTTAATAACTTTAAGATACTGCAAAATGATCCAGAAACTGCTAGAATCTTTTCGGAGCCACCGCTGATTTTATTCAAACGCGACAAAAATGTAGGTACCTTTCTAGTTAAAAGCGCATTCAAAACAACTGAACAACCTGGCACTTTTAAATGCGCGCGCTCGCGATGCAAAACTTGGCCTTTCATTCAAAACACTGACAAAATATCGGGCCCTAAGCAATCTGTTAAGGTCACTGATCGTTTCACGTGTACCTCCGCAAATGTTATCTATTGCATAACCTGCGCATTATGCAAAAAGTTATACATCGGCGAAACAGGAAGACGACTAGGTGACCGATTCCGAGAACATCTTCGTGATGTTGAGAAGGATGACAAAGACGCATCCAAACCTGTCGCTCGGCATTTTAATCTCCCTAACCATTCCAAACAACACATGTCGATCTCCGGCCTTTACCTACATCAAGGTACCACGGAAAGCCGTAAAAATCTCGAGCAAAAACTGATCTTTCAAATTGGCACTCTTAATCCCCACGGTATCAACGAGCGCTTTTCATTCAATTAATTTATTCCTGTTTTTCACGTTACTATGTTACCACCAATAGCATAGCTCCATTTTCTGTATATAAACCATACACAACCCACAATTCCTCGATTCGCTCCGACGAAGGGCTAACGCTCGAAACGTCAGCTAATCAAATCCCTGTACGGTGGTCAATTTACATTATCAACTCCGTTGATAAACCAAATTTTCGTGTTTCACTCTCCCACTGACGCAGCACCACAGTTTCTTTAGAAACTAATCCCCTTTATTCAGAATTGTAAAATCAGTCAAGCAAACTTGTGGAATTTCCTTGGGGAGTCAGGGAATCTCTCAAGACAAAGTCCCCTGGGTGAAGCTGGTTTGTAACCGTTACAGAGTTCACAGCTATCAAGCAAATTTAGAACGATAAGATTAGATTTTCAACATAAGATAGTTATCGTTCTAAATTTGCTTGATAGTTGTGAACTCTGTAACAGTTACAAACCAGCTGCAGCCCTAGTGTGACACTTGATTCGCGACAAAATGTACCTTTCCCTCCTGTGGAGGGTCGTGTTGTCAGCGCGTGACTTAATTCAAATGGACCAATCAGAAACCAGCTACTTGACCTTGCGTTAACGGCCGTTGTCGCGAGGTCGGTCACAAGCATATCAGGAAAGCCGAAGAGGCGAGCTTCAAGCCAAAGTTTTCGTTCTTCACGAGTCTTTTGAACGCCGAAGCACACGTAGATGGAGTGAAATTTATGGAGCTTTATGGAAATGTCGGTTTTATTGCGATTCGGGACTTTTCCTTTCGAGGAGAGAGCGATTTGTAGAGTGACGTCTGACCAGCGATTGATGCGATCGATGGAGTGGTCTGCCTTCTACTTCTTTTAGAAGGAGAGACAGCGATTTCGAAAAACTTCACTAAACGGCGTCAGAATGGCTTCAAAATCGGCACAAGAGACAAGCACGCGACACATTTGAGGTAGGAAAACTTTATTTCTGATTAGATAGTTATTTACACATTTTTTTTACAAACCGGCGTCTTTCCCATACAATTCTCTATATAAACAAGCTGATGCAGAGTCGAATTTTGAGCTTGGGAAGCCTGTGAACGCACTGGCCTTGAAAGTCAACAAACATTTGCAGGAGAGGGTTCAAGACCAGAAACACCACCCGGCCTTATCCCCTCTTATTCTTCTTCGTAAATATAATGGCACTATTAAGTATTCAAAGACACAAGGTACCAGCACAAGCAGTGTGGCAGTGCACTACCACCTGTATATTAATTAAACTTTCTTGAGTGACTATAGACATTTCAGATGGGTTAGAACCCTGCTTTAATTTGAAACAGGCTGGGTATGCCCTGATTTGCTGTTATATATTTTTGACCATGCATAATTACCACAAATGACCGTATATGAACTTTGTGTTAACGAACTAGCCAGTAGAAGTGCTCTTCACAAAGTATTGAACCTTGCTTGAGGTTAACGTGAAACAAAAGATTGTCAATGTGCATGAACTCACCTGTGGTGTTTTCTCATAAACTTAAATGACATAGTGGTAGATCTAGTTCATTGCCTTTTGAGACTGGTTTAGAAATCAGTTTCCTTGTGTAATGACTACACTAGCCTTGTTTTGGTAAACCCTCTAGGTAGAGGCTAAGCGTTTCAGGATCCCAGGGGCACACACCCACTCTTGAAGTACCTGGCTAATCCTTGACACAATGCAGGTAAATAATTAATGTCAGTCCCATTCTTCTGTACTTGTTTTGGCTATTAATTATTTATAAAGTACATCTATTATTTAAATAGCTTTTTAATTTATTATTTTCGGTACTATAATTAAACGGTACTATCAATACAATAATCAAACCTTAACATTACACCTAGTAACATGTGCCAGCAATTTATGTACATTTACAGTTAACCTGTGCAATGCAGACACCGTCACGACTCTTGGTATTGCCCACTTAATAGAAGTGGTCGCTTAGTACAGGTTTGTTTTAAAGGAAGGGAATGAAAAATGTAGAATCCACAGACACTTATGTCTGCCAAAATAATATAGGATTAATCTGCTCCACTCTCTTTATACACATGATTGCTGAGGCAGTTATTGTAGTACCATGGGTCATCTTCCTCAGGTTCCTCTGTGAGCTGTGCACATTCCTATTAAATTTTCATTAAAAAAATGTGAAAAATTGGCAACAATGGGAATTGCATCATGTACCATGTCTACTGTGCTGTAAAAAAATGTTACTACCACGGTACGTATACAACGCCATGTTAAGGTGATTCCTCTCAATTGCATGGCGCATCGTTACTGCGCATAATTTATGGCGTCATTCAGCGCGCGCTCGTGCGCGCGTACAGTAGAAACATTGCGAATGTGCCTTGACATTGAGCTTTCTCAGCTGAAAATTTCCCTTTGTCGTCGTGTTGTAAAGAAACGAGCACGGTGACCCCCCTTTTTATTGGTGTAATGTACTCGTAATAGGCACACGAAAAACATATTTTAAGGAGAAAAAAATTTTAATAGTAGCAGTTGGATTATTTATATATAAATGGGGTGAAACTCTGCGTTTGGAGCCAGGAAGGAGTTTGAGATGATGACGAAGTGGTCCAATTTCCTCACATTATTTGCAAGATCGGGCAATTTGAAATCACAATACTAAACGAATATAGCCCAGAAAAACAATTATGCTCTAGTTTTCACTTTTATTCATAGGTTTTGCTTCAAAATAACTGCTTTCTTCAGTTGTTTATGCTTCGAATATTTCTCGCGCAACTCCGTAAAAACACTTAGAACAACGAGTATGCAGGGCGAAAACAAGCACGGTGACCCCATCTTTTTATTGCATTTTTTCTATGTCGTATGCATAACTATCAATTGTGCCAAAAAAAATCTTAATAGTACATCCTTTTCAGGGGAATTACCTTAAAGGTTAAATTTGATCTCAGGTTGTTTTTTATTGAACCTAGGTCAAAATGAAATTCCTTTATCTTCTCACAAATAATTAAGGTTAGGAGAGAAAGGAATTTCATTTTGACCTAGAGAAAAAATAACCTGAGGTCAAATTTAACCTGTAACATATATACCTACTCCCCTCCACCTCCCATTTCATCGAGGCTTTATTCCTTTGAACCCTTCTTGGCCTTGACAATCTTTTTTCTCTTTAGATTTTCCAATAACCCTCCATGGGGTGGGTCTGGGTATTTTCCGGAGTCAACTGATATATAATTCATTACATTGATATACATTTAATTTAAGATTTCACAAAAAGAGCATGCTATGGGTTATGCACATGCAAAAAGTTTTCCCTACCATCCAAACCACTTGAGACAGCTATTATATTCAATCATGTTGATGTCATCTCTCGACTTTTGGCATGCATGGCACAACCAATTTTCGGTGGGATTAGTAGGTGATTTGACATCAGTAACATCTAAACCTGTCATGAGATGTCAGAGTTTGAAATATGATAAATGCACACAAATAATTACCCACAGACATAAGCCTTGGCCTTGTTAGTTCAAGTGGTTGGGTGATAGACTTTGAAGGGGGTATAGGATTGGATTTGGTTCCTAGATGAACCAGATCCCAGGGTTTGATTTCACACCTACAAATGGTTAGATGTTCTAGTCTTCTCAAATAAGGATGAAAAACTGTGGAGGTGCCCATTGATAGCACTTTCACTTATCTTACCAACCCATACTGCTGTTCTTACACCACAGTAGTGGGGTCCATTATAGGCATATGTACAACTATGTGTGTGGAGCTGTCAAGCAGGTCCACATCAGCTTTAAAACTGCCCTATATTCCAAATGTGATGATGATGATGATGATGATAATTATGAATCAGAAGTTCTTTTTTTATCATAAATGATTCCATTTCAATAACAATAACATATTTAATCAGGGTAAACCCGTCAGCTGAAGCTGACCACGAACAGTTAAAGCTCACCTGTGGTCGTTTTGAACAGGTTTTCTTTCTCTCATGTGTTGGCTTTGAGTATCTGATATTTTCTTGCCTTTTCCTCTTCCTCTTGGTTGAGAAGAACCGCCTCTGTCTGTCCAAACTTTTGTTTGCTGGTCCATTTTTTTTGAGTACAAGAGTTGCTGGGGTAGGTTGTTGCTTCATCATAGAATCAAAAAGGAACTGCTGTGCAGACAATCCTCTATCTAATTCCAAGAGAGCCTCCTTGTGGGTACAGTGTTTAACTTCAGTTAACAGCTGTAACAGTTTTCCTTTCACTTTTGCTTTCACGTTACCAACATTACATGGCATTGTACTACTCTTGATCTCTGAGACCAACTCTTTGACTTCATTTGTATATCTGGATCTGGCAAATCTTGAACTTCACTGATGGATGTGGGAAATGCAGATGATTCCAAGTGAGAATTGCCAACCTCAGCCCTAGCCATGGAAACCAGGTGGATATGTTTGCAAATAGTGCCATGCATCAGACTGTCAATGCAAGTGCAAGAAAAAGTATGAAGGCATGTGTTCTTGCAGGAGTGACACTTCAAGCTGCAGTGGCTTTCTGAACATATTTCTGTTATTTGCTGCACTTTGTACACATGCTTTCCATCCTCTGATTGAACTTCCCACTCTCTCCTGTCCTTGGGTGTTACAGTGGTATTAAGCCTGGAATCAGCTGTGTGACGACTTTGAATGTCTCAAATTCGAATTGTTAGCTTGCCCTTGGTTAAATTGTGCGTTGATAAGTTTTGTCCCTGATGAATTTGAGGAGGTTGAGAAGGTAAGTGTCTACACGCTTGTTGAATTTTCCCTTCAGGTAATTGTGCTTAAAGGTACATGTTTGTATTAATTCCTAATGCCAATCTGTGGCAGAAAGCCCATTCCTGCACTTTCGGTACCCACTCTGATGCAAAATATTTCTGGAAGGCTGCTGTTTGATCATCAGTTTGCAGCTGTTTGAGGACCTTGGCAAGTAGGTCATCAAATGTTGTTTCACTTGTCTCCTCCAATACTGTACGCAGCATCTTGTAAACCTCAGCTTCCACAGTGACATTTTTGACTTTTTCTCGGATGTTCTCTCTCCAGGCCTTGTCCACATGCCATGTGCACAATAACTTCTTTGGACGGTGTTGCATGCATCCCACCCAAGCATTGTAGTACTGGTTTGCTAGGTCACTCATAAACCACTTGGCTGTAATTTGGCCACCGTTCTCTCTGATAGCATTAAAGAGGATTGTCATGAACGTGGTATCTTCATGGTTTGACAAACACCATACAACAGGGAAGCCAGATCCAAACTCATCAACAACCATTAAGGTAGTGAGGTAGAAATAATAACCAGTTGTCCCATGTGTTGAGTCAATACAAACACCCTTCCTGCCAAATTTTTGGAGCATTTTTTCTGTATTGGACTCTGGACAACAACCATGAAGTCTTCTTCCTGCAGAGGGTAGTCTTCTTTCTTTCACCTTGCATCTTGCTAAACAGGATAGGGTTTGTTTCAGGGGTGCTTTTCCATTCTTCTATCCATGCAAGGACACTTTGCTGGTCGTTTGAGTGCTGCTGGGCATTCTTTAGACCATAGGCTTGTTGGATGTTGTTGATCCTTTTTCTCCAGAATGTGAGTAGTATAGTATGCACCACGGTTTCCACCTTTTTGCCGTGGTTTCTCATTAAATTGCTGTGGAATACATTAATGTCGATGACGTAATAATAGTGGATGTATTCCTTTACATATAAACAGAGACAGTGGATGAATTCCTTTACATAACAGAGAGCGGATGAATTCCTTCGCATACTAATAGTGGATGTATTCCTTTACATAAAAAGCGCATGTAAAATTAAATCTTTTCGTTAGGTAGACATTCGCAAAACCTCTCGCCGACGATTTATTCCAAACTCTATTATGCTTTCAAAATAAAAGCGGATAGTTTGTGAAAGCGCTATCTTTCTTGCAATTCGTTTGCTAGGAAAAACTTATCTCCGAGACTTTCAGTTTATTCGAAACGTTTATCGATCATTACTATTAAAATGTCTCGTTTAACCGTTAACAATTTCCAAGTTGCTTTGAATGCTTGTGTGTCTCTCTCTTGTTTTCCGCTCCATTAATCACTGGCTAATTATGCAAAATGGATCTCAACTCTCTTGTCTCAACCCTATATTTGCATCAGTACAAACTCAAGAGAAGAAGCCCATGGGACACCCTTGAAATCACTGACATTGAAATAACAACAACAATGGACGTTCGGAACGCTTAATTTTCAACATGCGACTAATGAATGTTTTCGAATAACACGTTTCTTGAGACATTATTCCTTTTATTATCGAATACAAAAATGATTCAAATACACAGAGATTTGAAACGAATGAAAATGCATTTATTGACAACGAAAGCTTCAACAACTATGAAATGTTTAGCACAAAGTATCAGGAAATTAGAATGCAATCAATCGTCTTCGTTACGTTCAGAATACCAAACAATAAGACTGAAGTCCCCTTAACAAAGAAATAGACTCCCATAGAACAACACGCTAGATATTGGTTTGAAATACATTTGTATTGAGAGCAAAAACATAGTATAACAGTCAAAGTAGGTCTAGTCTTCATCTTGTGGAATGGGTTGCTTCACAAACAATCGGTTAAGCAAGAATTTCCGCTTATCGATGGCTAGTTCTGTCGATTCTAGCCAATCGAATCCATCCGTATCTTTGAGATCTTTTTGGGTTTCCATTACATTTTGAAAGGTGTAATCTTTCTTCATTGCTCGCATCCACTGCAAATACTCTAACAGCACTTTTCTCAGTTCTTTTCTGTAGAGAGGAAGGAGAGCGTTCTGCGCTTTAAGGTGTGCCACATTTTCCGAATCTCCGTTTCTTTCGTACTCGTCGATCAAAGCATTGAGCTGGACCTCGTGGCGTTCCTGAGCTTCATCTAATATGCGCGACCAAGGGTTTAAGTGCTCTGTCACTTCTTGGGAAGAATCCGTTTCTTGGCTAGATTGAGAGTCTTCACTGTCTTCGAAATTTCCATTACCCCGTTGAAGAAGGTAGTCATTATAACCGTCGCTCAAAGACATTTTTGGTTTGAACAGCATGAGCTTTGACAGAAAACTGAACGGCAAGGGGAGCGCCGCCTTTAAAACGAGCAGTGAAAATGTGAAGCTTATGGGATGCGGTTTACTGTGACAAGCTACTGGTACTGCAGGCAGGGTTACTAAGCTCTCATCTCTGTGTTCGGCCCTTCATCGTCTCCATACAAAGTGAGCCACTCAGGAACTGAATCTGATGTTGTTTTACAATGTTTTATTCTCTTGGCTGCTTTTCCAACGCCTCTTGGTAGAGATTTCAGTGATATCTTTACTCCTCTTGGTGTTGATAACTGATGGAAAATCGTATCCTTTTCCTCATCCTGCACGGATAGAGGTGTTTCACTTCTTGAACGTCTTAATCCCTGGTTCCTCGTTGCTGGATAGATCATCACTCTAACCTTAGGTTGTAATTTCGCTTCTTGTAACCACTTCCTTCGATTGATATAATCTAATCCATGTACATCTGTGAGATGATTGGATAATTTAACGAGATATTTTGCTCCACAATTCGGAATTGGACAATCACGGCACACGCGTTTAGCCATGTTAACAGTTCGAGATCTCAGCAGAAATAAAACCATTTCAGCAAATTTTAACCTTTTATTCGAAGGACAAGAAGGACACAGCACAGAACTAAAAGGACACAACACAGGACGAAAAGGACATTATAGGGACAAAAGGACAAAACAAGGTCATTCAGGACAAAAGGAGACAATCGGGACATTTGAGGTCTATTTTCTTTCCAGGAGGTTCTTTCGCGCGGAATCTCGCGAGGGCTACCGCGCGTCGAGTCACATTTCAATCCATGAAGCCAGGTTTCAATCCAGCCAACTTATTTTTATTGACAAACTATGTACCATCCTTTGGAAGAATTCTTTTGGAAAAAAAACTATGTTGAAGAAGGGAAAACTTTATTATATTTCTTTTTATTTAAATAGCAATGAAAAAGAAAAACCGCACTGCTAAGAAAGTTGTATTTTGACTTGTTCCTCCTCTCCAGAATAATAGAAGGCAATATCTTAATGTTCTGTGTCATTCGTAATTTTAAAAGGTCTGGTATTTTGTCTTACTGGAATACAGCTATTATTGAGAGAAGACGTTTTGCTTTCAGTTTCGCGCTTGTGCTTTCGAGAATCGCTGGGCGAAGAAGAATTTTTGTAACGCCCAGCGATTCTCAAAAGCACAAGCGCGAAACTGAAAGCAAAACTTCTTCTCTCAATACTAGCTGTATTCCAGTAAGACAAAAATACCCAGTTGGCTGGATTGAAACCTGGCTTCATGGATTGAAATGTGACTCGACGCGCGGTAGCCCCTCGCGAGATTCCGCGCGCGAAAGAACCTCCTGGAAAGAAAATAGACCTCAAATGTCCCGATTGTCTCCTTTTGTCCTGAATGACCTTGTTTTGTCCCTTTTGTCCCTATAATGTCCTTTTCGTCCTGTGTTGTGTCCTTTTAGTTCTGTGCTGTGTCCTTCTTGTCCTTCGAATAAAAGGTTAAAATTTGCTGAAATGGTTTTATTTCTGCTGAGATCTCGAACTGTTAACATGGCTAAACGCGTGTGCCGTGATTGTCCAATTCCGAATTGTGGAGCAAAATATCTCGTTAAATTATCCAATCATCTCACAGATGTACATGGATTAGATTATATCAATCGAAGGAAGTGGTTACAAGAAGCGAAATTACAACCTAAGGTTAGAGTGATGATCTATCCAGCAACGAGGAACCAGGGATTAAGACGTTCAAGAAGTGAAACACCTCTATCCGTGCAGGATGAGGAAAAGGATACGATTTTCCATCAGTTATCAACACCAAGAGGAGTAAAGATATCACTGAAATCTCTACCAAGAGGCGTTGGAAAAGCAGCCAAGAGAATAAAACATTGTAAAACAACATCAGATTCAGTTCCTGAGTGGCTCACTTTGTATGGAGACGATGAAGGGCCGAACACAGAGATGAGAGCTTAGTAACCCTGCCTGCAGTACCAGTAGCTTGTCACAGTAAACCGCATCCCATAAGCTTCACATTTTCACTGCTCGTTTTAAAGGCGGCGCTCCCCTTGCCGTTCAGTTTTCTGTCAAAGCTCATGCTGTTCAAACCAAAAAATGTCTTGGAGCGACGGTTATAATGACTACCTTCTTCAACTGGGTAATGGAAATTTCGAAGACAGTGAAGACTCTCAATCTAGCCAAGAAACGGATTCTTCCCAAGAAGTGACAGAGCACTTAAACCCTTGGTCGTGCATATTAGATGAAGCTCAGGAACGCCACGAGGTCCAGCTCAATGCTTTGATCGACGAGTACGAAAGAAACGGAGATTCGGAAAATGTGGCACACCTTAAAGCGCAGAACGCTCTCCTTCCTCTCTACAGAAAAGAACTGAGAAAAGTGCTGTTAGAGTATTTGCAGTGGATGCGAGCAATGAAGAAAGATTACACCTTCAAAATGTAATGGAAACCCAAAAAGATCTCAAAGATACGGATGGATTCGATTGGCTAGAATCGACAGAACTAGCCATCGATAAGCGGAAATTCTTGCTTAACCGATTGTTTGTGAAGCAACCCATTCCACAAGATGAAGACTAGACCTACTTTGACTGTTATACTATGTTTTTGCTCTCAATACAAATGTATTTCAAACCAATATCTAGCGTGTTGTTCTATTGGAGTCTATTTCTTTGTTAAGGGGACTTCAGTCTTATTGTTTGGTATTCTGAATGTAACGAAGACGATTGATTGCATTCTAATTTCCTGATACTTTGTGCTAAACATTTCGTAGTTGTTGGAGCTTTCGTTGTCAATAAATGCATTTTCATTCGTTTCAAATCTCTGTGTATTTGAATCATTTTTGTATCCGATAATAAAAGGAATAATGTCTCAAGAAACGTGTTATTCGAAAACATTCATTAGTCGCATGTTGAAAATTAAGCGTTCCGAACGTCCATTGTTGTTGTTATTTCAATGCCAGTGATTTCAAGGGTGTCCCATGGGCTTCTTCTCTTGAGTTTGTACTGATGCAAATATAGGGTTGAGACAAGAGAGTTGAGATCCGTTTTGCATAATTAGCCAGTGAGCGGAAAGCGTTCAAAGCGTTCAAAGCAACTTGGAAATTGTTAACGGTTAAACGAGCCATTTTAATAGTAATGATCGATAAACGTTTCGAATAAACTGAAAGTCTCGGAGATAAGTTTTTCCTAGCAAACGAATTGCAAGAAAGATAGCGCTTTCACAAACTATCCGCTTTTATTTTGAAAGCATAATAGAGTTTGGAATAAATCGTCGGCGAGAGGTTTTGCGAATGTCTACCTAACGAAAAGATTTAATTTTACATGCGCTTTTTATGTAAAGGAATACATCCACTATTAGTATGCGAAGGAATTCATCCGCTCTCTGTTATGTAAAGGAATTCATCCACTGTCTCTGTTTATATGTAAAGGAATACATCCACTATTATTACGTCATCGACATTAATGTATTCCACAACAATTTAATGAGAAACCACAGCAAAAAGGTGGAAACCGTGGTGCATACTATACTACTAATGTGATGTTTGTGAAGACCGTCAGGCATAGTTTGGCGAATATCATCAAGAATCTTCTCGGCTGATACCCCTTGCTGAATCTTACTAGCAATCTCCTTGCGCCCCTGCTTAGAGAGCCATATGTGTTGTATTTCTATTGCATGGCCATGGTGAGTGTGGCATGCTTGCACATTTACTTTCCCATCACTTGTTGTAACCACTTTCAACCCAGCTGTACAATTCATGTTAAGTTTGCAGCTCCCTGAATCATGAGGAAAGAAAACGTAGTAACCTTTTTAAGTTATATTTCAGACAGAAAATCAGCTTTTTGAATTATTATAACATGTGCAACTTATTGCATTAGGTTTATAGTATATTTATAAACTAGCTAAGTTCCCCTTTTGGCACTCTGAATACTCAGTTATTTAATCATTCAATGATAGACTAGTTCCAGACCATGAAATTCAGACAATATAATTCTCTTGGTTTATAAGAGACCCTGCCAGGGGGAAGTGGGGGGGGGGGGGGGGGGGGGTTCGTGTCACTTTTCATGTCCCGTGTCGGCGTTCAAATCGCTAATTCTCTGCCTTGATTTGACTGTCGGAATTTTGCCAGGGGTGATGTCTCTCATCGGGATTTCATTTTATGTACTGTCCCTACTTTTTGGGCCATGTTGCTTGTTGGAATTTACCCTGACAGGGCCTCTTATAACCCCCTCTGAATGCAAAATTAGGTATACCATTTACAGGGTGTTCTTGGTGTTTTAGACACTAGAGTTGGATAATGCACATAGTTATAGATTAATTCTTGAAGTAAATTAAAGTAAGTTAAATTATGGTCATTTTAAAATTATGTGCACATTGGAAAATTGCTGACACAAATTTGCCTTCCATTCTATATAGGCCAGTAATTTTGAATCACAACTATCCCTCCTATGATAAGCCTCTACAAATAATATGCCCCCAATAATATTATTGAATGCCTTTGAAAAATACATTAAGCCCTGAAATTGTACACTGTTGATAAGAACGTTTATCAATACCTTGACTTTTTGTTAGTCTCATCCCTTTGCCGGAAGGTCTGTACGTGCCACATCTGTTGCAACTGAAGTATTGGACTGCATGGCCTCCATCCTTTTCAATCACCTTGACACCAGTTGTCTTTACATAACTGCAACGTTGCAGGTCTTCAATAATTGCTTTCCATACTCAAATTCTGAAAATAATTAAGGATGACACTTTAAAAAGTTTCAATGATTGTGAACTCCTGATACTTTAAATGACTGGCTTACCTTGGTGTGTCGTTATGTAAGTGTTTGGAAATAGTTATTTTATTACAAATTATATATTGTTATGTATGCATGGCATTGTGGGTGCTTATTAAATATTCAGTTTTGCAAACATAGGTATATGCAGTGCCAATTCCTGGCTACACTACACCTCAACATAGTCATCACACTGTACAATGCTAAGTAGCCCGGTGGTAGCATAGTCTGCTAGTCGAGGTGGGTTCATCATCATCATACTTCTTAATTAATTAGCTAGTAATTAAATTATGTTTCCTTTAGTTAGCAAAATAGTACCTCACCTGCTTTGTTTTGAAAAGAAACTGTTTCATAGCTGAAGATCACACTGTGTTGTCAGGATAGATGTGTCCTAAGGTCACAGATCCGCCTGCAGTGAAATCCACAGTGATGGCAGATGCAGGACCCTGTTGTGTTTAACGCAGCATGACTGCACTGGTTCTTGTGTTTTCGCTCAATATGCCTTTTGAGCGTGTAAGGCCGAGCAAAATCTTCTGCACAAAGAGGGCATTTTAACTGGGCTGCAGAAGCACCACCAGAATCTCTCTTCACTTCAGAGTCGCAGCTGTCTGTAGGATTGTGTGCAGTTGCTGATGACAGTTTGGGTTCCTTTTCCACTTTTGGGTTGGTTGACAGCTCAACTGGTTCTATTTTGGCCTTCTCCTTAACAGTCTCTTTTGTAGAAACTTCATGATCATGTTGATTTTGATCTGACTTACACTTGTCAGCCTCCGGGTTGTATACACCCTTTGATTCAGATTTGCACTCATCCAGGTTAATGTACTGCATGGAAGACTCATCTGGTTCTGTTTTGGTGTCATCTGAAGAAGTTTCAGCTGGCATAACATACTCCATGGTTATCCTGTTTTCTGCAATCCAGGCAGCAACAACCCTTCTTAAGTATTTGGAATATGTTGTTAGTCTCTGCAGATGAGGTTGATTTCTGTCCTGGCCTGTTTGGGAATTCCTTGAAGGAAGTCAAGATTAAATATTTAATGTATATATTTATAAAGCGAATTTGATCATATTTTCATGAAATGTAAATATTAATTAATATTGTTATTAATATCATTTGTTAACAGAGGTCTGAAGATTTAGCTGTGTGCTGTATAATGGAAGGAAAATATTCAGCTGTACCATTCTACTCTTTATATGGTAATTTAATAAAGGTCTTGTCTTTCTGCCAGGGATAGAGGCATTTAATCAGCTTTTATGAACATAGAAGCTGGGCATTTGAACATCACTTTTGTTCCAGTTATGGGAATGAAAACACATTAAAACTTCAGAAATTCAAATGGGGCAGGTGGCTAAGTTGAAGTTTCAAATTGACTGATAGATTAACCCTGGAAAAATCAGCATGGCCATTGGCAAGTAAATGAAGCAATGAATTCACAGGGAATTACATTTCTAGTGATTCTAATGTGTACTAAAAGTATCCCAATTTCAACTGTTCGTGATCAGGATTATTTTGAGGGTATAGTTTATTAATTTAAATATTTATTTCTTTTACCTTGAGGTCATTTGTAGGAAAATGTTTGGCTTATGAATTGCCACAGCAGCCATCACCATTGCTATAACACCACACACACTTGTACATGTCTGAGCTGGATAGTGGGTGCGTGAAAACCCACAAGAGTGGCGGCCAGTCATGGTAGTAGCTGGTTCATGACACATAACTACCTCATAACCTTTTACATCAGTTTTGAAGACTGCTTTTGTGAACTGCTCCACCTTTTCTAAAAACCCCTCAGGAAGTTGCCACCCAAGGCTGTCTGCATACACAATAGCCTTTCTGTCTTGGGAAACTTGGCGTATGGCCCAGTGAAGTCCAGTTATTACATGTGTTCCCAATACTACTTTTCCCCCATTTGTTGCAACGTTCACAAAGAAAAGAAGACTCTTCGTTTGTAGTGACTGAATTTTCCTTGCTGCTAAACGATCAACATCATGTACTGTATTTATAACACAGGTAAATGTGTCTGACTGTTGCTTGTTTAAGATTGTCGCCATCCACATAAGCTGGTCACTTGACAGCCATCTTGTGCCACACAGCTTTGCCATTTCACTGGGTGTCATGCTATATAGAGGTAGAATCTCATCAAACGGATTTGTGTATAGAATGTCCTGGAATGCTTGGATGGAACTTTCAGGAGGGCACATTTGCATATTGGGAGGTTAAATGTAAGGTTCTGCAAACCAGTTTAGTTCAGCTTGGACGGCATGTTGCACATCTCTTGCATAATGCATTTTTAGCATATCTTTAATAGTGTGAACCATGCTTAAGGTAATAATGGCCCTTTTTTCCCTTTTGCCAGGAGCTGAGCTCCCCCTCCCATTGATTCAGCAGACTAAAAGGTAATATGGTTTTTAAACCAAAGGGGTCTGTCGTCCTTTTGGGGGTGTCTAAGAACACAATTTCATCATCAGCATTTCGAGGGAATTTTGTCTGTGGAAGCTTTAATGAAAAGGCATCTCTTCTAGTGTACCTGGTAAGTGCAGCAGAAGTTGGTTCCCTACTGCACATCAACCAGTCACCACCCTGATTGAAATAGAGTACATAAGATGAGTACAGGAGCCGATTGGCTCCTGATGCATGGGTATTTAGTCATTGTCTAAGGTTTATTAAGTTTGTTTCATACCAATGTGCCTTTTGGCAGACCAGAGTCCAATTACCTTCCCGCGACTTACCTACCCCTTGCTAGCAAATTACCCATGTTTGGGTATAGGGGTGCCACTGGGGGTTTGAAACCCTGACCCTGTTTAGGACAAAAATAAACTGAAATACCTACCCTGTGTAGGGCAACAACCTCTATTTTAAGACCCTGTTTAGGACAAAGGACAACATTGTATATCCACATTCTCTTGTTTTACACAAGTGTTTTAGTGACAATTGTGGTCGCATTTAAAGGTCCATTAATTGTCCCATTGTCATTGTCAGTCCTGAAAATGGTGTAATGTTGACTGATGACCTGCTGCATAAATACAGATAAACGTCTCCGATTTCAGATTCCGTTCGGATTGCTAAATAGTCGATAGCTTGCATGCAGGCTCTCCAGTTTTTTGTTGCGGCGCGAGTGGCTAAATAGTGGACAACAGTCTTGAAACCATACCCTGTCTAGGACGAGTCCAGACCCTTTTTCAGGACAACTTGCTTGGAATTATATACCCGGTTTAGGCTGGAGGAGCCAAAAACCATACCCTATCCAGCGGCACGTCCCTGTATAGGCCATATAGGGGAGTATCCCCCCGGCCGGGGGGGTACTCCCCTATATGGTCATTGAATGGGATATATAACTTTCCTACTCCCAATACATGTTTATATCTTTCTGTTTATCCTAATCAGGCTATTTTACATTCTGGAAAATGTAACAGATGTTTATAGTGATGTGGAGACAAGTTATTGAGATAAAAGCATCCTTCTAAAAAATCCTTCTAAGTTCCTGCCTGAGAGTATACATTATTGAACTTTCAGCTTTGATTTGAGATGGGGTAGTAAATTTGTGACCTATTTGGGAAAACCGGGCTTAATGAAAATAGCGTTGAAATGCATTTCAAGCCATTTTGAATGCGTTACAATGCATTGCAACGCTCGCCAATGATTCGTAACGCATTACAACGTTTACCAAAGAACGCGGGCAATTATTTCAAATGTTTCAAAATGATTTTCCAACGTTGTTCAATGCATTGGCAATGTTTCCAAGCGCTTTTGTGACGTTAAATAATTATTATGCCTTAAGTTCAACGCAGGACGCGTATGATTATCATTAACGAACTAAACTCAGGAGTACCCAACGACAAATTTTTTAGAATTGAACCGTTTTTGGCTAAAATGATTTGTGAGTGTCTGCAAACAGATTTCTGGTTAATTGTTAACTTCCGTGGGAAAAACTTATCCGCTCTTCAGAGCCAGCTAGCAATAAAACTGACATTTGTAGCTGCCAGCCAGGACCCGTCTTACCAGTTTCTTTTTCCCAGCCAGGGAGTATTTTTTAAGTCTATTTTCCCAGCATTTTGAGGAGACGAATTTTTTTGCCAGCAAGGAGATTTTGTTGTCGTTTTTATTTGTCTTTGTTTTTCTCATTTTTTGCCAGCAAAAACACAACAATATAGACATCTTGGTTTAGAGAAACCTATATTTAGTTGTCATTACCATTATAAACAAAGTACCATACTTTTTACTCACCTCGAGATGGAAGAGCCTGATCTCAAGATAGAGCCTTATGTTTCAAGTATTTTCTTGGCTTGCATCTTCGGGCAACCGTTATTGTCCTAAAACATGTCGCTGGATTAATTTCACCTATGACCATAAACGGTCACAGCTCATTTTTCCAGCTTTTAATGTTCATACTTCCTTTGAAATCAAATCCAATGAAAAACTATTTTCAAGAAAGATTTCGTGCAGTTGTGATTCCGCGTTTAACTTTCGCGAGAAAGTTTTTAGCCAATGACGAAATTTGGATAACCAAAACCATATTTGCTGTTAGGTAGAAAATGGAAACGAATCCATATCACAATCCATACAACAGTTGAAATTTCACACTACTTGCACCTTTTTATTTTCGGAAAATGCTATGCCATTTCCGATTTTTAGGTGTTAGGCTGACTCGATCCTCCTGTTCCTTACATGTGCCTGGAGAAATGCGAAATCCATTTACCCCGCCAAATTACTTGAAAGATCAATAGGAAGAGCTGCAAAAAAAGGTGAAATAACTACCTTAGACAAGCATTATAGCCAATCATAATACCGAATCATACAAGCAATCAGAAACCATCGCTCTGCAAAACTGAAAAAATTCCACCATTTTCAAATAACTTTGGAGCTTGCAACAGATCACGGCGAAATGCCGCAGACACATCCGGTATTGCTAACAATTAGTTCGAAAAACCTCACTGCAAAGTGTGCAAGAAACACAAAGTTCGCATCCTTTTCGTGCAGCATCCATTCCCTGAATAGTTTTAGTGCTTGCAACATATCACTGCGAAAGCTAGCAAGCACACCTGCTGGGTTTTTTTCTAATTTGAACATATTTCTGGTGTTTCTACCAAGTAGTTCGAAAGACCTCACTGCAAAGTTGCAAGAAAGACAAAGTTGGCGTCCTTTTCGAATACTTTTTGGCGCTTCCAACAAATCACGGCAAAAGCTCGCCAACACACCCGGTATTTCTACCAAGTAGTTCGAAAGACCTCACTGCAAAGTGTGCAAGAAAGACAAAGTTGGCGTCCATTTCGAATACTTTTTGGCGCTTGCAACAAATCACGGCAAAAGCTCGCAAACACACCCGGTATTTCTACCAAGTAGTTCGAAAGACCTCACTGCAAAGTGTGCAAGAAAGACAAAGTTGGCGTCCTTTTCGAATAATTTTTGGCACTTGCAACAAATCACTGCAAAAGCTCGCAAACACACCCGGTATTTCTACCAAGTAGTTCGAAAGACCTCACTGCAAAGTGTGCAAGAAAGACAAAGTTGGCGTCCTTTTCGAATAATTTTTGGCACTTGCAACAAATCACTGCAAAAGCTCGCAAACACACCCGGTATTTCTACCAAGTAGTTCGAAAGACCTCACTGCAAAGTGTGCAAGAAAGACAAAGTTGGCGTCCTTTTCGAATACTTTTTGGCGCTTGCAACAAATCACGGCAAAAGCTCGCAAACACACCCGGTATTTCTACCAAGTAGTTCGAAAGACCTCACTGCAAAGTGTGCAAGAAAGACAAAGTTGGCGTCCATTTCGAATACTTTTCGGCGCTTGCAACAAATCACGGCAAAAGCTCGCAAACACACCCGGTATTTCTACCAAGTAGTTCGAAAGACCTCACTGCAAAGTGTGCAAGAAAGACAAAGTTGGCGTCCTTTTCGAATAATTTTTGGCACTTGCAACAAATCACTGCAAAAGGTCGCGAACACACCCACTATTTCTACGAAGTAGTTTAGTTGAAAAAGCCTACAGCAAAGTCTGCAAGAAATGCAAAGTTCGCACCCTTTCAAAGTTAGACCTAACCACTGAAAATGTTTGCAACGATTTCTGGTATATCTTGCAGGTAGTACAAACACTGTACAAAAGAATTATTGTACGACCTCCTGCGGCCTTAATTTTCATTTACATACATGCAAAACACTACACCTCCAGTTATACCATACAAATTCCACCTCTACACACGCGGCGGGAGACTGTTGACATCATTCTGCAGAAGGGTCTTTGACAACTCCATATGGAACCTTCCAGATGTATACGTTTTCTTGATCCCTTCGTCGACTGTGTTGTTCAAGACTAATTTCATATAATTTATTACTCAAATGACCTATGCATTTGGGAACATGAAGCCCCGAACGGCCTAACTGGCTGACTGTACAGTTACTGTGTACTTGAGTCACTTAAAATCAGTCAAGGGAACGTACGTACTACTCATTTTTCGGTGGCTAAGTGTTCTATACAAGATGTTTTCCTATCAAAGATTGCAACAGAAAAGACTAAAGAAAAAAATAACATGAATTGTTTTATTACTGCACTGCTCTCGGTTTCTGCCGCACACTTGAGATAAAGTTCTAAGCTGCGTGCTTTTTGCGCGGCAGCCCGGGGAAGGATCTCATCCTGGGCTAAATGCCCGGCAGTCAGAAATTTCTATAGAATTTCTACGAAAAACCTCATTTCAACCGCCTGAAAGTATTGCATCTTCATTTAAAATTGTCGAGCGATTAGAGAAAGGAATGTGGCTTCGCGGCATGGAAAGAAACCGCCTATCCTCGATATACTCTATCGCTGCATTCGTTATACTTATTGTTAGGCAGCAAACACATTCTTATAACGTTTCTTGTGCAACCTTAACACTTGGCAGAGTAAAAAAATTGTTCAGATACAGGAAATGGTTTTTGCCGACCAACAGTGCCAGCGTAAAACGCTAACAACCCAGGGCCTGTCCATTCTGAGAATAAGCCCGTGGCAGCGAGGGCAATACCAAAGAACGATATTTTCATGTCAAAATTAAGTTTTGTCCAACTATTTCGGGTGGTTCTAGATTTGCACCTTTGAAAATGGCTACAGGAAATGGGCAAACTCGATGCTGACTCACGGTCACGTACCGGTCCATCTTTTGCCTTGCGTCCGCTTCAAATGTCAGAATAGCTGAAACCTCTGACAACAAAAATACAAAACAAGAAGGAGAGAAACGTGGAAATTAAAAACTCAGCTATAAGTTAGTCGAAGAATATCCTACTTTTAGGGTTAAATTTTTTCGACAATTCTCCCCATGACGTCGTTTGTAATGTCTTTCAAAAGGAAAACAGATTTCGCGCAAGTACCACAAACACACAAAAGATATGTGGATTTTTTAACAATTTGGCAAAGAAACATGTTCCCCAATTAGTAATGAGCGATATTTCGAGGTCTGAAAACAAATTGCATTTATAACCAACGAAACTCCGACGCTCTTCGGGACTTAATTTGTTCACGCAGAAAATCAAGGATTTATTCACCGGAAATTCCAGAAAAGGTGAAAAGAACCATTGACTATATTGCCTGAACGGAATGGAGATCACTAGCCAGGTCAAATGTGTATGCTACGCTTATTTCGATCTTGAAATGAAGTTATGTGTGTCGTAACGCAATGTATATTGGAAATGAAGGATATTGCAGTCAATAGACAAATAGCGGAAAATATCACTTACTGTGCTAATCGAGCATGCCTCTATTGAAAATCCATCACGTGCAGCGGATAAAAAGATCAGCCTAACCAGTGCAAAGCGACGAAAATTTTCACTTAAAATTCAATGAACCAATGATAGGAAATTCAGAAAAAAGCCGTCACTTATTCATGGGTAAACCCACCGTGAATGTTTGTTTTGGGACCGAAATTTTGGCAATTCAGGAACGGAGTTCAAAATTATACAGTAACGGATCAGACGCAGAGTTTTTCCGTCGCTGTCAGTGCCATTACGTTTCAGCGTTTTGGCACCACTGACTACATAAATTTTAAAGCAGAATTACTCAGAATGTTACTTTGGTTACCCTCTGGTACCCAGGGTATCATCTAATGTATCAAACGACCGCCTTTCTTAAGTTGTTACTTTAGCATTCTTTATCACCGTTGCTTGTGCTTCGATGATCGACTATTTCAAATTCCGCCGGCCGAGAAGATTCTCTTGATGTCAGTCTATGTTTCACGAATAATAATAAAAACTTAGAAAACAGTCGCCCTTACCTACAATTTCTAGTTCAGCTGGAACTATCGAGCCGCCCGGCGGGAGAAGACCCTCACGACCCCTTACCACTTCAGGTTAAAATGGCTCTGCAACACAAAAAATAAGAAAAGAAATCGATTCTGTAATTTCTTCCCAAACGCCTCAAGAAAGTAGACGGTAAATTGCGCCAATGATACTTACCAAAAGGCCAATGAAAGTGAACAAGCCTGTATCCAAAGTTTCAGAAAATCCCGAAAACAGACTCAGCACAGTAAAATGAACACATCAACTTTCAACGGAATGCTTCTTCGGCGGGTAAAATCCACGAAAAATGTCAACGGTCTGTTACCGCCGTCTTAATGACAGATGAACAAAATAGAGAGCAAATACCGGTAACACAAGCGAACTGTAACGTAATCCGTATAATTACTTGTTAAGTCATCAAGTTTTCACAAGACCACAAAGGACGTGCACAGACTGACAACTCTTAAAATAAAAAGACCACTCCTATTTTCTGTCAACAATTAACCGGAAATCTGTTGTTAATTGTTTTGCCAGGATCAGAAATGTAATAATTTTCCCAGCAAGGAATGGAATTGGAAATCAGGCAGCCAGCAAGTAAATAAATATTACGCTAAACCAGCAAGCAAAAGGATTGTTCTGAGAGAATGCCAGCCAGGGATAAAAAGGGTGAAGAGCGGTTATTTTTGAAGAGCGGTTCGTTGGGTACTCCTGTAAACTGAAAAGCTCTTTGTTTGTTCAGTTGTAAAACCCGCGAAGTTCAAATCCGTGTTTGTAGCGTGCATTTATTTATTCCGTCAAAGGTCACTGGCGCGGTGATATTATTGCTGTATCATTATTACTTTGTTCAAGACTACTGACAATCGTTATATATTTTCAAAGTACGATCTCTGGCCAGTTGCTTTTCGTGATATTGCGTGATTGTTTCTTGCTTTATCTGAACGAACATCTGGTAGAAAATATTTTAGCAGTGGCAGATTTATGTCACGTGCTAGGCAACCGGAGTGATCATATGTCACTCGCTCAAGTTTGCGGTCACGTTTAAGAGCAACGTTTCGAGATTTCTTTGCCGGTATGGAAGAAAACATTGTTTACCTTTTTGGTACAATGTTAACGTTAACGAACAGCGCTTATTCTAAGCCAAACAAAAAAGTCGTTTCTGAGACCATGTCACGTTCTCCGAAAACCAGTTGAAAGCTAACCGAACGGAACTTTGGAAATTTTGTTTATCGTGTTTATTTAACCTTTGTGCGAAAATTTTGAAGTATTTGGTAACATGGAAGGCAAGTGAACTTTCTTGGAATGAAAACTGGTTGTGGTATTGTTCGCAGTTACTGTAGCACTCTGCAATGAACCAGCCGAAAGCGAAAAGTGAATGCATGTTTGTTTCATGATCCTGGCAAATATTAGATTGAATTACGCAGGGTCTTTGAAAATTTAGATTTGTTCCCGCTAAAGTGATTTTACTGATTTTTCCACTCAATATCTAAGTTATCTGTTGCTATCACTTCCCTGCCACGCGTAGACATGGCAGAAGGATATTTCTTCGCTCGCCCACTCAAATACTGCAGGCTACGTTGATTGTGAATGATTAAAAAAGCAATGAACTGAAGTTTCATCATGTTTTGAAATGATTTTGAAACAGTTTTGAACGTTTCTCGGTTCTATTGGAGAACGTTGCGAACGTTTGTTCTTTAATGCATTCCAACGTTTCAAAATGCGTTGCGATGAAAAAACGGTTCAACGCAATTTTCATGAAGCCCGGTTGTCCCAGATAGGGTCACATTTGAGATTTTTTGGCTTGAGATGGGATAGGAAACTGCATTCAGCAGTCCCACTCAGTTTTTTTTTTCCAAACTAACCCCGTTTTTAATTTATACAGATCAAGGGAGGCCCTGGAAGCCAATGAGCACCCGGTGCAATTCCTGTATTTAGTGTGAGCAGCGGTTTTCGCAGCAATCGCACCGAGGTAGATTTCGCATGGACGAAGAAATACTTGGATAAGACGGGCGTGCAAGCTCTTTTTTACGGCTTTTCTTCCAATCACACCGAATTTAAGTGGCTAAATCAAGGCTCAATGTTGCTGCAACAGGATTTCATCGCGGCAAGTCAATCGGAAACGTCATCGGTCTTGCGACAGTTGAACTCGCGACAAAACTTTTAAAGCTTCAATTTACTTTATATTCGTTGTTCCTCTAGTGTGTTGTCGTTTGCCTTTATTGTAAAACAGCACTTAATACACGAGAGTTAATACACGATGACAAAAGATAACGCAACGAACGGTTATTGAAATGCTATTTTTATCTTCCAATCACAGGTCGGTGCAATCCCTGTATTTAGCTGCTAGTCAATGGTTCATTTCAACCATAATCCGGAATTTGGGGAAGTTGCGGGATTTTCAAAGCATCGGTCATCTATGACCGATATTTTGGTGATGTGTAGAAAAAGCACTGACAAGCACTATTTAGCACTGACAAGACCAGAACTCAGCACTTTTCCACGGTGCTTAAAATTTGTGATCAGTTTAGTGATCCCAAACAAGATGGATTTGTGATGAATGTGAATGAATGCTAAAATAAATGACTTGTGATCATATAGACAAACTATAAGAGTAGCTTCCCAATTCCATGGGTCAAACATCCAGCAATATTTCTATAACATTGGTGAAAAGTTGATCTTCATTGTGCGACACAAGGGAATTCATACTATATTCTTTAATGTTGCGCAACTTTTGCATGCAAGGGAAATTTCGACGAAAAGTTGGCCTCGGATTCCTCATTTTGGGACGGACTGGGAAGTCAGATCGCAAAAATAGCAACACTACTCGACCGTATAACACTCGTAATAATAAAACACTCGTAATAATAATAATAATAATAGCGGAGCTCCGGCGGCCCGAAGGGCCGCCAAGCGGAGCACCATACCTATAGAAACCCGTCAACTGCTTTTCTCATGGTAAAAATGGCTAGCGGTATTGCTCGTGGGCGCGTACGCATGACGACGACGACGGAGTCGCCCAATAATTAATAATATCCTAATAATAATCATAATAATCCAACATGGCGGCTATACTCCACCTGGCCCAGCTGACCAGCTACATTACAGCGTACGCCTTTGATACTGGACTTTGATACTGATCTTACAGCCAATTGACACCTGTCAAAACAAGGTATCCGCTGACCAGTGTCACGTGACCATATCGCGGGCTCAAGTTAAGACCTCATCGAGGTCAGCTGTTTTTTTGAAGTTGACCGCTGACCAGGTACTTGCTTTCGATTGGATCGCAGGCTCAAGTCAGGTGTGGGACACCCACACCAAATCGAGGCTTTTTAAATTTTTCGCGCGCTTTCTGCGGCTCGTAATTTCACATTCAGTTGGTTTCTTTATTTTGAGCAAAACAACTTCATCTTCTTCGATCGAAGTTTGTCTTTCGCATAAAAATCAAGAACTTGTCAAAAGATACTCCGGAAGGTGAATTTTCAAGTGATTAAAGGAAGGACGAAAGATTTTTCTCAGGAGAACTTGGATCGATTGTGCGGTTGAAAACAGTATAATTCAACGCTTCAAGGGCTTTCACTTCACCGCGGCATCTTGCATCTCACCAACTGAAGAAAACTCACTTAACAGTTCACCGGTATTAATGGCAGGAATGAGTAGCTCAAACTCTGTGGAAGAAGCTCTTTCTTTGGACAAACCGTTTGCTATTTTTGCGGATGCTTGTTTTACTTTACTGAAGCTTACGTATTTTCAAGTGGTAGAAACCTCTACAACACAGCGCAGGACTGTGAGGTAAATTAAATAAATAGAAGCTTAACATTTGGTTTAATCGTTGTTACTTTTGTTCAGGAATGAAACTTGTCTTTTTCTCTCGAATGGATATAAATAACAATCATCTTACTCGTTTTGGACGCAAAGAAGTAGTTGAATTGTTTGTTTGTTTTGTTACGTTATTTTCTTTGCAAGCGAACGAGTGTTTTTACTCGGCTTGGCTGACTGTTTTTTGACCTTGGTACCTCAACAGCGTTAAGAAACTTTTACCCATATCTTAATAACACGTAATCACAATGAGTCCTCGTAAAATTAAGCATTAAAGGCGGAAACTCAAGCTCGAGTAAAAAAAGAAAGCCGATCAAATGCATGTGCATGTGCACTTCTCAAAATCTGACATAAGGTTGTCAAAATGCTGTCAAAAATGTCAAAGACCAGCGCGCTTCACTCGTCATTTGAAAATGTTTTAGAGAGCTTCGTCGAAAGCGGTCTGTAAACAGCAATATTAAGTTTCGCCGTCTATAAACATCCCGTCTTAATTTGTTTGAACCGGTAAGAATTAGTGTTTGGATGTTAAAAACACCGAAATGGGTTGACTGGCTGGGCTGGCTTTGATAATTTTTATAGTCAACGTGTCTGCGAGAGAAATGCTGGTGTGGTTTGGCAAGCGCTTTCTTCGTTAACTTGATGACGCTTTGCCACTGAGAATCATTAATTGAAGAAGGTTCTTCGGAAGACATGGGAAGTACCAGGCTATCAAAGCTCTTTAGCGTTTTGTGTCAGCCAAGGAAAGATTTTGTGAGAAATGGCGCTATTATTCAGCTCTGTCGCGTTCCGAGTGATTGCTGCCTCAGTCATTCCTGTTGACTGCTCTAAACGATCAGGTGTGGATCTCTTTTTTGTCTTTTCTACGGACATTTATGTCAAAATTGCTAAGCAATTTTTGTTACTTGTCTAATTTCTCCACCTTCTCCAAGAATCTTCGAAGAAATATTATTCGTATTTTGCTTTGTTTTCTTGTAATACTTATGTTTGTTGTTCTGTTGTTTTTGAACCGCGGTCAATTCCTGTTGACTGCTCTTAACGATCAGGTTTTACCCTTTATTGTCTTTTCTACGAGCATTTATGTCAAAACAAATACCGATTTTTCTAATCAGTACAAGCTATTTTTATAAAAAGCTAGTCTTGTTTAATTTCTCCACCTTCTCCTTCTTCGAGCAAAACACTCGCATCGTACTTTGTTCGCTTGTAGTGTATTTTTTTATCCGCTTTGAATTCCATTACGCTTTCATCTGAAAGTAGTTAGGACTCACGAATGTCTCTCTTTTTTTTTTTTGCAAAAGTTTGCTATCGAAAACTCTTCGTTTTCCCTG
>JAEMWC010000990.1:45000-60000 GCA_016490735.1 Pachyseris speciosa | reverse complement strand
CCAAACTTATGTGCTGAAATAAAAGAAAAAATCGAAACTGAAGTGCAGAAAACCTTTAATTTACAAATCCCCGCAAGCTGTTCATCAAGTAGCTAGGAACTGGGCAATCGCTGTTATGTGAATCGGTCAAATGACCAGTCCCTCAAATGTCTAATCAGGTTACAATTCCAAAGGACTTTTAGCAGGTTTGTCCGAGTGCTGTGTTGCGGGATAAGAACGCATACGGTCCTTGCTACAGATCTCTCATAAAGAGGCTTCATGGCATACGAAAATGGCCTTTCAATCGCTATCGTGCGAGCAGATGAAGATGCATATTCTTAAATCTTCTTAAGTAGTATAGCCGGAGCTACACAACTAACGATTCGGAGAACTGCTTCACGAAAATGAAACAGTTTTGTAATTCCAAACATGCTGAGACATGAAGTTGACCTTGCGGTGGACTTATCCTTGTGATGCTGGACGGGAGAAAAAACTAATGCCTGGCGGCGCTGCGGACTTTACTGGGCTAAATCACAAACGAAAGGAATCCATCTACCGTATGTGATGGTTATTTATAGTTGTGTTGCTGATGAGTGTGCTTTTAACTACGAAACTGACGGAATGAGAATCTTTGTATTATGAAAGAAATCCTTAGGTATCATTTGGTAGATCCCAGTTAGTTTGAGGACCAAACAAATGTCAGGCTTTGTAAGGCCAATAATTAGGCTACCTTCACATAGCTAAACAGCACTCAATCCAACTGAAGAAAATTACGCGATGTTAGGGTAAATTTAAGCCTAACTTTAACCTAATAAAACCTTATTTTTTACGGTTTTACTTTCTTAACCCAACAAGTTCGATGTTAGGCTTTTGTTTGATTTGTGTAAGGCCACAATTCACTAAATCAGGTTTAATTTACGCCTGAATAAGGCTTTGTCAGGCCAGACTCTTTCGTACGGGAAAATAACCACATGACAGTTGCAAAACATTAATATTAGAGTGAGGGTATTATGAAACCTTTCTTTCAAGGATGAATTACTCCCAGACTTCCAGTTCCAAAAAATGGGCAAAAACAATTTGTATGGTGTACTGGTATGCACATCAGTGGTATAAATAATTCTAGTATGGCCCGTATGTTGTTTCCTTGGACAAATGACTTTGCTTATGTCAGCTCACTACATGTAATTGTACAAAGCCATTTCAATAAACATTGTCAGATCAAAGACAAGACCGAAAGGTAGAATGGGTAGAAGTAGAAGGCTGCATGTTTGTTCTCCTCAGAACAAACATGTGGAAATAAGGTATTTTCTGGCACTGAATTTTAGAATAATTTCCAATCTCAAAACTATGTCATGTACAGATGGAGTGTAAGAGTTACCACCCCATACTGGCTAGACGGAGTCATGGTCTGGATATTCATTCAAAATTAGCAAGGATATTAGCGTAAAAGAAATCTGCTAGTTTGCATTTTTGTGCTTGACTAAGTTTTCTATCTCATGAGACCTTTTTCATAGCTTTTCTGTAACTTTAGAGTCTTGAGTTTGGAGAAGTCTTCTAAAATTCATTGTTGCTAAAAAAATTCTTGTTCCCACATGTCTAAAGCGTCTTCATATCTCGTGAGATTTGGTTGTTGTCTTTTTCAGGTTTGAGCTTGATGACATTTACTGCTATTCTTCTTGTCTGGTTTCAGAAAACTGCAAGCAATGAGATCCGCCTTAGTCACCTGAAACATGAAGCCAAGTAAATGGGCTTAACTTTACTAAGAAACAAAGACAAAAACAGTCACATACGAGCAGTTGCTTCATTTCTTGTGCAAAATAAGGTTTCAGTTGCTGCTGGTGTAACACTTGATAGAGTTAGTCAGGATGATGTCTCAGTCACTCAGCGATCATGATGATGTATCGTGATCAGTTACTTTACATCTAAAACGTTACTCAGTATGTAGCTGTGTTGTGTTTTTCAGTCTCTTGAGTTGTGCATGAAAACTACATGAATAAGTCTCCTTCCAACTTAAGAATTCATGTTGATGTTTAAAGCAAAGGAATAGTGCACTGTGTAATAGGCATGTCCATGCAGTGGCAGGGACAAATATGAACATGTACAAGTTGTTTGGCAGCAGTGCGATATGTCTTGACATTCTGGGAAAACGACCAAGAAAATAGGCTTGTCTTTTTTAATAAACAGACAACACTTACAACCAGTTGCCTCATTCCTTCTGCATGATACTAGATTTCAATATGCAGATGTGGCACTGGACAGAAATTCTCGGAATGGTATCTCATGACCAGTCGCTCAGTGGCTGCTCTTTGTGTTTCAGGCTTCTGTGTTATATTTTGCATGACATATAGGCTAAAAGTTCTTGAATAGGTCTCCTTCCACTAATAATGATAAATAATATAATAATAATAATAATTTCATAATAATAATTTATTTAGGAATGCATGCTGATGTGTAAAGCAAAGGAATGTAGAGTGTGATAGTCATGTCTATGTAGTGAGCGTCCAACTTAAGTTGTTTATGTTGATATTTAAAAGGAATGCTGTACAGTTTGATAGACATGCCCATGTAGTGGCATATGAACAATTGTACAGATAAAACTGTAGAACTGTGGTTATGTGGCTGGTTTAGTTTATATGATTAAATGCTTGACTTTTAAAGGAATACTGAACTGTATTCTTAATTTTCTCAGCTGTTGTTGACTTTGAACAGATAGAGATCTCATTAATCTAAGACTTGACAGGAAGTATTTCATACAGTAATCCTTTGCCTGGGTGTGCCATATTTTATTCATGGTATCCCATAAATCCCATTTTCCAAACACGGAGATCTGAAAAATGTAACAATAGTTATGCCATTTTCCCACAATGAAGATCTCAAAAATCCAGATATGTTTATGTCACTTTCCAAACAGGAAATCTCATAAAACCCAAGACTGGAAATGTCATTTTCCAAATATGGAAAGAATATTTATCCTTGAGTAGATTTTTCATTTGCCAAACAAAAAATTGAAATACCAGGTTCTGGATAAAAAACGTCCTAAGTTGGATTTTATATTAATCCTCCCCTGGATGTTGCAATTTTCCTAATTCTCCAGTCCTGGATATATATATCTACCAGGTTTGAAATTTGCTTTAACCCACCATGGATTATTTTACTTGAAAACCAGGAAATATCCAAGTGAAAACCAAGTTAAAACTGGGTTGGATTTTTGATATTTTTTCCTGTGAATTTGAAGGGGTTTAGGTGGATGGAAACCATTAAGCGGCGAGGAGCGTTGCGTGACGAGACAAAACACAGCTGCATGGGAGACTATTGTTTCAGCTGTATTAAAAGATATTGTAGACATGCGAGGTCACTAGTTGCATACACTGGTTGAGAGTTTCGATTTCAGACACCTCTCAGTCGAGTACCCTACGTGTAGTCGTACCCACCCCCGAGGAAAAACTGGAGGAGGGAACCCGTTCCCTCCTCTCGTTTTTTCTCGGGGGGTGGCTACGGCTACACGTAGGCTATCGGTCTTGGGCTCAGCCTGTTCCCCTCGACCGAGAGGGTCGATGGGATCTAATGCTGACCCTACATTAACTGGATAGAATTACAAATGTAGCCGTGTACATTTACTTTCTGGAGATTGGGTTGTTATATTTTATTTCGGTTTGCTCTTGAAACTATTATTTCAACGTGCGCTGGTAAAATTCTCGCGGGAGTTACAACGTCGCTTTCGATTGGTTTATAACCAAAGGGGTCGAATTGACGTTCGTCACAGAGTGCATATGCGCGATGTATTGTGATACCTTCCCTTAACAGACACAAGTAAAACCACTGAGTTGAAAGCTCGTCCAGCAGACTCTGGAACGCCGTTGAGGCAACGCAAAGCGTATTGTAAATATTTTCACTGCGGTTCTGAACAATTTCAGGTAAGACAACCACTAACAGCGAAAACTTTACCGTTAAGGATTGATTCTTGTTTCTATGTCGAATTTCAGTTCGCAGCTACATTCAGTTAAAGTAAAGGGCGTTGTCGAGGCTAGGCCCTTTAGCTGATAAATATATATGTTAAATTTTCACCCACTCGCTTCCAAATACCCAAACTTATGTGCTGAAAGAAAAAAAAATCGACACTGAAGTGCAGAAAACCTTTAATTTACAAATACCGCAAGGTCAAGCTGTTCATCAAGTAGCTAGGAAATGGGTAATCGCTGTTATGTGTTACAGGTTATAATTCGAAAGGACTTTTAGCGAGTTTGTCCGAGTGCCTTGTTGCAGGATAAGAACGCGCACGGCTCTTGCTACAGATCTCTGATAAAGAGGCTTAATGGCATACGAAAATGGTCCTTCGATCGCCATCGCGCGAGCAGATGAAGATGCATATTCCTAAATTTTCTTAAAACGTGCTATGCTAAAGCGTTTTATGACAGTGTAGAACTTCGGATATCAAATACTTCATAATTGTTTTGTCTCATATAGAAAATCATCCCATTTGACTCGTGCGCTGTTGAAGCCCACATTACATAAGTATTTAATTAATAACAATTATAATAGGCACTTACCCTTGAAGTGCTTCAACAGTAACAGCGCTTCCAAATCCAAATTATTCTTCCTTCGTCCTCATTTTTAGGTAAGGTAAATACTAGTTAACGTTGTAGCAGCGGTATATGGAGGTAGTAATAGGTAGTAACTAAAAATTATAAGAAACTGAACCTCAGTTGGCCAATAGTTTTGCCGGTCTATGATTGTTGATGCATTATCATGTATTCAGCTGTGTATTTACCTGCGGGTGACAGAAAAAAGATTTGATAGATTATTGCAGCTGCGAAAAGAAAGCCCGAAAACAATTCAGGCTTGTACGGAGTGCGGTGCCTTATAGTTTTCTCTAATTCTGTAGGGGTAGACGCATTCCATTGTTATCAGTTTGGCTCACTGATTGAATCATTCCATGCAGACCTCAGTCAAGGAAAGTGGCTGCATGCCAAGAAAATAGGGGAACTTGCTACACACAACAGAGCATTTAAGGTCGGCCGTCACACCTATAGATTCCAAACATTTTAATTTTAAGGTTATTTTCAGTTATAGAGAGTGTTTGCACAGTGTTTTATTAGTGCAGCTGTTGAGAAGATGCATCAGTCTTCATCGCCCTTCGACACAACAACCAGTTTGGGCAAACAGGTTTTACTTGGTCATTCGAATGTGGTAAACGTGACTCAAGACGTGACTGAATGAAACGTTTGGACAATTTAAAGACCCTGGACTATTTGGAAATTGTTTTAACTGTAGAATCTTAACTCTGACCCTGGATTTAAACTATCACCAACCATGACTTTCACTGTATAGTGTCAAAAGGACCGGTCACGTGACCTCTATGTTTCTTCCTTAAATAACACACACTGGCAAACAGGTTAAACGATACCAGAGAAACCATTAGCATGTCAGTCTCACATGACGCCTCAACTTTAAAAGTGGCTTGTTCCAACATGTGAAACTCTTTTACTGATAAAACGTTGCACAACGTCAAATTAAAATAATTGAATGGGAATCGAATAAAAAACTACTGTATGGTCAAAGGCATTGTCAGAAACATGAAAGGTTTGAAGTGCAGTTATGTAACATAGTCACTGCACGTACAGGAGAGGGTTATCACAAACTGGCTCAGCCAGTTTGTCACGAGGGTTGGTGTAGTATATTTGAGCGACTTGCATGTTAAATTCCTTTACCTACTTCACACGATCATCGATAACCTCGCACTTTGTCGCCGAGCCTTTTGTTTACACGGTAAATCAAACAGACCGAATTATATTCCAACTAGGCAATTTATTATTCCGATTTCGTAGCCGAGTCTCACGTGAATTCACTGAAGACGTTACAAAGGTTTTGAATTCTGGGTCTCTCTTAGTCATTCAATATCTGTTTTAAGCGCATTGGATCATTGCGTCATGGTAATGCACTACAGAAATCAATAAATTAATATAATTATTATTATCCTTCATTTGTTTCTCCATGTTGTTTACCCGAAAAAGATGCCAATAGTTCATGTCACACGCAACAAAGCATTTAAGGTCGGCCAACACACCTATAGCCTGCCTGCAGACGTCTCTCATTTCCTTTGTTACACGCGGAAAAGTGACGTCTGCGAAACAGCGTCGCTAATCGTATTCCAGTATCCCGCTGTTTGGTTTTAAATTTCGCATAAATAATAAAACGTTATCCACCGCTTTGGAAGTCTGGCCATATGTCTGTACCCCGACACAACATTTCCCCAAGCTTTCCAGCTATTCAGTCAGCCTGTTATTCGGCCACTGAACCTTGACTTGCACCAGTCTTATGTTCATTTTCAGACTCTTCAGCTACTCGCTTATTGATTCCAGGCCTAACAAGAGAATTGGGAATTACGCGTGTAGAATGCGTGGGGAAGACCTTGACGAGTGTTGAAGATAGTGTTAACGAGGGGCCATGATCGTTCTGATCGTTTGGCGAAGAGGAACCAGATTTGTGTAAGAGAATTCGTTTCTCAGGAGAAGCCGATGCACCTACTTTAAAATATTTGCGACGGTAATCTTCGAAAATCTCCTCGTCCATTTTTCCCAAGTCGTTGCGAAGTCTATGTCGCTTTTGTACGAGTTTCGTGAGACACTGCTTACACTGAAATATAAGCTTATGATGGGTGCACAGTGAACTGAAGAGAAAGAATTTCTTGGTAAACATTAAATGCTCTGTGACCTTGCTCAAGATTTCTGTCACTCAACTTTCCGATGGCTTAAAAACACAGTTAACATTGTATGTTTTGATCATCCGTTTTAAATGGAAAACTCCGCTAAATCTGCGCGGCATAATACATGCATACATTATGAGATCTGGTTTAGATAAAGACCATTTGCTCGAACAAAGACCACTATCTGGCTACCAATCACAGTTCTTTCGCAAGATCCCGGGAAAACAGCAGGATATTGGAACACGATTAGCGACGCTGTTTTTCAGACGTCCCTTTTCCGCGTGCAACAAAGAAAATAGTAGACGTCTGCACGCAGGTTAACACACCTTTTTAGCGGAGCTCCAGCGGCCCGAAGGGCCGCCAAGTCAAGCACCATACCTATAGAAACACGTCAACTGCTTTTCTCATGGTAAAAATGGCTAGCGGTATTGCTCGTGGGCGCGCACGACGACGACGACGGTGGTGTTGCCCAATAACTAATAATATCCTAATAATAATCATAATAATCCAACATGGCGGCCATACTCCACCTAGCCCAGCAGCTGACCAGCTAGTTTACAGTGTACACCCTGCGTCCATCTTTGATACTGGACATCCATCTTATAGCCAATTGACACCTGTCAAAACAAGGTATCCGCTGACCAGTGTCACGTAACCATTTCGTGGGCTCAAGTTAAGACCTCATCGAGGTCAGCTGTTTTTTTTTAAGTTGACCGCTGACCAGGTACTTGCTTTCGATTTGATCGCAGGCTCAAGCCAGGTGTGGGACACCCAAACCGAGGCTTAAGTTTTCGCGCGTTTTCTGCGGCTCGTAATTTCACATTGACTTGGTTTCTTCATTTTGAGCAAAACAACTTCATCTTCTTCGATCGAAGTTTGTCTTTAAATTCTATAGGTAATCACATGATTTCGAGTGCAATTTGGAATAAATAAGCACGAGTAATTTTTTTCAAAGACTCACAAAATTGCACGAGCCCGTAGGGCGAGTGCAATTTGTGGTCTTTGAAAAAAATTACAAGTGCTTATTTATTCCAAATTGCACGAGAAAAATCATGCTATTACTTATTAATAATATACATGAAAAATTGCGAGATAGCTTCTTAACGTTGCAGAAGCAACGCAACGAAGATAAGGTGAACCAAAACAACAGTTTTCTCGATGTTTTTAAAGCGTTTTTAGCTGTAAAAACTGGCTAAACAATTACAGGCTATAGCTATAAGGCTACTTTGTTTGCTAAGTGTCTATCAAGCGCTGTAATTATTACCTTCAGGCTTTCTAGTTCGTTATCTTCGCCTTGTTTGTCCTTGTTTGTTTATTAATCTTGCCGTCACTCCATCAACGGACTCGTAATTCCAATTACGTCGGTAATTCCCTTCTCTGGACACCACTGTTTCCAAACAGACAGCTAACATACAGTGCTTTTCGCAGCCGTTTCTCCTTTTTTGAGCTGTTTTGCAGCTTCTCTGCTGTTATTGCGGTCACGAAGAAAGAAAACCTGCTCAAAAAGCCAGCCATGGTTTTGGCTCGCAGAGTCGCTTGCAGCTCTTCAGACTTTGCGCCATTCAGAGGCCGCGTTTGATTGGCTCAATCGCAGCGCCTTTGCTTATCAACCAATCAGAATCCTCAGTTTTTTACCTTGTTTTGCACTGTATTTCCTTTTTTCTGCACCGAATTACCTTTTTTCTGCACCGGTGTTTCCTAAAAACTGCATTTCTCTTAGCCAATCAGAATCGAGAAATTTTTTCATGTATATTATTAGCGTAAAAAGCATAAAAATCAAGACCTTGTCAAAAGGTACTGCGGAAGGTGAATTTTCAAGTGATGAAAGGAAGAGCGATTTTTCTCAAGAAAAGCTTCAAACTTGGATCGTTTGTGCGGTTGAAAACAGTATAATTCAACGCTTCAACGGCTTTCACTTTACCGCGGCATCTTGCATCTCATTAAAAAAGGTCACTTAACAGTTCACCTGTGTTAATGGAAGGAACGAGTAGCTCAAACTCTGTGGAAAAATCTCTTTCTTTGGACAAACCGTTTGCTATTTTTGCGGATGGTTGTTTTTACTTTTAGTGAAGCTTACGTATTTTCAAGTGGTAGAAACCTCTACAACACAGCGCAGGACAGTGAGGTAAATTAAATAAATAGAAGCTTAACATTTGGTTTAATCGTTGTGAATGATATATGAAATGAATCATATGAATCATATGAAATGAATCATATATATTTGGTTTAATCGTTGTTACTTTTGTTCAGGAATGAAACTTGTATTTTTCTCTCGAATGGATATAAATAACAATCATCTGTACTCGTTTTGGACGCAAAGAAGTAGTTGAATTGTTTGTTTGTTTTGTTACGTTGTTTTCTTTGCAAGCGAACGAGTGTTTTTACTCGGCTTGGCTGACTGTTTTTCGACCTTGGTACCTCAACAGCGTTAAGAAACTTTTGCCCTTATCTTAATAACACGTAATCACAATGAGTCCTCGTAAAATTAAGGATTAAAGGCGGAAACTCAAGCTCGAGTAAATAAACAAAAGCCGATCAAATGCATGTGCATGTGGACGTCTCAAAATATGACGTAAAGTTGTCAAAATGCTGTCAAAAATGTCAAAGACCAGCGCGCTTCACTCGTCATTTGAAAAACGTTTTAGAGATCTTCGTAGAAAGCGGCCTGTAAACAGCAATATTTAGTTTCGCCGTCTATAAACATGTCGTCTTAATTTGTTTGAACCGGTAAGAATCAGCGTTTGGATGTTAAAAACACCGAAATGGGTTGACTGGCTGGGCTGGCTTTGATAAAATTTATAGTGGACGGCTCTGCGAGAGAAAAGCTGGTGTGGTTTGGCAAGCGCTTTCTTCGTTAACTGGATGACGCTTTGCCACTGAGAATCATTAATTGGAGAAGGTTCTTCGGAAGACATGGGAAGTACCAGTAAAACTATCAAAGCTCTTTAGCGTTTTGTGTCAGCCAAGGAAAGATTTTGTGGGAAATGGCGCTATTATTTAGCTCTGTCGCGTTCCGAGTGATTGCTGCCTCAGTGATTCCTGTTGACTGCTCTAAACGATCAGGTGTGGACCTCTTTTTTGTCTTTTCTACGGACATTTATGTCAAAATTACTAAGCAATTTTTGTTCCTTGTCTAATTTCTCCACCTTCTCCAAGAATCTTCGAAGAAATATTATTCGTATTGTGCTTTGTTTATTTTCTTGTAATACTTAGTTTGTTGTTCTGTTGTTTCTGACCCGCAGTCATTTCCTGTTGACTGCTCTTAACGATCAGGTTTTACCCTTTATTGTCTTTTCTACTGGCATTTATGTCAAAATAAATACCGATTTTTCAAGATTAATCAGTACAAGCTAGTTTTATTACAAGCCAGTCTTGTTTAATTTCTCCACCTTCTCCTTCTTCCAGCAAAACACTCGCATCGTACTTTGTTCCCCTTGTGGTGTTTTTTTTTTTATCCGCTTTGAATTCCGTTACGCTTTCATTTTTGTTCAGTAGTAAGGACTCACGACTGTCTGTATTTTTCTGCAAACGTTTGCTATGGAAAACTCTTCGTTTTCCCTGCCGCTGCCCAATTGTTTTGGACACAAATTAAACTGGCCCAAATAAAGCCATGCGAAGTTGCTCGGTGAGAATGTGCAGCTTCGACTCTAGGCTTGGCCTGGCTAAATATATATATGGCCTTCAGCTTTTCTTTTTATAATCGCTACACACCAGACTGGAATGGTGTTCCATCGAACATCATGCATGCACCTTCATTAAGCCGTTTTAAGTCCTATGTATAACATTATTTGTGTCAATTTTAAATCAGATGTAGCTTGTGAGTGACAAGTATGTAATTTAATTAGGTTAGCTTTGGATTGTATTTCAATTTTACTTCTTAACTCTTAGTGTCAATCTCAAATCAGGGGTGACTTGTAAGGGGTGACTTGTGACTTGTTATTTTTTACAGCATTGGGTCTGTAGCTTGAGTGAGGTCAGATGGGTGATATGACAAGCACACTATAATTATGTAAATGCCAGTAGAAAAAGAATGCTTTTGGAGCTTCGCAATTAGGCTTGGCTAAATATATATATTACTTTTTTTAACATTTTTACTTTAGGGTTATTTTCAGGTATAGAGACTGTTTCCACAGTGTTTATAAGTGCGGATGTTGAGGAGAAGCTTCCGCTTTTCTGAATGAAAGCAAGATGCATCAATCTTCACAGGAGCCCATTGGTGATGGGCTCCTGATCTTCATCGTACAAATACCTTCACGCCCTCGAGACCTTTGACGCTCACGCAACAACTGGTTTCGGCAAACAGGTTTTACCTCATTCCACCGTGGTAAACATGACTTAACACGTGACTTGGTCAATGAAAAGAAGACCCTCGACTGTTTTTCTTTCTTTAACATGCCTCCCTCATATCTTTACAGGTGATTCTTGCATGTGGAGTAATACTCTTTAAGGTGGAATTTAACGTGAATTGGAGTGAAATTTTAAGGAGGTAAATGAGGGGATTGAAAAGTTTAAAATTGTTTTGGAACACCATCAGACAGTTGACTCTCCACAAGGGCACTGAAGTTGCTGGGGAACTGTCAGTGGTGTCCGTCTACTACTTTCTAACTTCAAATTCCAATTTGTAAACCTTCATTAAATCCTCAATATTTGCTATTTCCCGGTGGTGGCAAAACGTGACCCAAATACGATAACAAACTCATACGTCCTTTGTTTTCGTGAATCAAGCAACTTAAGATCTTTTAGTTCTCTATATGACAATACGAATAGTAGGCTTGCCACAAGTCGACCTCTCGAGTCTCACAGCAAAAAAAAGTCGAGAGGAGCGAGCTTTTTAGGCCGCGAAACTGTTGAGCGAGCGACGAAGTCACGAGAGGTGGGGCGTGTTGAGAGATCATTGACTAAGAACAGTCATCCTACCAGCAACCTCAGACAAAAATAAACGGGACACTTCACGCTGTGTAGCAGATCACCCCTTCCCCTATTCAATGTTGCAGAGAGAATGTCGTTTTTCCAGGTATCCCGAAACTTTTCGTGCGATCAACATTGACACGGGGAGGGGGCTCTAAGATGCTTTGGTGTCACGATGATTTTGGCGGGGATTGAGGTATCTGCCATTTGCCTACTGCACGCATTTAAAATTCAGATTTTTTATCTCTGTGCCAGTAGTAAACCTGCGGCCTGAATAAGCTGCTTGTCTATGTACCCCGGAGGTACTTTCTTGGACTTCTAATTGGATGACCGAGAACAGAGAAATTTAATTCATGTACGCCATGGGGCAAACGCAAGAAACTATGGCGCAACGGGCTGTCCGGCACACAAGGTAACAGCTTTACAAACCTAGCGGCGCCAAGGGCTACTACAGAGCTCTTTTCATACATCAATCACCCTTGAAGTGGGACTGAAGACAGTTACAGCGCCTATAATTCCAAATTATTTTTCCTGCGCACTCATTTTTAGATAAGGTAAATACTAGTTGTAGCAGTGGTACATGGAGGTAGTAATAGAAGTAACTAAAAATTATAAGAAACTGAACCCCAGTTGGCCAATAGTTTTGTCTATGCCGGATTGTTATGCATTATCATATATTTACCTGCGCATGATAGACAAAAGATGTGATGGATTATGGCAGCTGCGAAAAGAAAGCCCGAAAACAGTTCAGGCTTGTACGGAATTAGAATCCGTAAACTCTGCGATACGGTTGCATTCAGTATCTTAGTTTTCTCTAATTCTGGGGGAGTGGACGTATTATGTTGTTATCAGTTTGGCTCACTGATCGAATCATTCCAAGTTCATGTAAGTTCAAGTTCAAGTTCATTCCATGCAGACTCCAGGGTAAGTGGCTGCATGGCAAGAAAATAGGGGAACGTGCCACACACAACAGAGCATTTAAGGTCGGTCAACACACCTATACATGACATCACCTTTATTTCACCTCGGATTTACAAGAGTAGCTGTATAGCTAATTTCTCCGTGAAAGAAAAAAGAAACAAAATAAAAATAAAATCGTACATTATATACAATACATTAAACTCCTATTAACATAATTAACAATTGCATTGATGGTCGAAATAAATTTGGCATATTTTAGTTCTAAACTCATTCAAGGACGTTAATGACCTCAGGTCCTCTGTTAGTTTGTTCCACATGTTTGTGCCGAAGTGTATCTGAAGGAATGAAGGCCATAAGTGGTTGTGTTAACATACGGGATATCAAGTTTCCTTGATCCTCGTAGGTTGCGTTCGGTAATTTCTCATTTGAAAAAGACCACGTATGTACTTTGGCATCGTTTCAAACTGGATTGTCTTAAAAACTGTTTTCATAATGTCTTGGCACCTGATACTATACAGATCTCTAGAATTAAATTTGCTTAGTAGCTCCTGACAATGCAAATACTTCTCGTCCAGAAAAACCCTAAGCGCCCTTTTGTTAAGATTATATTTGTTAAGATTATCTGATTTATAACCCTGATGAAGGAAGGCTGTGCCTCCCGAAATATTAAAAAAAAAAAAAAAAAAGGTTTAAATATATATATTCCTAGCCGTGTAACCAGCCTTGCTTGTTTTTTTTTCCGTTTTCTAGTTTACAATTTTATAGCTGGTTAGATCTATTACAGGATCCGGCTCTTCTATTTTGCAACGGTGGTCCTTGCTAACGTATTTTCCAGTGTTTTCATAGTATACCAACTCGGACCCAGTCCCTCCCGTATGAAATCGGGCAATGAGATCACCACCGGTTTGCGACGGATTCTTATGAAACTTCGCGCATTTACTAAATGTTGCATGATAAATTGAGGTTGTATTTTGTTTGTATTCAAGATATGAAAAATTATTATATTGCGTGACATTGTTTAAGTAGTCCACACGTGGCTAGCGCGTGGGAAAAATCTACAGTCTACAGTGTCAACGTTTTGCCTACGTTTGGTCAGTGGTTCTCCAGAGTCGCTTCGATCAACCGTGACAGTTCGTAGACATCACATAAATTGAAAGTGGCTATTTTTTCAGTCGCAATGCTTATACCCCCCCCCCCCCCCTTCCCCCGCCCCCGGGGGAGACGATGACATCACGGGTTACTGGCCACGAGCAAGTAACCACAAAAACTAGTGCATTGGAAACTTCTGGAATGAAATGAGCCTCCAAATCAGCGAGAATTCTTTCCTCAGGACAAAATAAGAGTAGCATAAAGAATACAGATAAATGACAAAAAAAAATTCAAGATTTAAAACAGACGTTAAAACTACTACGAGTGTACGCAAACGAAGCCTTTTCGAATTCCAGCAAATGAGCCTGAAAATCGGCGAGAATTCTTTCCTCAGGACAAAATAATTAGAGTACCGAAATTTCAAACAAAAATCTCTGATCAGATAAAGATGGGTTGCAAACAGTTTGCCTTGTGTGACTCGACAGTCACTCGCGTGACGCAGCTTAATATAAGAACTGAATAACAACTGGCAAATGTGTCGTATCCCACTTTCGTGAAAATGAAAAAAGCTTCATCAGTAGCCACATGCAGTCTTTGACTGTCTATTTTTAGTCGTGGATGTGCGAAGCGTAGGAACGAGTATTATTGGGGGTCAGATTATTTAAATTTGTCACTCACTCAGATGTAAACAAATCGATATGTCAACGGCAGACAAAATAGATATCGATTTTCCGAAATATTGCCGGAACACCTCTATCGGCTTTCCAAAGTATGTCTAATAGCAACAGTCGAACCGATGAACGGAATGCGAAAAAAAGTAAAGTAAAGTAACTTTATTTCAGCTCGGATCGAACGAATAAACTGCAAAAGGGACGTGCGATCAAACAGCCAGACGGCGAAAGAAATTATAAACAACATTCCGTCTCAAGCGAAGCTACTCCTAGCTACGTTCATCCAATTCACGATCTGTGGAAAGAATATGAGCCGTTCAACCCAAGATATTTTCCAAGTGTGCACAGAAATTGATGACGGAAACTTTTGACACAAATAAAGCTACATTCGCGAAGCCATTTTCAGCGCTGGATATGGCAAGCCAAATGTAGCAATATTCAACTCATCTAATTTTATATTCAGTTATGTATTTTGTTTTCAACTATTGGTTTAATATTCAACTTTTAGTCAACCTTCAACACATCATTCAACATTCAACTATTTATTCAACATTCAACTAGTCATTCAACATTCAACACATCATTCAACATTCAACTATTCATTTAACATTCAACGCATCATTCAACATTCAACTATTGATTTAACATTCAACTATTGATTTAACATTCAACTATTGATTTCATATTCAACTATTCATTCAACATTCAACGCATCGTTCAACATTCAAC
>JAEMWC010000990.1:0-37500 GCA_016490735.1 Pachyseris speciosa | reverse complement strand
AAACTGAAGCCTGAATAAACTGTTTGTCTATGTACCCCGGAGGTATTTTCTCGGACTCCTAATTGGATGACCGAGAACAGCGAAATTTAATTCATGTACGCCATGGCACAAGCGTAAGAAACTATGGCGTAACGGGCTGTTGAGATTTCGATTTCAGGCCCCTCTCGGTCGAGGGGGTCAGGCCGATGGGATCTAATGCTGACCCTACATTAACTGGATAGAATTACAAATGTAGACTGTGTACATTTCCTGTCAGGAGATTGGGTTGTTATATCTTATTTAGGTTTGCTCTTGAAACTATAATTTCAACGCGCGCTGGTAAAATTTGCAATTCTCGCTGGAGTTACAAAGTCGTTTCCGATTGGTTTATAAACAATAGGGTCGAAATGACGTTCGTCATAGCGTGCACATGCGCGATATCGTGATACCTAGTTACAAAGTTACAAAGTCGTTTCCGATTGGTTTATAAACAATAGGGTCGAAATGACGTTCGTCATAGCGTGCACATGCGCGATATCGTGATACCTTCCCTTAACAAAGAAAAAAAGAACACACACAAGTAAAACTACTGAGTTGAGAGCTCGTCCAGTAGGCTCTGGCTCGCCGTTGAAACAACGCAAAGCGGATTGAAAAAAGTTTCACTGCAGTTCTGAACAACTTCAGGTAAGACAACCACTAACAGCGAAAATTCTACTGTCGAGGATTGATTCTTGTTTCTATGTCGAATTTAAGTTCGCAGCTACATTCAATTAAAGTAGAGGCCGTCGTCGAGGCTAGGCCCTTAAGCTGGTAAACATATATGCTAAATTCCCACCCACTCGCTTCCGAATACCCAAACTTATGTGCTGAAAGAAAAAATATCGACACTGAAGGGCAGGTAATTTACAAATCCCGCAAGGGTGTTGTGGGATAAGAACGCACACGGTTCTTGCTACAGATCTCTCATAAAGAGGCTTCAAGGCATACGAAAATGGTCCTTCGATCGCCATCGCGCGAGCAGATGAAGATGCATATTCCTAAATTTTCTTAAAACGTGCTATCTCGAAGCTAGACGGTTAATTCCATCGGCGAATAATTATTGGGGAATATTCTCGATCGAACGTTTAACTAATGTTCAATACTGCAAATACAAGACTTTCAAAATATGTAGCCCCATTAAACCGAACGCTTTTGCCTGCAGTGTACAAAGGCAGTGCGGTGGCCACGTACAAAGACGATGGTGATACGAAATAAGGCTTTTTATGGATTTAAATCAGCGTTTTGTGGAAGTGTAGAACTTCGGATTCAAATACTTCATGACTGTTTTGTCTGATACATATAATCATCCAATTTGACTAGCGCGCCGTCGAAGCCCACATCGCATAAGTAATACGCTACATACCATACCACACCACAACGCATAAGTAATACCATACATACCATACCACAACAGTAACAGCGCTTCCAAATCCAAATCCTTCCCTGTAAATCCTAGTTGACTTTGTAGCAGTGATAAATGGAGATAGTAACTAAAAATTATAAGAAACTGAACCTAGTTGGCCAATAGTTTTCACTATGATTGCTGATGCATTATCATATATTTACCTGCGAAGAGAAGCCCGAAAACAATTCAGGTTCGTACGGAATTAGAATCCGTAAACTCTGCGATACGGGTGCAGTGCCTTAGTTTTCTCTAATTCTGTGGGAGTGGACGCATTCCGTTGTTATCAGTTTGGCTCACTGATCGAATCACTCCATGAGGACTCCAGGGAAAGTGGCTGCATGCCAAGAAAATAGGGGAACGTGCTACACACAACAGAGCATTTAAAGTCGGTCAACACACCTATAGATTCGAAACATTTTAATTGTAGGGTTATTTTCAGGTATAGAGAGTATTTGCACAGTGTTTTATAAGCGTATCTGTTGAGAATAAGCTCTCTGCAAGATGCATCAATCTTCTTCGCCCTTCTGCACTCACACAACAACCGGTTTGGGCAAACAGGTTTTACTTGGTCAATCGAACGTGGTAAACGTGACTTAAAAGGTAGCCTCCCACACAGTCGTTTTTAGGGGACTCGTATTTCACTTTCTCCTCAGTGAATCATGTTACGCAACGTGGTCTCATCGTGTTTTTATATTCGACCTCACGTGTCACTCCTGTCTTCCTGTGTGGTAGTGCAATCTTTTGTTTTTAATTAAACTAGTCTTTTGGCCCAAACGTCTCGTCTCCTTTGTAACAGTGTGTAAACTGAATTTGATAGTGATGTTCGAACTGGCGGAAGGAACTGAAAGCCTCGTTCCGTGAAAAGACAATAGAAAGTATTGTCGAAAATGTTCTCATATTACTTCGCTAAGGAGCAATCCGACAAAACTGAAGCCAAACAAAACAAGCTTCTGGTTCACTGACGCTGAACGACCATTTGGCAAAGAAAAATAACAGTTTATTTTAATTTGTGGATGATATTTAAATAACACACTTGGCAAACAGGTTTAACGTTACCAGAGAATCTATTAGCATGTCAGTCTCAAATGACGCCTTAACTTAAAAGTGGCTTGTTCCAACATGTGAAACTCTTTTCCTGAAAATTTTTTTCGCAGCGTACAAGTAAAATAATTGAATGCGAATCGAATAAAAAAGCATTGTCAATATATATTATGCGCAACAGATTATGTGATCGCCTGGTAGCAAACATTGCAAGCCGCTAGAAAGAACGGTGTATGGATTAAATAATAATACAGTTCTTAAAAACGCATTATACATAGGTCTCAATGCTTTTACATAAGATTTAAAGTAATTACAAGAATAAGATCAAAAATTTACTATAGGTTAAAAGCAATTTTAAAAAGGTGTGTCTTGAGCCTGGTTTTAAAGGAATCTAAGGTCTCGGAATATCTTATAAAATCAGGAAGTTTGTTCCAAAGCCTAGGAGATGCACACGCAAACGATCTGTCGCCAAAGGTGGAGGTTCTAGATCTTGGGACAGACAGTTGTTCCTTGGTCAAAAGCAGTGATTTTAAACAAAGAATAACGCATTTTCGCCGTGATTTGGTGAGAAGAGGAGGAGGCTAATGTCGCTGCGTGGAAATTTTAAGCTTTCCCGTGAATCTATCGATAAACACTTTGATGCGTTACAAGCCGTAGGCAGATTATGAAATCCACTTAATCTGCATCGAGTAATGATCTCGAAATAGTACTGAACAGATATAAATTTGAGGGGATTCACTTGAGGCGATCATTGTGTTTGAACGGGAGGCGATCATTGTGCTCTGTGGGTTTGTTAGAGCGATTAAAACAAATGGTTCTTTCTCATGGTGGTTTGAAGTTTGAAGTGCAAATATGTATTAAACATGGTCACCGCACGTGCAGGAGAGGGTTATCACAAACTGGCTGTTTACAGGGCTTCAACGAGGCAGAACAGTCGCGAAGGTTGATGTATATACAAGCGACTTGCATGTTAAATTCCTTTACCTACTTGACACGATCACCGATAACCTCGCTCTTTGCGGTCGCCGAGCCTTTTGTTTACACGGAAATCGAACAGACCGAATTATTTATTCCAGCTGGGCAATTTATTATGCCGATTTCGTAGCCGAGTCTCACTTGAGTTCACTGAAACGTTACAAAGGTTTTGATTTCTAATTTTGAGTTCGCCGCTTTGTTGCTCTCGTAATCATTCTATTCTATTCCATATCCTTCATTTGTTTCTCCGTGTTGTTTACCCGAAAAAGATGCGAATAGTTCGTGTCACACCCAACAGAGCATTTAAGGTCGCCCAACACACCTATAGATTCCAAACATTTTTACTTAGGATTATTTTCAGGTATAGAGACGGTTTGCACAGTGTTTTATGAATGCGGATGTTGAGGAGAAGCTTCTCGATTTTATAATGGAAGCAAGATGCATCAATCTTGATCGTAAAAATACCCTCACGCTCCTCGAGACCTCACACAACAACTGGTTTCAGAAAACAGGTTTTGACTTAGTCATTCCACCGTGGTAAACATGACTTAACACGTGACTCGATCAATTAAAAGATCGGACAATCGAAAGACTATTTTTCGTTCTTTAACATGCCTCCCTCACATCTTTACAGCTGATTCTTGCGTGTGGAGTAGTACTCTTTAAGGTGGAACTTAACCTGAATCGGAGTGAAATTTTAAAGGGACACTGTCATGGATTGACAGGCGCATCATTTCTCAAACGGAGAGATTTTCCTGAACGCGTTGATATCTTGTTTTTCTTTAAAAGGCTACTTTAAATAAACCTTTGTGAGGCTAATAGAATGTACAGTTATCTGTAAACGAATATTTTGAATCCAAGAAATGTTAAAAGAAGCCAAAAATTATATATTCAAATTACTGACAGTCAAGTTCAGTGAAGTGAAGTGTGACCGGAAACACTGTCGGCTGAACAAAAATAAATAAGCCTTTGTGAGGCTAATAGAATGTACAGTTATCTGTAAACGAATATTTTGAATCCAAGAAATGTTAAAAGAAGCCAAAAATTATTTATTCAAATTACTGACAGTCAAGTTCAGTGAAGTGAAGTGTGACCGGAAACACTGTCGGTTGAACAAGCGTTCACCTCTCACACAAAAATTTTTTTCTCTCCAACATACCTCAACATATTGCCGATCTTAACATGTCCTTTTAAAGTAAGTAAGTAAGTAAGTAAGTAAGTAAGTAAGAACTTTATTAATGTGTCGAAATTGCTAGCATACAATGTATACTAATTGGGGACACCTAGCTAAAAATTAGTTATCAAGTAAATAAAATAGAAATATATTTACATATATATATATTGAATAAACTGTGAGTCATGCATTAAAATCAATTATGAAATGTATTTACATGTGTATATTGAATAGGTAATGAGTCATGCATTATCTGAAGATCAGTTGTTAGTTGTTACATAAAAAACAGTCTTTGCAAGTATAATCCAGCAGGCTTGTAAAATTAACCTTTTTAACGCGTTTTTTTTAAAAGTGTCTAATGATTCAGACGATCTGATAGATTTGTCAAGTTTGGACCAAATGACAGGGCCTAGATAAGTCAGGCTGTGTTTGCCATAAGCAACAGTCCGAAATCTCGGTATGACGAAATCAGAGTTTCTAAGGTGATACTGAGAATTAGTACCAACAAATAAGTCAGCAATGTAAGGGGGGGCCAGACCATATTTGACTTGGAGTCTTCGCGTATAAAGTGTTGGTAGTCTCGCTCTTTGCAAGAGTTCCTCATACGTCGATGTATTGTCACAATAAACAGCACGTAATGCTCGTTCTTGAATTCGTTCTAGTTTTCTGGCATCAGAAGAACGACAAAAATGCCAGACAGTCTGACAGTATGTGAGATGAGGTAGTATAGCAAATTTGACAATGTGTAATTTAGCTGATGTCGGAATAAGGTTACGTAATCTCAGAAGAACACCCGTTTGACAGGAGGCTTTTCTACAAACATTGCACACATGATTCGAAAATGATAATTGATCGTCTAAAGTAACTCCTAAGAGTGTTATCTCAGATTTCTGATCAATTACGATGTCATTAATAACGATGTGTAGATCCTTGTGACAATTCTCCGGACCCAGACTCATCACCTGATACTTTGAAAAATTTCCCTGTAAAAGATTGTCGTTATACCACTTAGAGATGTTGTTTCCTTCCTCAGTTAAAATGTTTTCCGCCTCGTTAGTTGTCTTCGCCACTGAGAACAGTTGGTGGTCATCAGCATACATAACTAACCTGTTTTCGTCAGTGGAGAGGTGTAGATCGTTTTGGAAAACATTCCAAAGAAGAGGCCCGAAGCTTGATCCCTGGGGACAACCTCTCGTCGTCGCGTACCAACCGCTTGTTGCTTCTTGACTGATCCTAACTCTGTTTTTCCTATTTGTGAAATATGATCGCATAAGGGCTAGTGAGTTGTTAGAGAAACCGTATGCTCTCAGTTTGTTTATCATTAGGGGAGGGTACAGCGAATTAAATGCCTTTGACATATCAGTGGACAAGACTCCAACAACGTTCCTGTTGTCAACAGCCTTTTTCCATCTTTCCACCATCCAATGAGGGAGGTCTCACAGCTCTGATCCTTTCGATATGCAGTCAATTTGTTGCCTAACATTGGATCTATAAATGATGCCAGCTGTTTGCTCAGTAACTGCTCAAAGACTTTCCCTATCACTGTTAATACTGTAACAGGTCTATAGTTCTTAATGTCTTGTTTGTTATCTTTCTTAAACACGGGTACCCAGTCACCTTTCTTCTATTGCAGTGGCCAATCACAGGATTCGATGCAACGGTTATATAAGTCAGCGAGGGGATAAGAAAGCTCCCTACTTGCTATCTTTAAGATCTTGGATGGTATTTGGTCGTGACCTGGGCTCTTGGTAGAATCCAAGTTAGATAGCACAACCGCAATTTCATTCGGCTCAAGCATATGGAATCTAAATTGTGAGGAGTCACCATGAGGTCCACGATTACAGCTTTGCGTTATCATGTGCACACTCTCATGATGGTACAGTTGGTCCTGGGACATACCTAATAAACGAGTGTCACCGATGTTGTTAGCCACTGAAGAGAAATATTTGGCAAAGTGCTCCGCAATGTTGCGTTGATCCCGTTCAATGACACCTTCGATATCTATGTTAAGTAGGACGTTTTCACACTTTTTCGACTTTGAGTGAAGAAAGGCTTAAAAACACTGTAGAAATTCCTAGGATTCGTTTTCAGGTCATCAGCTTTTTTGTTCCAGTACTCTTTGATTGCTCTCCGCCGGAGTCTTGTAGCAGTATTCCTCCACGTTTTCATTAGTTCTCGGTTCTCCTCGGTAGGGTTTCTTGCATATCGTTTCGCATACCTCCTCTTTTCCCTAATTGCCTTTTTCCATTCGAGCGTCATGTACGGTACGTCTACTGCAAGGACTCTCATCTTTTTCAGCGGAATATGATCATTAATGATGCTAGTGAGAAGAGTGTGCCAATTGGAATGCTGGTCGTCTATTGAATCGAAGATGCTGCTTACATGCCAAGGAGCCATGTCTAAATCCATTTGTAATTCCTTTTCATTCAGATCTTTGTAACTTCTTACAGTCAGCACCTTGCTTTCGTAAAAGGCATTTCGTTCTTTCATGAGTCCATATACCAGGGCGTGATCACTTATTCCGACATCACAAACGCCACAATCCTTAAATAGCTCTGGCTTATTAGTTAAAATAAGATCAATTAATGTTTGGCTGTTATTAGTAATCCTTGTTGGTCTAGTTATGACACAAGTCAACCCGTGTGTGTCTTCCAGATCTCGTAAGATTTTCCCTTCCCTCGAGAGTGGACGAAGTCTGTCGAGGTTCAGGTCGCCTGTGATCACCAACAATGATTTCTGAACTGAAGCCCATGATGTCAGGTCGTGTAGATCTTTCTCAAGGGTAACATGGTAATTATTTCCAGTCGGCTTGGGTGGCCTATAGATGCCCAGAATCACTACATCGTACCGTCCAAATTTAGACTGAATTGCCAGAGGCTCGATCGTAGTAAATTTTCTTGGCAATCCCAGCCGTTTAGAAGGTAGTTTATCTGAAATATACGCCATTACACCACCTCCACCTTTTTTTCGATCATTCCTGTATGTATTATAGCCACTCTGTGCAAACTGCGAATCCGGATATGTGCGGTCGATCTTAGTCTCAGTAAGAAAGACGACTTGAGCTTTAGATTCCTTGATTAATGATCCAATCTCTTCCACTTTGTTTTGAAGACTACTTACGTTCATATGAATGAGAAGAATTTCACGAGCGTCCTTTGTTCTTTGTAGTGAATCGGATAATGAATCCACATTAGCATTTTCTTGTTCGTTGTCCGTATTAGCATAGGACAACTCAAGAATTGGTTCATCGCCGCTTTGATCAAAGAAAGAGTTTCCACATTTCGGAAGGGAGCAAAGAAGACAAGTCCAATCAAGACTGTAATTCTCGAGATAATATTGGAAAATGTGTTTTCCCATATTAATGCATTTAGCATGGAACCAGGTTTTGCATTCCGCACGCAATATGGCGTCTTGATTCTTTCTCACCGTTAGTTGACAATCACCACAGGGATATTTCGGGGTACTAGTTCTTTTCCTCTGCGGTCCTGGGTTAGGATGGATGTCTCCGGACTTTAAATGTAGTTGGAAGGAGCTTGTTCCTGAGACGTTGTAGGGAATACGTGATGTAGTAAACGTTCTTCTACGTGTGCATGACAGCGGGCGAAGTCGAGTTGCAATCCTTGTATCAGAAATAAACGTTAGCAGGGTGACATCTACCGAGTTTTCGTACAAATAAGACGTGTGTTGGTAAACATCCCATATTGAAAATAACATAAGTGCCAATATGAAGGAGTGAAGCCGACAAGGTCTGTTATTAGTCAATCGATGCTCCACGCCTGTGACCGCCATGAAGGTTAGGTGTTTATTGCTCTCTTATTAGGTTCCCTAGGTTCTCTGGTTAAAGCTGAAAGAGAGTAAATTTATTTGCGAACCACGACAGACCTTGCAGTTAAATGACGGTAAACAGGGAAAAATTATGCCGTGTTTTTAGTACTCACCGCGTGGTTAATTTGTGACCCAAGTAAACACAACCAGTGCAGTGCCACGCAACTATAAATACAGGTTTTTCTTCAAAATACTACGCTAAATACAAATTTTAAAGCGACCGTATTAAACGTCTATCATCAAACGATGATTTGATGGTCTCTGACATTCTAGCGACTACAAATGAATCGCAAAGATGGAATAGCTGCATTATTAACTTGACCGGCTAACACACTTCGATCGATTACCGCACCACTTACACTGCTGTGTACGTGGAATTTCTCATGGATTCAAGCCTTGAAAACGTTTTTCCTCGTTCTAGATGCGTTGATGCATTTTGAATCCCTTTCCTTTGTTCTCTTGAGGAGACTGAATGAACATTTTCCCGCAGAGTGCTCAAACACCACTTTCGACGGTCGACGCCATTTTGAATGTAGCTCTCCAACTTGAAAAGTCAGCGCATGCGCGAGGATGACAGTGTCGCTTTAAAGAGGTAAAAACTTTAAAAAAAATGTTTTGAAACACCACCAGACAGTTGACACCCCATAAGGGCACTGCAGTTGCTGGGGAACTGTGAGTGGTGTCCGTCTACTACTTTTTAACTTCAAATTCCAATTTTAAACCTTCATTAAATCCTCAATATTTCCTATTTCCGGGTGGTGGCAAAACGTGGCCCAAATACGAGGACATATTCATACGTCCTTTGTTTTAGTGAATCAAGCAACTTTAGATCTTTTAGTTTACCATATGACAATAGGAATAGATAAGCGTGTTGAGAGATCAATCACTAAGAATAGTCATCGTACCAGGTATCTGCCATTCGCCTACTGCACGCATTTCAAATTCAGATTTTTTATGTCTATGCCAGCAGTAAAACTGAAGCCTGAATAAACTGTTTGTCTATGTACCCCGGAGGTATTTTCTCGGACTCCTAATTGGATGACCGAAAACAGCGAAATTTAATTCATGTACGCCATGGCACAAGCGTAAGAAACTATGGCGTAACGGGCTGTTGAGATTTCGATTTCAGGCCCCTCTCGGTCGAGGGGGTCAGGCCGATGGGATCTAATGCTGACCCTACATTAACTGGATAGAATTACAAATGTAGACTGTGTACATTTCCTGTCAGGAGATTGGGTTGTTATATCTTATTTAGGTTTGCTCTTGAAACTATAATTTCAACGCGCGCTGGTAAAATTTGCAATTCTCGCTGGAGTTACAAAGTCGTTTCCGATTGGTTTATAAACAATAGGGTCGAAATGACGTTCGTCATAGCGTGCACATGCGCGATATCGTGATACCTTCCATTAACAAAGAAAAAAAGAACACACACAAGTAAAACTACTGAGTTGAGAGCTTGTCTAGTAGGCTCTGGCTCGCCGTTGAAGCAACGCAAAGCGGATTGAAAAAAGTTTCACTGCAGTTCTGAACAACTTCATGTAAGACAACCACTAACAGCGAAAATTACTAAAAATTATAAGAAACTGAACCCCAGATGGCCAATAGTTTTGACTATGATTGCTGATGCATTATCATATATTTACCTGCGGGTGACAGACAAAAGATGTGATGGATTATTGCAGATGCGAAAAGAAGCCCGAAAACAATTCAGGTTCGTACGGAATTAGAATCCATAAACTCTGCGATACGGGTGCAGTGCCTTAGTTTTCTCTAATTCTGTGGGAGTGGACGCATTCCGTTGTTATCAGTTTGGCTCACTGATCGAATCATTCCATGAGGACTCCGGGGAAAGTGGCTGCATGCCAAGAAAATAGGGGAACTTGCTACACACAACAGAGCATTTAAAGTCGGCCAACACCCCTATAGATTCGAAACATTTTAATTGTAAGGTTATTTTCAGGTATAGAGAGTATTTGCACAGTGTCTTATAAGCGTATCTTGTTGGGCAAACAGATTTTACTTGGTCAAAACGTGACTTAAAAGGTAGCCTCCCACACAGTCGTTTTTAGGGGACTCGTATTTCACTTTCTCCTCAGTGAATCATGTTACGCAACGTGGTCTCATCGTGTTTTTATATTCGACCTCACGTGTCACTCCTGTCTTCCTGTGTGGTATTGCAATCTTTTGTTTTTAATTAAACTAGTCTTTTGGCCCAAACGTCTCGTCTCCTTTGTAACAGTGTGTAAACTGAATTTGGTAGTGATGTTCCAACTGGCGGAAGGAACTGAAAGCCTCGTTCCGTGAAAAGACAATAGAAAGTATTGTCGAAAATGTTCTCATATTACTTCGCTAAGGAGCAATTCGACAAAACTGAAGCCAAACAAAACAAGCTTCTGGTTCACTGACGCTGAACGACCATTTGGCGGATCGAAAGCAAAGAAAAATAACAGTTTATTTTAATTTGTGGATGATATTTAAATAACACACTTGGCAAACAGGTTTAACGTTACCAGAGAATCTATTAGCGGCATGTAAGTCTCAAATGACTCCTTAACTTAAAAGTGGTTTGTACTAACATGTGAAACTCTTTTCCTGAAAAATTTTTTTCGCAGCGTACAAGTAAAATAATTGAATGGGAATCGAATAAAAAAAGCTACTGTATGGTCAAAAGCATTGTCAAAAATACGAAAGTTTGAGGTGCAATGAATACGTTGCCAGTAATCGGAGATCTATATTATGCGCAACAGATTATGTGATCGCCTGGTAGCAAACGTTGCAAGCCGCTAGAAAGAACAGTGTATGGATTAAAGTTGTTCCTTGGTCAAAAGCAGTGATTTTAAACAAAGAATAACGTATTTTCGCCGTGATTTTGTGAGAAGACGAGGAGGCTAATGTCGCTGCGTGGAAATTTTAAGCTTTCCCGTGAATCTATCGATAAACACTTTGTTGCGTAAGCCGTAGGCAGATTATGAAATCCACTTAATCTGCATCGAGTAATGATCTCGAAATAGTACGAACAAATATAAATTTGAGGGGATTCACTTGAGGCGATCATTGTGTTTGAACGGGCGGCGATCATTGTGCTCTGTGGGTTTGTTAGAGCGATTAAAACAAATTTTTTCATGGTGGTTTGAAGTTTGAAGTGCAATTATGGATTAAACATGGTCACTGCACGTGCAGGAGAGGGTTATCACAAACTGGCTGTTTACAGGGCTTCAACGAGGCAGAACAGTCACGAAGGTTGTAATTTTGTTTACACGGAAATCGAACAGACCGAATTATTTATTCCAGCTGGGCAATTTATTATGCCGATTTCGTAGCCGAGTCTCACTTGAGTTCACTGAAACGTTACAAAGGTTTTGATTTCTAATTTTGAGTTCGCCGCTTTGTTGCTCTCAAAATCATTCTATTCTATTCCATATCCTTCATTTGTTTCTCCGTGTTGTTTACCCGAAAAAGATGCGAATAGTTCATTTCACACGCAACAGAGCATTTAAGGTCGCCCAACACACCTAAGATTCCAAACATTTTTACTTAGAATTATTTTCAGGTAAAGAGACTGTTTGCACAGTGTTTTATGAATGCGGATGTAGAGGAGAAGCTTCTCGATTTTATAATGGAAGCAAGATGCATCAATCTTGATCGTAAAAATACCCTCACGCCCCTCGAGACCTCACACAACAACCGGTTTCAGGAAACAGGTTTTGACTTAGTCATTCTACCGTGGTAAACATGACTTAACACGTGACTCGATCAATGAAAAGATCGGACAATGGAAAGATTATTTTTCTTTCTTTAACATGCCTTCCTCATATCTTTACAGCTGATTCTTGCGTGTGGAGTAGTACTCTTTAGGCTGGAACTTAACCTGAATCGGAGTGAAATTTTAAAGAAACACTGTCATGGATTGACATGCGCATCATTTCTCACACGGAGAGATTTTCCTGAACGCGTTGATATCTTGTTTTTCTTTAAAAGGCTACTTTAAATAAGCCTTTGTGAGGCTAATATAATGTACAGTTATCTGTAAACGAATATTTTGAATCCAAGAAATGTTAAAAGAAGCCAAAAATTATTTATTCAAATTACTGGCAGTCGAGTTCAGTGAAGTGAAGTGTGACCGGAAACACTGTCGGTTGAACAAGCGTTCACCTCTCACACAAATATATTTTTTTTCTCCAACATACCTCAACATATTGCCGATCCCAACATGTCCTTTTAAAGCTGAAAGAGAGTAAGTTTATTTGCAAACCACGACAGACCTTGCAGTTAAATGACGGTAAACAGGGAAAAATTATGCCGTGTTTTTAGTACTCACCGCGTGGTTAATTTGTGACCCAAGTAAACACAACCAGTGCAGTGCCACGCAACTATAAATACAGGTTTTTCTTCAAAATACTACGCTAAATACAAATTTTAAAGCGACCGTATTAAACGTCTATCATCAAACGATGATTTGATGGTCTCTGACATTCTAGCGACTACAAATGAATCGCAAAGATGGAATAGCTGCATTATTAACTTGACCGGCTAACACACTTCGATCGATTACCGCACCAGTTACACTGCTGTGTACGTGGAATTTCTCATGGATTCAAGCCTTGAAAACGTTTTTCCTCGTTCTAGATGCGTTGATGCATTTTGAATCCCTTTCCTTTGTTCTCTTGAGGAGACTGAATGAACATTTTCCCGCAGAGTGCTCAAACACCACTTTCGACGGTCGACGCCATTTTGAATATAGCTCTCCAACTTGAAAAGCCAACGCATGCGCGAAAATTACAGTGTCCCTTAAAGGAGGTAAAAACTTTTAAAAAAATGTTTTGAAACACCACCAGACAGTTGACACCCCACAAGGGCACTGCAGTTGCTGGGGAACTGTGAGTGGTGTCCGTCTACTACTTTTTAACTTCAAATTCCAATTTTAAACCTTTATTAAATCCTCAATATTTCCTATTTCCGGGTGGTGGCAAAACGTGCCCAAATACGAGGACATATTCATACGTCCTTTGTTTTCGCGAATCAAGCATTTTTAGATCTTTTAGTTCACCATATGACAATAGGAATAGATGAGGCGTGTTGGGAGATTATTGGCTGAGAACAGTCATCGTACCAGGTATCTGCCATTCGCCTACTGCATACATTTCAAATTCAGATCTCTGTGCCAGTAGTAAAACTGACACCTGAATAAACTGCTTGTCTGTGTACTCCGGAGGTACTTTCTCGGACTCCTAATTGGATGACCGAGAACAGCGAAATTTAATTCATGTACGCCATGGCGCAAGCGCAAGAAACTATGGCGCAACGGGCTGTCCGGCACACAAGGTGACAGCTTTACAAACCTAGCGGCGCACTGGGGCTGTTACAGAGCTCTTTTCATGCATCAATCACCTTTGAAGTGGCGCTTAAGACAGTTACAGCGCCTCCAATTCCAAATTATTTTTCCTGCACCATCATTTTTAGGTAAGGTAAATACTACTTGTAGCAGTGGTGCATGGAGGTAGTAATGGCAGTAGTAACTAAAAATTATAAGAAACTGAACTTCAGTTGGCCAATAGTTTTGTCTATGCCGGATTGTTGATTCATTATCATAGATTTACCTGCGGGTGACAGACAAAAGATGTGATGGGTTATTGCAGCTGCGAAAAGAAAGCTTGAAAACAATTTAGGCTCGTACGGAATTAGAATCCATAAACTCTGCGATACGGGTGCAGTGCCTTAGTTTTCTCTAATTCTGTGGGAGGGACGTATTCCGTTGTTATCAGTTTGGCTCACTGATCGAATCATTCCATGAAGACTCCAGGGTAAGTGACTACATGTCAAGAAAATAGGGGAACGTGCCACACACAACATGGCATTCACACCTATACATGACATCAACTTTATTTCACCTCGGATTTACAAGAGTAGCTGTATAGCTAATTTATCCGAGAAAGAAAAAAGAAACCATATAAAAATAAAATCGTACATTATATACAGTACATTAAGCTACTATTTACATAAGTAACAATTGCATTGATGTTCGAAAGAAATTTGGCATATTTTAGTTCTGAACTCATTCAATTACGTTAATGACCTCAGGTCCTCTGTTAGTTTGTTCCACATGTTTGCAGAAGTGCATCTGAAGTAATGAAGACCATTAGTGATTGTGTTAACGTATGGAATAACAAGTTTCCTTGATCCTCGTAGGTTGCGTTCAGTATTTCTCATTTTAAAACGACCACGTATACCTGGTAGTGCAGAGACTTCTCGTCCAGAACAATCCTGAGCGTCCTTTTGTTAAGATTATCTAATTTGTTTCTCGCCCCGCAAAAGTGCCAAACTGCTGAGCAGTATCTAAAATATGGAAGAATAAAGGCCTTATGGAGTTTACATTTCACATCTGTTGGTACTAATTTTCGAAAGCGGGAAATTACATTAATTTGATTGTTGACCTCTGTATAAATATGTTTTAGCTGGATGTTGAACTGCAAATTCTTGTAAATGTTCACTCCTAAGAGGTGAATGTTATCTTCTACCGGAATATTGGTGCAGTTTAAAACAAAAGGTGTAGTTTGCATTCCCTAAAATCATTGCTTGATATTTGTCAGGATTAGTAGTTATACCGTTCATACCAAACAAGTGATCAGCTTCGAGAAGTTGGCATTAATTGCAGTCTCATTTCTAACTTAACTGGAACTGTATCCGAGGCATAAACTTGTTCATCGTCAGCATAAGCATTGATACAAAATTCTTTTCAGGAAGTAAAAGAGATCATAATCACCTATAAATTAGACAAATTTAATTTTAGGGTTATTTTCAGATATAGAGAGTGTTTGTAGGGTTTTATAATTGCAGCTGTTGAGAAGAAGCGCATTCGCTTTAATGAAAGCGAGATGTATCAATCTTCATCGTATAAATGCCTTCACGCCCTTCGACGCTCACACAACAACCGCTTTGGGGAAGCAGGTTTTACTTGATCATTCGAACGTGGTAATCGTGACTTAACACGTGACTGAATGAAAATTCAGACAATTAAAAGACCCTCGACTATTTTTCTTTCTTTATCAAGCCTCCCTCTTATCTTTACAGATGATTCTTGCATGTAGAGCAGTACTCTTTAAATAAATAGCCAGATTTTCCCTGAAAGAGGCAATACTCAATTAGAGCAAGTTTCACGGTCCAGGCATTCCCCAGTTCTACTGAAGCATCTAAACTGGTATAATTTTCCGGAGACGGCCTCTTGGCATAAGATGTTAATTCTTTTATACGATGATGCATTTTATAAAACATTCAGTCAGCCTCTTCTTCTGAAATCTTGGATACGCGTAGGGAAGAAACAAGTTGTATTGTGATGGGGGGATAGCGCGTTGAACTTCCGCAACGTCGTCTCATCGTGTTATAGTCTTTTCGACCTAACGGGTCAAGCCTGTCTTGCTGGGTGGATAGCTTCGTTCTGATTTCTACCCGCCCCCTCTCTCAGAGAGCCTTACGCAACAAAGTGTTTATCGATAGATTTTACCGCATTAATCACACGAAAACTTACAATTTCCACGCCCCGGCATTAGTCACCCTATGCTTTTCACAAAATAACGGCGAAAATTTGTTATTCTTTGTTCAAAATCACTACTTTTGACGAAGAAACAACGGGTGCTTACCATTTGTCAGAAAAATCCGGAAATTTAGGCTTGAAGTCGAATGGTTAGGTAATTTTCCGGAAAATCTTTAAGGAAATTGTAGACAATCTCCAGAGGTAGTCCTCTTTTTCCGTTCTAAACGGAATTTCAGAAATTTGCTTACCATTTGAGCGAATCGTTCCGTTTCCAGGTCCTATTACGCCAGAAGAGGTGAATGCGCATGACGGAACGCCTTGCAGTAAATGGTAAGAGCCAATCTCATCCGCTTGATCGTTAAATTCGGAAAATCGCTCACCTTTATTCAACGGTCATTCCATCCGGATTTTTCTTACAAATGGTAAGCACCTAACTTTACGCCATACATTTCTTTCTAGCGACTAGCAATGTTTGCCCCCAGGCGATCCCATAATCCGTTGCGCATAACATAGATCTCCGATTACTGGCAACTCAGCTCACTCCACTGGAAAGTTTCCGGAACAGATGGAAATCCTCCTTTACCATACCAACCGAAATGACCGGAAAATCTTGTACTTCAGAGCTTTCGGCGCATCACCGTTCGAGAGCTTTTCGCGGGCTCTTCTTTGTCTTTTGCATGAAAACGAACACGATGCCAAGAGAGCGTTCGTACCTTGCGAAGTATGTATTTTTTTCTTTCATTTCATTTTTCTGCCTGACTAAAGCACATGGGATTGTATACCAACTAGTGTTAGAAGAGAGAAGAAAATGAATTAAAAGTTTATGTGATTTAAGTATGTATGTGATCAAGGGAAATCGGTTTCCATCGTTTGGTCGTTAAGGTTGTAAAACTGGTTGTTCGTGTAACGTTCAGTCCTAAATGATTTTTAAATTCTCAGTTTAATCGAATTTTGTTATAACCGCACTGCTTTGAAGACAGTAAGAAAAAAAATGAACACACTGAAAGATGTTTAAGACTTATTTGATTATTCGCGAAGAATTCAAAAAGTCTGTTTGTAAAAGTACTGTACTTTGGATAAAAGTTAAGTCTTTGTCTACCAGTCGATCTGGTCGCCTTTTTTGCAACTTTCGGAGGGTAGGAGGTCAAAGCGACCAGGCTCCTCCATTTAAGGGGTTACCACGGCGATTTCGCTGGTCCACAACACCGAAGGCTCTATCTTTGTTGTCACGCTTGTCACGCTAGCTGTCGTTTATTTCTAAACGAACACTGCAGCTACAATTCGTTGCTTATATGATTTATAAGTGTATTTTTGGAGCCATTTTCGACCTCAGAAGCCCCCTGCCTGGCATCATAAGGCTGGGTTGATGGGAGAGGCAATCCTTGGAAAGAAAACAGAGGTGAGAAGCAATTTTACTCGAAGTGGGCCGCTCAAAGTATTCGAGCGAGTGATGGCAATCCACGGAGTGAAGTTTTTGAGTCGTTTTGTGAGTGGATTCCGGGACCTGGCATGGCAATGTTGGCGAGTTTTGACTTGTAAATAACGCAATCAGTGAAATATTTTGCCAGCGGAACCGGGTGGCTCGACACTGTTCTCAAAAATATGTGAAATGGAAATTGGCAGTCTTTCATGCCGCTGGTAGGCAAGAAAATCCCAGAATTCCTTTGGGTCATAAACGTGAAAATTACAGTCAGTGAGAGCAACTGAAATCAAACAGTGTTATCGGGATCGGGCTAAGGGAGTGAGCACGTAAATGTGGAACAGATTGCAAGAAGTGGAGTCAAAGTTTGCTGCCAATGGAAACTTTTAACTGCAAGAGGAGTTTTTGTCTTGAAAACTTCAAGACAAAGTTGCGTGGATTTTGGTGTTGTCCGAGGGTGATTTTGGTTTTCAAAGAGAATAAACAGTCATATTAAGTGAAAATTGGGAGTTTCGGTCAGTTTCCAGGGTGATGAAATCTGAAAAACTTACCATTTTGCAGTAAAAATGCTTAATTTCAACTATAGCCCGGGATTTGGGAAAGATAAAGGTTTTCAAGGCATTGGTCTTCTACGACCAATATTTTGGTGAGCGGTCGAAAAAGAATTAAGGCTAGTCAGCTGCTTTTTGATAGAGTCAGCTAGTTCATTTTGATAATCTTTTGCTCATTTTGTCCGCTCAACACAGCTGAAACGATGTGGATAGACAATGCATTTCTGAATCCACAGCGAAGCAAACAGGCAGAAAAGGCAATAATATGAGGCGAATCATTTGGAGGTGTTGGTTACTAAACATATTTTTCCAACGAACAGTTGAATTCTGGCTATACCGCTGAAAATTTTGTTAAATTGTCTACAAAGTTGAACCGTCTCAAAAATAACTTTCATACTTTGGTTTTGTGTTGGGACTTAAACTCAGTGTATACTGTTTATGACAAGCTGAAGTTCTTTAAAGAAATACAGTACATGATGCGAAAACTGAGCAGCCGAGCGTGCGTGTTCAGTGAATACTCGCCACACCCTAAATCGATAAAATAATCTTTACAAAACAAATTAAAAATCCGCTCTGGCAAAAAAAACTAGACACTTTGGCAAACACGGCATACACAGATTAAGACCCTGTTTACAAGAAGTGCTAGGGTTACCCTGGCAGGAGGGTGAAACATAGCCCGGGTTTACAAGCAAAATTCACAGGTAGGGTTACCCTACCACCCGGGACAACTCAATCGCAAACAAAATGGCCGACAAGAGAAGAGTTCTGCTAAGTACTTTTCTGTACTGCCTGTTTTTGCTCCTTTCGAGTGTCATGGAATGCTGTTGTTAACTTCTTATTTCTAGACAAAGAGAACAAGTTGCAATACAATACATCAATAGCTCGAATGACTTGAATGCAACCTGTGAAACGGGAGAGTTATTCGACGAAGAAGATTACGGAGAAAACTTGGCCGTATACAGAGCAGTGGTGGGGAAAGTTATTCGTGGGAAGGATGCTTAACTACCTTGCACTTGAAATGGTTTCTATTTCTGAGAGAAAAGGAAGGTTATATATGCCTTGAGCGCCGTGTTGTACTCGGTCCGCCATAATGGCCGTTTGATATCAACCTTCAAAGTGTCTGGAAACAACTAATAGGTTGTCCCGGTAGGCGAGTTGTCCCTAGCAGAGCGTTTGCAAGGCAGCTAGGGTTACCCTGGAGTAACCCTAGCGCTCAGCTAGGGTTACCCTACTGCTAGGATAACCCTAGCTGCCTTGTAAACAAAACACGTTGATGAAAAAAAGGAAGAAACGCCGGGGCTCTAGGGTAACCCTCCTGCTAGGGCTACCCTACCTGCTTGTAAACAGGGCCTAACAGTCTTTCGCTAACTACAGTTGAGCGCTAGACCTGGATATTCAGTGGTTTGCTTATATTGCCACAATTTTTTCACTTGATTAAGTTGTGATAAAATCAACCTACAGCACTTAAAAGTCTTAAAATACATTTAAAAGATGAAAATTTTGCTCATCGTGGTTTTCATGATTTGCATGATGGAAAACCTCAATGCAGCCAAATGTCGCCAAGCCTTAATTACTTGACTGCAAGAACGATAATTAAATTTTCGCGCAACAATTTAAAAATCCGCTCTAGCAAAAAAACGAGATACTTTGGCAAACTCAGAAAATGAAGACTGACTCTTTCCTTGTCCTCAGTTGAGCTCTCGACCTTAGATATTCAGCAGTTTGCTTAGATAGTCACATTTTGTTAACCGGCCCAGGACAATAATGGGCGATCTCTTTTCATGCCGCTAGAAGAGGAACGAGGACCTCAAAACTATTTTTATCGTTCGAGGAGTGTTGAAAAACTTGAAGGACAAAAAGGGTATATGTACAGTTTGTTATTTCTCTGGAATAATTATTGCTGTGTACCAGGATGCCTGCAGAGGCCTATCCTAATTTTTGAGATAAAAAGTTAAAAAGCCGCCATTTTTTTTAAATTTCTGGCTCTTGCGCTCGCTCGGAGTTCGCGCATGCTTTTTGCGTTTTTCTTCTCTGAAAATCCTGTACCATTTTCCAAACCATACTCGCCCCTGTCCGTTTTCGCGCGCTTTTCGATCGCTTTGTCAGGAGAAGCCAGTACCATAGCGAACGTTCCATTCCGACCGTTTCGTGCAAATCGGGTAATCGTTCCAGGGCTTCAACGAAGCGAAACAGTCACGAAGGTTGATGCATATACAAGTGCCTTGCATGTTAAATTCCTTTACCTACTTCACACGATCACCGATAACCTCGCTTTTTGCGGTTTACACGATAAATCGAACAGACGGGATTCTATTCCAAGTGGGCAATTTATTATGCCAATTTCGTAGCCGAGTATCACGTGAATTCACGTTACTCATAGAGTTGCTCTCACAGTCATTCAATTCTGTTCCATATCCTTCATTTGTTTCTCCGTATTGTTTACCCGAAAAAGATGCGAATAGTTCGCTTGTTGTTTTAAGTTAGAATCATCATTTTTCATCCAAAAAAAATGTGCTTACTGAAGTACCATTGTTATGTCTGCGGCTACGTCTCGGCAGCATTCCACTCACCCATGGTAATTACTAGTATTACTTAAAATAGAGCACCATCATCGCTGCAGGCCTATCAAAACACCTATCCACGAGTTAGGTATTGGCTCCCTATGTTTCTTACTTTTCCTATCTGCTTGGCCGCGCCAACATAGCACCCGGAGCCGATTTATTAGAATAAGCACTAATGCTGGATTGACTGTTATCAACGAACGTATAGGTTGCCATAGTAGTTTACTCCGATTGGTTCGTCAACTCGACCCTTGGATGAAATAGTGGGTAGCGCTCGGAAACGAGGCGTTAGTGTCCCGCTGTTCTAAAACACGTTTGGGTTGTTAGGTCAAGGAGTTTCTCTAAATCGAGGAGGACCAGAAAATAGAATTTGCTGGTACCGGTCTAAAGACGATTAGTACGGTTTTCACTGCATCTGGAGGCTATTTTGGTTAATGTTAACCTACTTTCACTTTGTCTCTCTCCAGACATTTAAACCATGTCCTTGAAGGCAGAACTTAAAAGGAAAGTTCAGGAGATGAACGTGGAGATAGATGAAGCGAAAGTTCAGCGAAAAGCCCTCAGGGAAATGGAGCTGTTTGTTTTGGACAATTCCCTCCGTGAGAGCACAGTGGGTCAGCTGCGAGGACATACCATCGAGAACAAGTGGAAAATCTATGAGCAGGTGGAATATTAGTGTTAATGTTTTTTCTATTTTTCTTAATTTTCGTCATTTTTGCTTTATTTTTCCTACTACAACCTCATAAAATAATTGGCATGGCATGAAATAATTATAAAATGTTTGGCATCGTTAACGGGAATTGATTACATCATGAGTGTTTACTGACGTCACGCTATCGTGCCGGAAGATGGTGTGGTAATCAAACTTAATAAGACGGATGAGCCAAATTTTGCTATACCGACATATTTTGTTTTTGATTTTGAAGCATAAAGAACAGATCGTTATCAAATAGGTCTTTGTGAGTTTCCGCTGAGAGAGAGTGAACTGCAGCCTAGTCCCTAGGCGTCCTCTCTTTCCACCCTTGTCCGCGCGAAGTCTGGGCAGGAGTGGGCGAGAGACCGCCTAGCAAATATTGCCAAAATGCTCCTCATTTTAGCGCAAAAATACCCTGGTTGGAATTTACTAGTTTCCACGCCGTATCGTGTGAAAGCTTACCGCCGATGTGACAAATCCGTACAATGGAAGTGTCCACAAACGACGGCAAGTTCTAACTTTGTGGAATAACCTTTTTCGTCGGTTATTTTGCGTCGCTTTTCTGTTCAAAGTTCTGTCGTGTTCGTATTAAAGTTACATGTAGTTCGCCGCACATTTTTTGTCGTGAGCATAATTTTTGTAGATTCAGATGAGTGCGATGTGGACACCCATCCTTTGTGCAGCAACCTCGAAGGTATATTATGCCATTATTGGAACGTACGATCTCGTGCATATTTCAGTGTTGTTTATGGTGGATATGGCAGCATTTGCTAGGCGTTCTCGGCGAGTCTCTCTCGGTAACGTCACCGCTGACACTTGGGTTTGACCGAGCCGAGAACGTCTAGGGACTGGGATGAGAGAACTGTAGTTTACGAGGAACGAAGAAATTCGCACTTACTTAGCTTAGAAGAATGGCAATTTTCTTTCAGCTTCAGTAGCTGAGTTTGTGCTTGGAATACCGTATTAGTAACAGTCTGTAAAATGTGTCAATTTGACATCGGCGTCAAATTAGCCGTGATAGCCGTGAGTTATTTATTTGGCCCGAGAACTTGCAACGTCTAAATTAGCAATTGAAGTAAGGTTATCTGTATTGACCCAAGACGTATTTTGCCAGGCACACGAAACGTTCCACGTTTAAACTGGATCTAACAACAACATTTACCGCCCTCAAAACAAAATCACAAAGGAGTAGCAGGCGATAAAATTTACCTCTCGTTGTTATTATTTTTGTTTTTTTCAGATAAAAAAAGTTGGCTTTAAGCACATCATCGTCGCCTCCTTCTCCCATATGACTCGTTTGGGTGACACCTTTATTCGTCAGCTGCACGAGAAAGGAGAAGACTTTACCAACCTTTATGCATTTTCCGAGTTCCTGGAATCTGTTGACAAAAACAGGGTGCCAGATACCGAGACCATTCCAATAGGCCTGCGCAAAATGAAAGACCTCGGCATAAAGAACGCCATCATCGAAGCAGATCTGGTGTGGGCGGGGATCGACTACAAAAAGTTCAAAGTTGAAGCTATCAACAAGCTGTTCTCTCAGAGGTTGGCATGGTGCCGTGAAAATCTCGCTCCAGATTCCAAGATATTTTTCAACTTACGCGACTTGCCAGATGGTATGGTTAAGAAGCCCAAGCGCATCTTCAAGGTGATAAGGTACCTGTCCTCTCTACCACCACATGAGCGTCCTTTTGGCTTGGTGTTCGAAGAATCTGGCAAGTACCTGCCTGAGGAACTCGGTGCATGGACCAAAGCCGTTCGTAAAGAGATGGACAACTGCGGGTTTACAGAAGGCCACCTGCTTGTCCACGTTCATGAGCAGTGGGGACTGGCCGACAGCACCCAGTTGGAATGCCTTGTCAACGGCGCAAACGGTATCTGGGCAAGTCTTATTATAGAAGGAGCGTCAATGGGTCATTCGTGTTCCAGTGTGATGCTGATGAACCTCATCCGCATGGGAAACAAAAAGGTGCTTGACCAGTACAACTGTACAGCACTTCGGAGTGCGCCACAAGAGATCACCAGAATCACCACAGGTGTCGATGCCTATGACAGGCAGGTTGTTTACGGCGAGAGAGCCCTGGACATGGTCTTCGGCATGCCAAACTTCACTCCGAGCAAGAAGGAGTTTAGCATGGCGACATTCTTCGGTCAGAAGCCCATCATGAGAATGACAACTCTGGCATCCCCTGGGATGATTGCAACCAGGCTCAAAAACATCTTTGGTGAAGATCCTCAGTTCACAGAAGAACGTGGGAAAAGGATGAAAGAGGTGATGTTGCAAGATTTGCACCAGAACAGGAAAGAGGAGTACATGAGTGCCGTTGGTCTCGCAATGCTGTTTGATCGCTCTGGTGGGCAGCTTACTGGGAAAATGAGTGAGGTGATCGCCGGAGAAGAGCCAAAGAAAGTCCATGCTCAAGAATTGATTGCTGAGATCCGTGCCATGTGGGATGAGTGGGATCTGAGAGATGGCCAAAAAGATGACAAGCTGGAATTTGATGCTTTCTACAATGGTTTCTTGGGGCCCTACTTTGGCTGTTACAGATGTGACGAGACAAAGCGCGCCTTGAAAGCCATCGACATGGATGAAGATGGAACGGTGGATTGGGAAGAGTTTGCCTTATACCTGAAGTGGGCAATTCGCCAGTATCCTGAGACCAAGACAGCTGAGGAGCTGCTGTCCATTGCTTTCCGGAAGGGTCTCATTCCAGCAATGCAAGACGAAGTCCTTAAACAGGATGAATAAAGAAAAACGAAGTCATTAACACTTTCTGTTGAACATTTTAGTCAGCTCTTCTTGTTTTTTGAGTTAGAACTTGCTTTTTTCACATGTACCGGTCTTTGACAGTGGGCGTAAATTGTACAACACTATTTGTACAAACGTACATAGTGTGTAGAATGAAATACATTTGTGATGATATATATTAGCTTAGGATTGCAGCGGCTCTCCTTGTTTTTTGAGTTAGAACTTGCTTTTGTCACACGTACCGGTCTTTGACAGTGGGCGTAAATTGTACAACACTATTTGTACAAACGTACATAGTGTGTAGAATGAAATACATTTGTGATGATATATATTAGCTTAGGATTGCAGCGGTTAAGGCTATGTACTTTAGTTAAAAACTGCCCGCCTTAGGAAGCTTTTAAGGGAAAATGTTAAACAAATCTTATTGCAAATTAAAATTTGCGTCATCTGCAGTTGTTTACCAATTCGCAAACGATTACTGATCGATTTTGAAATGACACTTGTCTGAGGACGAAGATGCAAGGAAAATCAACTGCAACATGTTTGCAAGTTCCAAGGGCAATGTCACTGTGGATTGAGCGAGCGGACTTTTATGAGCAGTTTCTGGGGGTATTTTGGCATGTAATGCATGCATAAATTTCTGCTCGCTTGCTCATAAGTGATTCTCAGACATATACAGGTTTACTCAGAATACCCGGACATAAAACGCATCAGCGCTCTTGCTTACTCCAACTGGTTTCCCCGCCAAATCGTTGTTAATTTTTTTTAAAATACGACCAATGCGATGAGACTCGCACTTCTCGAGGAAATCTGGAATATATTTTTGGTGTGTTTGGTATAATGTCATCGGGTTGTGCAATGAGTTGCAAAGTGTGCAATACACTGTGAACATTGTATCCCACACGTGTACCTTTTGGGTACCTATTGCTCTTCATGCTATCAAAATCTACCTCCTCTTTATATTCCACGGACAACACATGCTACCCTGAAGTGCTGCAGTGAGCACCAGAACTAGTGAGCAGAGCGAGAAAGCTTAGTACCTATTATCAGCGACTTTTTCAGACGCAGTGTTGATAATTTCAGCTGTTGATTTTGAAATTCTCTCCGTGTAATCGCAAAACGTCCACCCGAATCAAATACTGCCTTTCCAATTTCGTTCAAAGTGGCGAAGTTTAAACCAGAGAAAAATGAAACTTAGTTTAGAAAAGAGCATAAACCATAAAATGAATCCATAGGAAAAGCTTTAATGCCAGCCTCGACCGCAGACAGCTTAATAAACAAACAAACAAACAAACAACAAAAATAGCTGAATTCGTAGCAAGCAAGACATTTTTATTTCATAGAAGGGTAACGAGGAATTAACCTAACTACCACATTACTACTATGGAAAGTTTCTTAACCTCACTTCTTAGAAACCCTACGTGTGCAGATATGCTACAAGGAGTAAGCAAGCACGATGATGATGATGATGACGTAATATTACAGATATCTAGGTACTTAATATTAATTTGGGAAAATATAGACTAAATAATGGCTACCAGAAACAATATTGTGGTAAGTATTAGGTTTTTGATATTGATTATGATGAAGCAGGATTACAGGCATTTTGTCGATTAAATAAATTAACTGAATGGATCAGAGTGGAAGAGTGGTACCGTCTGGTATCATCTGTAGGTACCAGTCTACGTCTACCAGGAAACATGGTCGTCTTTGAAGAACGGCGGCAATCCCTCGGAAGTTGTAGATGCATCCTACCAGGACGACAATTTAGACCGAGAGCGGAGTGTTATCGTGCGCTCTCTTGAAGAGCTTAGAGTGACACAGACTTTTTTATTCTTAGGCCCCTTTTTAAGTGTTGTACTGACTGTCATTCTGATATATCCAAGTTTCTTTTATATCTGCAGTAGCTGGTGTCTCCATCCTTACGCTTTGTCTTAGTGTCGGTGGAACGACAGCTGCTTCGAGAAAGGTGGATCTGGCCAAAATTTTACTGCTGTATAGTAAACCACAATTTCGAAAGTAGGTTGTTTTTTTACTGGGAGGGGGCATGGTTGCCTTAGACCAGTCTTATTACCAGGCAAATTAATAGTCGACCTTGAGAGGAAGCATTCGTATTGCATTTCTATTTCATAAGCCAATAAAATATTTCAGAGGCTTGTTTCCAACTCCCATAGCTACTGATGTCAAATCCCAACCCAAGACAGGTAATGAACGCAATTTGTAATCGCGGATGTACAAGGTTTTATTTCAAAAGCCCTCGTCTAATTAACGCTCTTTAGCTCCTACCAAAAATTTTGTCTTCTTACAACATACTACTCCTTAACTTTTAATTTATTAATCATCTCCACAATTTCTCTATGTCAACCTTAGCTAAAGAGGCAGCTCACCAGCAATTACGTTTACATTACACTCGTAGTGTTTTATACTAAAAGCGTCAATATTAATTAAGAGCCAATTTCTGTAAATATCGAGAATCCGGCGTCACTCGTGAAATTTCGAAATTCTTCATATCTTGCCTGAATAACACCTATGGTGAGTTATTTTCGAAAATAGAATTCAAAGGTCGTGAAGCGCTTGCTTTTTCCTGAAATCGAGGAAAGTTTGAAAAGCACCATTTTACCGGCATGACGCTGCCGAAAATAGTGTAAAATGATGCATTTTGTTATCGCTCGTGTAGATAAACGCGGTGTCATCTATCAATGCGACTTGGCCAGATCATAAGGCATCTCTTGGTCTTTCCAAAGCATAAAATTATTTTGGAAAAGCTGCTAGTATATAACTGTTTTTGACCGTTAAAAATACCCCAGTTCAAACGCTTCAGCGAATGAGCTAATTCTAGCTACCTTCCACATCACAAAATGCCCACTGGTACATACAATTTAACGTTGAAATTAGTATTTTCTTAAAGTGCATATTTTGTGCTCTGTTGTGTTAAAATTTCTTCCGCGGCCCGACAAAACTGCTCCGTAGAGAGACAGAAACGTGAAGTCAAGTATTGCATCGCCGCCATTCTTGAAATCAACATGGACCTTGCCTTCTTCGAACCAGAGCTTCGTCAAGAACTAAAAGTCTGTCGATGGAAACCTTAACTCGCTATTCTGAACGCCTAAGGATTACAGTACAATTCTAAGCTTACTGTTTTCAATCTGTCTGAGAGTGATAACTTCAACATAAATTTTGACATGGTCAGCGTAGGTGATGAAATTATGTAACTCGACGCTGATTAACACGGCAATTTCCAAGTGACTTTAATTACGTACGCTCGTTCTGAACTGCTTCTTTCCTCGAACTATCACCTTTGTAAAGTTATGATGCTATGACATCTTCATTGAAGTCCTACTTGGCTACCATCTTCGGTTACAGAAACGTTGCTGTACTTTGCCTGTAAAGAGAAATTTGTTACATGTAATTGCGTGACGTTGACCAAAGGATTGACAAAAACAATGCTTTTAAATAACCGATAATATTTTCATTTGAACTTTGCAACAGCGTTGGAGTCAAACAGCTGAAATAAAAAGACTACAAAAATATCTTACCTTTTAAAATTGCCTTGTACACATGTCCAGTCAAGGATTCAAGCATTCTACTTGTTTGCTGACCACACAAATCTATTATATGCTGATAAAAATCTTCGAATCCTGGAGCTCGTTGTTAACTTTGAATTACATAAAGTTTATAAATGGCTAACAGATAACAAGTTAACGCTAAACATTAAGAAGTCAAACTTCATTATCTTCCATCCTCATCAAAAGAAAATTGACTATCAAGTTAATCTTCGAATATTTGATAATGATTCTGAAACTTTTTTGCCTCTAGAACAAAAGTCGTATGTCAAATATTTAGGTGTGTTAATTGATTCTAATCTCAGCTGGAAATATCATATTGGACACATCACTTCCAAGATAAGCAAAACGATTGGCATCATCGCTAGACTAAGACATTACGTACCCACAAGTGTACTGCTAACAATTTATCAATCTTTGATATTCCCTTATCTATCCTACGGAATTGTTGAGTGGGGCCATGCTGCTCAAACGTACATTAATCAAATTCTGGTCTTACAAAAGCGTGCCCTTCGCCTCATATACTTTAAATCTTATAGGTCACACGCCATTCCTCTTTTTGTCTCCTCTAACACTATCCCAATAAATATGCTACATTTTAAATCTGTTTCAATACTAATGCACGATGTTTGCAATAAGCGAACCCCATGTAATATTTCTAATCTTTTTAATTGTTCAAATGAGTTGCGTAATTACAATACAAGATTTTCTTTAGTAGGCAATTATCATATAAAATATTCAAGATGTAACCATCTATCAAAATCTTTTTGAAGACTAGGGGCCAAAATATCCCCCAAGAATTACGTAAATTATCGAAGTTTGTATTTAAAAAAAATCTACAAAATCGACTCCTACAAGTCTTAATGGAAGAGGACGATTATGTTGGCACACCTTTCCTAATCAAAAAATTTCAAAATAATCACTCAAAGTAGCTTTATCTAACTGCAATTGTTGTCTTATATATTTATTTACTTATCTATTTATTTATTTATTTATTTATTCTATATATATATATATATATATATATATTTATTTATTTATTCAACGTGCATGTATATCTATTTTATCTCTTCACTTATCCCATACTCACAATTATTATACTTACTCTTTAAACAGTCCTACCCGCTACCCGCCTAGATTAGCCTTAGCTATTTGCGGGTTAGCGCTGTTTTGTATTATGTCGTTAATTTTAATAAACTTGAACTTGAACTTGAACTTGAACTTGAAAGCACGTTTGGAAGAGATGCGTATAAATAATCAGGTGTTCAATCGAATGTCATCCCATTTTACATGGAGATACGTTGTTTAGGGAAACTGTGACAAATTCCATGAAGATCCAGCGATTTGAAACTTGTTCACTGTGAGTCCAGTAATTCCATTCGATGACGTGCGTATCTTTCCGTACCAAGCAAACGAATGTTTCGATTGAACAGTCTAGCTCGAATAGCGCACTGTTTGCGCGCATTGTTCTTTGTATAATTTTGGTACCAGGGGGGAGGGGTAGTGGACTAGCGAAGTAAATGGAGTAGAGGGTAGAGGTGGTGTGAAAGATATCCCTGTGAAGGAAACGTGGAGTAAGAGTGAAAGGTATTCATTTTAAATGCAAAGTTGACAAAAATACTTCTTTTCAGAAAATTGTTTACTCACCTCCACCACCTGTCCCTTTCTCAAAAAATACAAAAATTGCTGCATGTCCTCTCTTATATTGTCACTCGTTTGATTCCATACTCCAGATACCCAAATAAATGTTTGTCCTAAAGTTCAAGGTTTTGTTTTCGAAGGTCACAAAAAATAGTAAAGGGATACTTAACGGTATTTATGCAAATAATTAAAATATCGTATTTATTCGATTAACCGCCAGGGCGCTTATTAAATTTTTGGACCTTGAGAGTGGGCACTTATTCGAGGTGGGCGCTTATTAAATTTTCACCATTTTGAGCAAGTACAGTATGTTTATTTTGCAAGAAAACAATAAGTGGTAATAACAAAACGCGAAGATGTAACAAAGCAAAGTCTCTGTAAACTACTCTGAAGAAAACTCCGTCTTTAGGGAAGTCTCTTATTGGTACTTATTCAATTTCAATCCTTGAAGACAAATGATGAATCTAGAGATTGTAAGCCACTGAATAAATAATAATCAATACTACTTTCGTGCACTTCAGTGTCATATTTTGGGGGGTCTGAGTGAAGAGGGGGTAGGGTGCGGATGGGCGCTTATTCGAGGCTGCGCGCTTATTAACTTTTTCTATCTTTGGGATGGGCGCTTATTCGAGGTGGGCGCTAATTCGAGGTTGGGCGCTTATTCGAATAAATACGGTAAGGGCCTTTTCTGTTAACGAACGAGGAGGACTACGAATTCTTGCGGGAAGGCTATTTATGAATCTTTCTTTCGAAACGTTGGACTCGGCACATAGCCCCGGAAGTAGGCCCTCCCACAGTTTTCCAACCGTCTTGGCTTTCACCAAAGAGCATAGCGCGTACCGGATATGCGTATCTACAAGAATTGGGTGGCTGATGTATGGAAAACCACAGTCATTTGCCGCAGTGATATTCACTTGTTCCTCTGCTTCAACGGCATCTTTTCTCACCAGCAGTTACTGCCGTAGTTTCGTGGCGAAAACTGTAAAATAAGACGAAACTTGTTGGGGAAATAGAATTTCCGTGGCAGTGAGCTGTTTACAGTCTCTCGTCATCGGAGTCCCGTGTCCCGTGTGCTCGCCGAATTTCTTTGGCGACTACATCCGAATGCAGTTACCTTCTGGTGGCCTGGTCAATGGATAAGGTTCTCCGCAAGGTAACACTTCTGATTTGCCCGAAGCCTTACGGCCCCGGCTTCCTGCCCTCTTGGTTTCTTTTAAAGCCCAGCCCTCCTTACTGGGCAATCTTGTTCCCAGGGCTTTTTCCTTTTGTCCCAAGTGAGGGAAAAAATCCTGGGAACGAGGTAGCTTACTGGGCTGGTAGTAACTGGAAGAACTGACGACGGTAGCGACTTGGACAGATGGAGGAAACCCTGCACTCTCCGTAGGACCCATAGTTCAATTTGGCAAATCCATCATGGGATGACTCTTGTGAGACAGTTTTCTTCTGTCTCCAGAGACAAATGTTGCTCGAGTGTGCCGCCGATGCCTTCAAATCCTGTCCCTGTTTAAGATCTGTTCATTTTGGATACCTTGTTTGAGAAACGCCGAGCATACAAAAAGCATTATAGAATTTGACTTTTTAAAAAAGTTGTTGGTTCCGGCACATGCAGACACCGCACCACCAGCGTTCATACCCTATTTAAGGCATCGGGTCCGGGAAGGCATCCTGTTCAAGACGCTAAATAGTGAAATTGTATTAAGATTCATGACCCAGAAAACGATACCCTTTTTGGCGGCACATACCCGCTTTTACATCAATAAAGGGAGTGGCTGCCGGGAGGCTAGGGGCAGGGGCCCGGGGTGACAACGTCGTCTCCAGGAAGCTTATCCCCTCACCTTTGAAGAGGAAAGCGCCCTGGGGACGCGGCTGGGTGGTGTATATATATATGGCCTATAAGAGAACGTGCCGCTGGATAGGGCGTATGGTTTTTAATCTATCTGTCTTAAACATGTTAAACAGGATATACAATTTCAAGCGATTCTGTCCTAATCAGGGTTCGCCTGGATCTGTCCTAACAGGGTGTGGTTACAGAAGACTATCGTCGAATATTTACAAATCCGAAATCGAAAACGTTTATCTGCATTTATTTAGCATTGCAGGTCATGAATCTCCATTAGCTCATTTTCAGGACTAGATATCACCGCTATTGTTTGAAAACAAGATGGCGTTGCCCAGTACAGGACAGCTATTCCTAAATTTTCCTCGCTCATTCGCGTGCGCTCGCCCCAAATATCTGAGAGCTTCGAAAAGGCTACTAAACAAGATAAGGGTTTCAAAACCCGAGCGGCACTCTTATACCCAAACATGTGTCAAGTACCTCCCTCCCTAATGGGTGGGGGGAGGGGGACAGGTGCCAGGTGTTGCGAGAACTTAACACGCATCATACATCATGAAATGTTAAGTGCGGCGAGCCCTTGGCTCAGATGAAGAAATACTGTTCTCTACCACGGAATTTCCGTTTCTACGGCACGTTCTTCGTTTTTGTTTTTGTTTTTTTTTTCTCACGTTTGACAGCGAAATTGCGACAGTAAGTGACGAAGCAAGATGGGCTTCCAGCAGAGGAACAAGTGAATTTCCCTGCGGAAAAAGACTGTCGGTGCTTTCGTCCCTGCACTGCTACCATCACTGCTACCAGCTCTTTAATGCTACCTGCTCTTTAATGAAAAACAAGAAGGTTGGAAAACTGTGAGAGAGACTACTTCCGGGTGCTATGTGACAACTACATGAAGCTATGACTGCCAAGCAACGCCATAAATAGCCTTCCCGAAGCCTATTCCACAAGATAATTACTTGCAAAGATACCGCTACTTTTCCCTTTTATATTTCATGTGACCATCGAAAAGGAAACCTTGGACAAAACATTTATTTGGGTATCTGGTGTATGGAATCGAAAGAGTGAAAATAAAATGCAAGGACATGCAGCAATTTTAGGTAGGAACTATTGCATTTTTGAGCAGTTAGGAGTGGTGGAGAAAAAAAAAGAAAACTGAAAATAAGTATTTTTGTCAACTTTGCATTTAAAATGAATACCTTTCACTCTTACTCCACGTTTCCTTCACAGGGATATCTTTCACACCACCACTACCCCCTACCCCATTTACTTCGCTAGTCCCTCACCCCTCCCCCCTGGTACCAAAATTATACAAAGAACAATGCGCGCAAACAGTGCGCTATTCGAGCTAGACTGTTCAATCGAAACATTCGTTTGCTTGGTACGGAAAGATACGCACGTCATCGAATGGAATCACTGGACTCACAGTGAACAAGTTTCAAATCGCTGGATCTTCATGGAATTTGTCAGTTTCCCTAAACAACGTATCTCCATGTAAAATGGGATGACATTCGATTGAACACCTGATTATTTATACGCATCTCTTCCAAACGTGCTTTCAAGTTCAAGTTCAAGTTCAAGTTTATTAAAATTAACGACATAATACAAAACAGCGCTAACCCGCAAATAGCTAAGGCTAATCTAGGCGGGTAGCGGGTAGGACTGTTTAAAGAGTAAGTATAATAATTGTGAGTATGGGATAAGTGAAGAGATAAAATAGATATACATGCACGTTGAATAAATAAATAAATAAATATATATATATATATATATATATATATATAGAATATAAATAAATAAATAAATAAATAGATAAGTAAATAAATATATAAGACAACAATTGCAGTTAGATAAAGCTACTTTGAGTGATTATTTTGAAATTTTTTGATTAGGAAAGGTGTGCCAACATAATCGTCCTCTTCCATTAAGACTTGTAGGAGTCGATTTTGTAGATTTTTCTTAAATACAAACTTCGATAATTTACGTAATTCTTGGGGGATATTTTGGCCCCTAGTCTTGAAAAAGATTTTGATAGATGGTTACATCTTGAATATTTTATATGATAATTGCCTACTAAAGAAAATCTTGTATTGTAATTACGCAACTCATTTGAACAATTAAAAAGATTAGAAATATTACATGGGGTTCGCTTATTGCAAACATCGTGCATTAGTATTGAAACAGATTTAAAATGTAGCATATTTATTGGATAGTGTTAGAGGAGACAAAAAGAGGAATGGCGTGTGACCTATAAGATTTAAAGTATATGAGGCGAAGGGCACGCTTTTGTAAGACCAGAATTTGATTAATGTACGTTTGAGCAGCATGGCCCCACTCAACAATTCCGTAGGATAGATAAGGGAATATCAAAGATTGATAAATTGTTAGCAGTACACTTGTGGGTACGTAATGTCTTAGTCTAGCGATGATGCCAATCGTTTTGCTTATCTTGGAAGTGATGTGTCCAATATGATATTTCCAGCTGAGATTAGAATCAATTAACACACCTAAATATTTGACATACGACTTTTGTTCTAGAGGCAAAAAAGTTTCAGAATCATTATCAAATATTCGAAGATTAACTTGATAGTCAATTTTCTTTTGATGAGGATGGAAGATAATGAAGTTTGACTTCTTAATGTTTAGCGTTAACTTGTTATCTGTTAGCCATTTATAAACTTTATGTAATTCAAAGTTAACAACGAGCTCCAGGATTCGAAGATTTTTATCAGCATATAATAGATTTGTGTGGTCAGCAAACAAGTAGAATGCTTGAATCCTTGACTGGACATGTGTACAAGGCAATTTTAAAAGGTAAGATATTTTTGTAGTCTTTTTATTTCAGCTGTTTGACTCCAACGCTGTTGCAAAGTTCAAATGAAAATATTATCGGTTATTTAAAAGCATTGTTTTTGTCAATCCTTTGGTCAACGTCACGCAATTACATGTAACAAATTTCTCTTTACAGGCAAAGTACAGCAACGTTTCTGTAACCGAAGATGGTAGCCAAGTAGGACTTCAATGAAGATGTCATAGCATCATAACTTTACAAAGGTGATAGTTCGAGGAAAGAAGCAGTTCAGAACGAGCGTACGTAATTAAAGTCACTTGGAAATTGCCGTGTTAATCAGCGTCGAGTTACATAATTTCATCACCTACGCTGACCATGTCAAAATTTATGTTGAAGTTATCACTCTCAGACAGATTGAAAACAGTAAGCTTAGAATTGTACTGTAATCCTTAGGCGTTCAGAATAGCGAGTTAAGGTTTCCATCGACAGACTTTTAGTTCTTGACGAAGCTCTGGTTCGAAGAAGGCAAGGTCCATGTTGATTTCAAGAATGGCGGCGATGCAATACTTGACTTCACGTTTCTGTCTCTCTACGGAGCAGTTTTGTCGGGCCGCGGAAGAAATTTTAACACAACAGAGCACAAAATATGCACTTTAAGAAAATACTAATTTCAACGTTAAATTGTATGTACCAGTGGGCATTTTGTGATGTGGAAGGTGGCTAGAATTAGCTCATTCGCTGAAGCGTTTGAACTGGGGTATTTTTAACGGTCAAAAAACAGTTATATACTAGTAGCTTTTCCAAAATAATTTTATGCTTTGGAAAGACCAAGAGATGCCTTATGATCTGGCCAAGTCGCATTGATAGATGACACCGCGTTTATCTACACGAGCGATAACAAAATGCATCATTTTACACTATTTTCGGCAGCGTCATGCCGGTAAAATGGCGCTTTTCAAACTTTCCTCGATTTCAGGAAAAAGCAAGCGCTTTACGATATTTGAATTCTGTTTTCGGAAATAACTCACCATAGGTGTTATTCAGGCAAGATATGAAGAATTTCGAAATTTCACGAGTGACGCCGGATTGTCGATATTTACAGAAATTGGCTCTTAAAATCAAATAATATTCTGAATTTTAGACGAATGATAAACTGTATTGTTTCACAAATCTGTCGTTTCAGTTACTTGGGTCACCCTGTCTACAATGCACATTGTAACCACAATAGAAAATTCTCCCTTACATTTTATCTACTCCGGTAGTACATAAATCGTCCTTGTAATAATGATTCGAAAAAAAGGCAAGGTCAATGAAATCAGTGAGCATTAAATATTAAGAGTATTGAGTGTTTCTAAAGACTAAAACGGCTTTCTACGGGGACAGATCTTTCTCGGTTAACCCACCAAGGCTTTGGAACGACTTGCCAAATATCATTGAACAGTGTTCCACTGTTAACTGTTTTGAATCAGGATAAATCTCTCAGTCTCGAAGTTTTCCTTTCCACTACCCCGAAATAATGTGACATGATTTAATTTTCCTTCTGACAAACAAAAGGCAGCTGCCTTCCGCAGCTTGTGTCCTCCCAGCTGCCTCCATGAAGTGCCATTTCCACACAGTTTTCGTGATCATTTTCGGTTTCAGATCTCTCAAGAATCCCCTGTCTCCGCTGTCCCCCTTAAACACGGAGAAGCGCTATAAAGGGAAAATGTCCGCCCTCTGTTTCATTTCACCATTGTGCGATGGCGTAAGCAAACCATTTCGAATTTCAAAATTAGCGCCATAAATCGAAACGTTCAAACCTTTGCAAGGCAAAGTCAGAACATACAAACCTCCACATATTTTTCCATGGCGATAAAAGTCACTGAGGAACTCGAAAACAAGACTGAAAGAAACAAAGAACTACAAACTTGTTGCTCAGAAGAGATCTTTTATTGCACAAATTTTGACGGAGTTCTGCATGGGCCGACGGTTGATTGACAAATGATCCAAGGTACTGCTCCTTATATAGCGCGTCTTCTTGTTTACGCCCGATATGATACACTGTATAGGAATTGTCCCTGAAGCCGTTCCATCTATTCGCCAATGCCTGTGTACTAACGTTCCTTCTATCCAGGAAGAGATTGACCTCGTTTGTACCTTTTACCCCAGGCTGCCGCCGCATGATACCACTTGTCAACTGGAGGAGAGTTATAGAGAAAAGGGTGAATTGAAGTGTTTATATAACCCTGTAATACACTTCGATGGATTACACACTTTTGTATGTAAAGAAACATAGCCAGGAAAGAGCTGAGCTTGATGACGGCTGTAGTTTCACTGGATAATATTACGCATTCCTTCATGTTATGGTTAGTAAGGATAAATATTTTAGAGTGAGAGAGCCCACAGGCTGTATTTGCAAAATTCCAACTCATTGTACAGATGCAAAAGAAATGTGGGACCCTGTGCAACCTAACTTGGCCTACCTTTCACTCACGTACTTGTTAGATAAGCACAGAAGTAACTACATCGCACCAGGAAGTGGCCACATATTTTTTGCTGGACGCTTCGTAAAGGCATAAGCTAAGAACTGATCACTCAGAGTATGCACTTGAGTGACTTATTACTTGAGTTGGTACCACGAAAAATCTCCTTTGAAATTTACCTTCCATAAAACCACGGATCGTAATCCCCTCGTTTGTTGATACCTCCAAAAAGCGATTTCCCAAGGCCATATGCCGAGAAAAGGAATTTTACTGGGTTAGACCAGTCCGAATAAATTATTGACGGTTGTTTGACTGGGCTCTGCAGTTTAACCGAACTGGCAATGGTGAAACTGCTTCTGCTAAAGTCCACGGTAGGAGTGGTCGCGTATGCTAGAACCAGAACCACCGAGGTACAAGGACTGGACACCAACATCTCCTCTGTAAGTTGCTCCTGCCAATAAAGAATGATCAAACACAGGAGCAAGTTAACGACTGCTTCCAGGGGGTAAGGGGATACGTCCTCTGGGTGCTCTCAGGGGTGAGGGAAATACGACCACTAGCTAACAAGTTAAAGACGCTTACTTTTTGTAGTCTATATCAGTTAGGTGGCTAAAAGCGGTTTCCAGCACTTCCCAATTCTTGTACTTTGATGGATCATCACTACCAATCTTTATAAGCTGTTGCCTTTATAGTGGTATTAAACAAATGCCCAATCATTGGTGAACAAGTTATGAAAAAAAATGTTTGGATTTTTCGCATAGACGTTAATGGAGTCTCGGTGAAATGTGTGGAGAAAAATAATCTGTTTTCAAATACGTCATTTGAAACATAAGAAAGAGAGTAAGGTTTCTGCGGTCAGTTTCACGACAAAAACTAGCAAAAACTAAAATCGCTTGTCATTCAAAAACTAATGTCCAGAAATTGAGATATTGTGAAAAAATAGTAAATAAACTACCTGTTAATTAAAGTCTCAGAGGGGTGTATGATATCCCGTACTTGACTTATTCAACAAAACGTACCACTGAAAATTAGATTAGCCGTCAAGGGGAACACGGCAGTCTAATTCAGAACCTATGGAGTTCAGTTTAGTCATTTAAAAGTATTCTTCTCGCTGTTGAACTTGCAAACATTCGTAGACACTTCTCTTAACTTATTAGTCGTTCAGACTTCAAAGACACTAGGTGAATCGACGTTTTCCGATAGTGACAACAGGCATCATCTTGCGTTTGTGAGTTGTTATTTATAGTCGCGCTTGCACAGAAACGCCGGAA
>JAEMWC010000989.1:302500-317373 GCA_016490735.1 Pachyseris speciosa | reverse complement strand
CCCCAAACTTTGCTGACATAAAGAGTTATGGTTGGTTAGACATGTCACAGAACTGTAAGATTGCCTATTCTTGCTAGGATGTCAACTACCACCTTCCAACATATTTTTGGCTGTCCAATTCCTTTACATGACTATAAAAAAATTAATCTACTTTTGTTTAAAAGTGATCATGGCACTTTAATTTAATTTGAGTATGATAATTATTGTTGTTACATACACAGCAGTCTACCTTTGTTTTCCATGCCAATTTAGTTTTTACATTTAATTTAGTATGTTATGTAAAGTAATAACTTTTGAACTTTGCGTAATTCTGAACTAATGTTTCAATGTTTTGTTTTATAAGGGAATGGGAATGCGTGGTATGGGGAACCTGATATGATGGTCTCAGTTCCAGGTAAAATTTATAAATAATGAAATTCAAATTCAAATGACATACCGTGAGATATTGAGCCAAAGATCCACAGACTGACATATTTTGGGGAGCAGGGAGCACTCCCCTCCCACCAATGTGGCCCAGTTTCGATTCCGGCCCGGTGCCATATGTGGGTTGAGTTTGGTTTTGGTTCTTGCCTTGCTCCAAGGGTTTTTCTCCGGGTTGTCCAGTTTTCTCCCTGCACAAAAAGCAACATCTCCAAATTCCAATTCGACCAGGATAGAGAACCCGCATGAAAACCAGCTAAGGCTGGTGTGACTTCTTCTCTAAATACTGTAATTTATTTATTTTATTTTATTTTTTGGCCTGAGTAATTTTGAATTGCTTGTATGTTAAGGAGGCTCAAAAGGGTTCCTCAGTGTTAAGAGTGTGTGTAAAACAATGAATTTTTACAAAATGTGCTACCAATCAGAAGGAAAACATTTTGGCATCTGAATGATTTTCTATTGTCGGGTAATTTGTGAAGGGTGTTTCTGATAATGTTATATCTGTTGCCATGGTAATGGTGCTGCACTGCAAAAAGAGCCCCTAAAACTCAGCTTTTGCACAGGAGGTAATTTGGTGGCCTGCCATTTTTTCCCATTTTGGAAAGCCCTTCAGATTTTCTATTGTCTTTTGGGAAGAAGAGGTCCCTGAAAAATATGAATTTTGCAAGCGATTAGCAAGCACAACTTGGGATCAGTGCACACACGTAAGCAAAATGATATGGCTTGGCTGGTGATGGAGATAAATTGCGTTTTTTGTTAAAAAAAGCAGTGACTGTGATCAATATTTGTTATTGCACATAATTTTATGGCGCCTTTATCTTCCTCATTGTTTTAAAAAATGTAAAACAAATTAATTTCATTTGTTCAGACAGACAAAAAGATACAGCTTTCATGAGTGGGAAATGATAATGTGAAAGATGTGATATAATCAACATGCCACAACTGTGGCACAAGAAAAGATCCAAGTCCCTAATGGCATTCAAACCCATGACCTCTTGAACACCAGGCGGAGTGATTTATTGATATCACATCTTTCACATTACATTGAACTCATCAAAATGTGTTATGACGATGAATTTGAAAAAAAATTAAATATTTTCTACAAATGTTGTTCCTTTCACAGTTGTTTGTAGTGCAGATGATGATACAGCCAAAAGTGATCAAGAGTTACCTGCAACAGAAACAAGTGTAGAGGGTAAAACTGACGGTAAGAAAGTGTGGGGCTCCTTTGGCCAGACAATTTCTACAGCAATTACTTTTTCCTATGTTCAAAAACAGACAAGTAAAACTGCAGTCGTTCCTACATTAAACGTATGGTCAGGGGGTTGTTATGTCTTAATTCACGATTGTGAAAGTGATATTCTTCTTTACTCTGGGAGAATAACATGGAGTCAACATGCTATTATATATCTGTGGGTCATTCTACATCATTCTTTATTCTTGGATTCCCTTCCCAAACAAACAACTGATTGTTCTTGTCATTACTTAAAAGCTGCACATCAGCAGAATTGTGGTTTACCTTTTGAGGAAAACTTGCTTTACCACAAGCATATCAACAATTCAAACTTCCGAGTTGAATCTGAGAAGGAACAGAAAATAAATGATGTACCGCCCATTGATCTAGCTCATTTATGCATGGGTTTTCATCCCTAGTGATCTAAAGGATTATTAAAAAAGTGCTAGACCTTTCTACACTAATAATATTAAGGAGCAGCCCAGTGAAAATATTTTCCCTCTTTTAATGTCAGTGGAAAAAGATCTGGTTTTTTTTAAGCAGTCAATGTTTATTTCAAAAGGTAAAAATTTCAATGTTTCTCTTCGGTATTTTGAAGACCTTACTAATGATTGTTACAGGAGAAAAATGTAATTAGAGAGAAAGACTACTTTATTACAATTCAGTACTATGTAATGAATTACCATTCATTACCAGTACCATGTAATGAATTACCATTAATGAATTACAATGTAATACCATTAACTTTATGTCTCTTTAGTTTGACCTGCAAGAAACAGTAACTAGCGAATATATCAAGCCATCCGGAACTTTAATTTTAGTGCCCTTTTTTAATTGAAAGCCTTTGCTTAAAAAGGTTTATCTGATCTGTCATTGACCTGGTCTGGGTAATATAATCCAGGAATAATCCAGGCAAAGTTAAGGTATCCGCCACCCCCAAAATCACCATTTTGTGATATTTTCAACTTTTTCAAATTCTGATAGACCTCGCAGAGAACTTTGATTTCCAAAAAAATTCTATCCCAAAATCTTATTTCCGTGGAAAGTTATTGAACATTTTATATTTTTTCCATTAATTTTCTCTAATTGGCTGTTGACATTTCCATCATTATCTTCAATTATCCAGTCCAATTTTATTCCTGTAGCGTCACACGAGACCAAAGCGAGGGTTGGCGTAGTGGTGAGAGCGCTCGCCTTCCACCAAAGTGGCCCGGGTTCGATTCCCGGACGCGTGTCATAAGTGGGCTGAGTTTGTTGGTTCTCTACTCTGCTCCGAGAGGTTTTTTTCCGGGTACTCCGGTTTTCCCCTCTCCCCAAAAACCAGCATTTGATTTGATTTGATTTGATTTCATTTGATTTGAGTTGAGTTGAGTTGAGTTGATTTAATTTGACTTTATTTGTTTCTGTATTTGCTCGGCCTCACTAGCCTTTGTGCTATAAATACTACCGAGGATAAATAAAGGTTATTATTATTTATTATTATTATTATTATTATTATTATTATTATTATTATTATTGATTTCACCCGTTGGGAAAATTGCGCGACAATGGCCGAGCATTTGTACGGCTCTATAGGAACCGAGGTCTCCGAAGACTTGACCACGAGGGTGCTGAATCGAGCGTCGATTTCTCAACAATGCTGCTGTGGACAGTGAATACGATTGGCGCAATCTGTGGCTGGGAGATAACTCTCGGTCACGATCTAATGCTACTAGCGTTTTCTAGCATATAACAGTATCGTACTAGCGTTTTCTAGCATATAACAGTATCCTACAAGCGTTGTCTAGCATATAACGGTATCGTGCTAGCGTTTTCTAGCATATAACAGTATCCTACTAGCGTTTTCTAGCATATAACAGTATCATACTAGCGTTTTCTAGCATATAATAGTATCCTACTAGCGTACATTGATCCTACTAGCGTTTTCTAACATATAACAGTATTGTACTAGCGTTTTTTAGCATATGGCAGTATCGTACTAGCGTTTTCTAGCATATAACAGTATCCTACAAGCGTTTTCTAGCATGTAACAGTGTATTTGCGGTCTTTGGCTCTTCATTAAACTGCAACGTATAACACTCGTGTAGTTTGCTTTAATTTCAGTTGGTAGGGTGAACTCATGGGTAGAATTGGTCCAAACCACCTCCATAGTCATACTACACATCTTCTCTGAGTTCCAAAGAGATTTCCGGCGAACTACCAGAGTTTCTACGATTGTGAAAGTGATATTCTTCTTTACTCCTGGGAGAATAATGTGGGATCAACATGCTATTATATATCTGTGGGTCATTCTACATCATTGTTTATTCTTGGATCCCCTCCCCAAACCAAAAATTGATTGTTCTTGTTCGTACTTAAAATCTGCACGAGCAGTGGAAAAGGAAAGAAAAAAAAAAAAAAAAAAAAAAAAGAGTGAGCGAAAAAAAAAAACACCGCTAAACAAGTTTTGTCACTTGGTCATACACACATGCTAGTCGTGGATTCTTTTAAATCCCCTTCCCTATGAATATGGATATCACGCAAGTTTCTCACAGCAAAATGTTCACGTCCCTGTCAACTCTTAACTGCTGACAGAAGCGAGGACTCCGTTGTACCTGGTCTGGTTTTCCTCCCATGGGAGGACAAAAGCGAACTGCCGTAACATCAAAGATGGAATGTTCATTTCCCGAGGAAGAGGATGACACTCAAGACTGCATTTCAGTGAAAATAGCTCTGATTTTCAATAAACTGTTAAGGTTGTTGAATACAAAATTTAAAAGCCACCAAAGCCCTGTTCGCACTACATGAAAATTTGCGTTAAGCGTTTGCAAAAAAAAAAAAATGAAAATTTTTGTAATCGCTTCATTAAATTTTTACAGCCTCCAAAGCTAGTCGACGGAATCTTTGAAGTTTCGTTGCGTTTGCAAAAGTTTTGGTGGGTGCAAAAAATCGTTCGCACTAGAAATGGCTTCGCGTTGAAAGATTTTTTGGCAAATCAAACAAAATTTCGCGTAGTGCGAACAAGCCCCAGTTCTCAAAAGTTACAACAAAAGTAGCCTCAGCAGGGTGAATAACCGGAAGTGAGAAATAATCACAAAATTTCGACAAAAGACTCATAAAAAGTACTTAAAAAAAAAAAAAAACTATTCAAGCCTTTCGACGACTTCTGCCTTTTACCTTGAAATGCCAAAATAATAAAACTGAAATATTTTCAGATGCATGGCGCATGTATGTGCAAATCGATGTAACTCGATATTTAAGTCCACGCCACGTTAGCCTACAACGCCACTTGTTCATGACCAACATGGCGTCGAAATATCCGCCACCCGAGTTTGACGTGTGGAAAGATTACTGTAGTGTTTGGAATATTCTTCGTTTGGTAGATGTGATTCTTTTTTAATATCACTCAGGAAATAGACCCTTTTCATAATGTCGCCCGACAAATTATTCTTTTTTTCTTATGATAATGAGCCCTACTAGCCTCGTCAGCATGTGCAAAATTCAATAGAGTTTTTTCATTAAAGTGAGGTTAGTAGGGCTAATTAACAAATATACAAAAGAATAATTAAAATCATCCGCCGTTATGAAAAAGGTCTTTGAACCTTTCCAGCTATTCAAATACTCAGGACGAATAAAAGAAATTGTCAAATAGTGGAACAGAGAATTAACTCTGAAGTGTAAATTAAAGTGCTACTTAAACCCATGAATAACCCACTGGGCGTTAGCCCTAGTAAAGGGAAACAGGGAACCACACGAGGCAAAGAAAAAATCTTTTGACCTCGGTGGGAATCGAACCCATGACCTCCGGATTAGATCTACCGTTACTCTGCCCACTGAGCTGCAAGGTCGCACAGAGAAAGTCGGGGACGATTATAGATGGTGAATCGCGGCAAAGAGAAAGTAAGGGTACATATGAATGTTGTGCCGCGTAGCACTAGGAACACAAATAGTGGAACAGAGAATTAACTCTGAAGTGTAAATTAAAGTGCTACTTAAACCCATGAATAACCCACTGGGCGTTAGCCCTAGTAAAGGGAAACAGGGAACCACACGAGGCAAAGAAAAAATCTTTGAAAAAATCTTCTCTGTTCCACTATTTGTGTTCCTAGTGCTACGCGGCACAACATTCATATGTACCCTTACTTTCTCTTTGCCGCGATTCACCATCTATAATCGTCCCCGACTTTCTCTGTGCGACCTTGTAGCTCAGTCGGCAGAGTAACGGTAGATCTAATCCGGAGGTCGTGGGTTCGATTCCCACCGAGGTCAAAAGATTTTTTCTTTGCCTCGTGTGGTTCCCTGTTTCCCTTTACTAGGGCTAACGCCCAGTGGGTTATTCATGGGTTTAAGTAGCACTTTAATTTACACTTCAGAGTTAATTCTCTGTTCCACTATTTGTGTTCCTAGTGCTACGCGGCACAACATTCAAAAGAAATTGTCAGTTTTTCTTTTGTTGGCGCCTTGCGTGACATTGGCGTGACATTGGCGTGACATTGGCGCCTTGCGTGACATTTAAAACGGTCATCTGGATCACTATTGGAATAAGTTTTAAATTGTTACAATGAATGCGGTTTTTCTTCATTCGTATTAATGACTCATTTTCACGCTTTTCTTGGTTGTCTAACACATGTATTGATCGATTTTTTCGTCGCACTCGAGCTCTATATGAAAATTGATTGTGAATTAAGGCAATAAACTTAACTCTAATACACAGGAAATTGTTTACTACAAATATTGTAATATTTTACCGACAGTGATAGGCACGTTAGGTCTGCACGTTTAAATAAATGAATAATAATCTCACGATACCCGGGACAGTACAAACCCGGTAGAGAGCCGTCGAGAGACGGCGAAAACAGATTGTAACATACATTACATTCAAGTGATTTTCATGAATACGCCATATTACTTAACAATTGGCGCTCGGTTTTGTTGGCACTAAGATAAAAAACAAAATAATAATTGACTAGTCAGAAATTAGCCTGAAATCATGCCCTCTCCCTATATTCTCTACATGTCGCTGAGGGGAGGAGGGCATGATACATTTCTTTACAAGATCACATGTAAAAAAGCCAGAATCTGGAGTTTTGTCTGACTGGTCATAGATATAGAGTAAAATTTAAAGAAATACCTTATCGCATTCCTTAGGGGCGTGGAAGGAATTAACTTCTGATAAGGAAATTCTTTCCACTGTAATTGGAATGAAAATTGATTTTGATGAACCTCCTCAACAACATTTTCTACCCACATGTCAGAGGCCCGCCAGTGAGGAAGCTGTTATCTAGAAGTGAAAAAGCTTCTATCGAAAAGTGTCATTGAGCTCACCGGGCACAGTCAAGGAGAAATAATTTCGGATGTATTCGTGCGCGCTAAAAAAGATGGTGGCCACAGAATGATTCTTAACCTTAAGAATCTTACAAATATGCAAACAAACTCCATTTTAAGATGGACACTCTCAACACCATCATTAAACTAGTTGAGAAAGGTTGTTTCATGGCGTCATCTGACTTGAAAGACGCATACTATTCTGTGCCCATCGCCACATCGGACAGAAAATACTTACGATTTTTTTGGAGGGGGCAACTTTATCAGTTCACATGCTTACCCAATGGCCTCTCATGCGGCCCCAGAAAGTTTACCAAACTTCTTAAACCCGCACTAACAGAGTTACATCTCAAGGGTCATATCTCCAGCGGTTACATAGACGACCTGTACTTACAGGGGAAGACTTATGATGCCTGTGTGCAAAATGTCATAGACACCGCAACTCAAATTGATTCCTTGGGACTCGTAACCCACCCGGAAAAATCTGACTTTAACCCAACCCAACAACTAGTAATTCTGGGTTTCGTTCTGAACTCAGTTCATATGACAATTACATTAACTCGGGAAAAAGCCCTGACACTCCAAACTGCGTGCACATCGCCGCTCCTCAAAAGTGGAGCTTGGTAACCACCCACATTTATGTAATATGCATTTATACATTAAGGAGCATAATTTGGATGACCTTCGAAATAAATCTTCACAGAAATCCTAATGTTTGTTATATAATCGTTTAATTGACTAACAAACTTTGTAACGGGTTTATAATATATATAAAAATAACAATTGCTTGGTAACCAGGCAATTTTGAAACATTTTATAAAAGGAAAATAAGCAATTATCATTCAGGGAAATCCTTCCATTAATTTTGAGCCATTTTACCCTTCAAAACTGTCAAAAAAAAAAAACTATTTTGAGACAAAAGCCTGGTTACCAAGCACAGCAGTGTGAAGATGAAAAGTATTTCCCAGTTTATGCGTTAAGGAGCAGTTTCTTTCTTGGGTACCCATCCCAGATTTAATACTCATATCCCAAGGAAATTGCATACAAAGTTTCGCACTTTTGTCGGCTATGTCCCGATCCGTCTCAAATTTTGCGTTAAGCCACCAGACTATCAGGAAGGGACCATTAGAAAAAACCAGAGAGAGGGAGGGAATTTTTCGCTGAATGAATTTTTTTAAGCCCAGTTGTCTTCAGGAATTGTTTTTCTTCTCCATGAATTTTTTAGGTACCACAGCTTGCAGGATGTTTTTCAGACAAGTTCCCCTTGCATTTTTTTGAGGGTGGGGGGGGGGGGGAATTGTCACCACCCCGTCAGGTTTATTCTAATGGTCCGTCCCTTACTAGGGAAAATCGAAAACTTTCAGAGAATGGGAGGTTTCGTGTGAAAGTTGAGGTTCGGGGTGAAAAGCACCCCCAAGGGCTCCCTGTGGTGGCACGTTGGGGACCCGGGGCACCCGGACCTCCAAATATGGTAACGGTTCAGCTCGCATGTATAGTATAGCATGTTCTCCATCATGACTGTGCGTCACTAGCTATCAAGTCTCTTTCAGGCACATTTGGTACGAACTCTGCTGGAGTATTTTTCAGGGTTTTGAACCAGTGCCGTCTTAATTAATTACAAGTTTCGCCGTCCGACCATCCAATGTATTTTCCTGATCGCTCGGCAGTCATTCCAAATTTGATCTTGAAGCTGCACTTGCAAACTGTACATTTGTCTCTTGGAATTGCAAGCGCCTTTCGCCCAAAAAAACTACCTCACCTTCTTTGACTTCGTGCGAACTCACATGTAGCGTTCGCCTTACCTTTAACTCCATGGTTATTAGAGTAGGGGGGTCGGCAGGAATGTAGGGGGTAAACCTTGTAGGGGGGAGGGGTGGGGAGGACACTTTAGAAATACCAAGTTGGGGGGGGGGGTGGGGTTGCTAAAAGTTTAAAAAGTATAATCTGTATCTTCTATAATCTACTCTGCAATGTCTTACAACAGTTCGTTGCACTCACAGTTGCCGTGTAAACAACATGAACTCTCTTTGATGAGCATGCTATGCTCTTAGAGCAATTGTCTCCGGACTGCTCACCAGCGAATACTTCCAACCCTTGATTCACTTACATATAATTAAATGAGTGGTTTGGTGTGCAGCCTCCAGCTTCCATCTGCCACTTGAGTGAACTTACAAAGCTGCTTTGTTTAATTGATTATCATTATCATAAGCAGAGGAAAGTTTAAAAAGGTTTATGTTAAAATGGGCCTGTGACCCAGTTATTTCTAGCGTTGAAATTGCTGGCAGTTTTACACTGCTGTTTTTAATTGTGGTCTTGCCCTTGACACCGTTAATTATACACACGCCATGTGTAAGTGGATGGAGGACTCACATTACTACGATTTTCAGTTGAGTAAGGCACGAGGGAATTTGGTCATAAAGTTTTGACGATTAAGTTACCATGTTGTCAAGGGCAACTTGCTCCGTCTCCAAGGGGAATTTTTCGGACGTTGACGTCATCAGCGATAAAGCGCGCGAAAAATTGTCACACGTTTTGCCTCAACGCATATAGCGAGAGTTATGGAGTATCAAGTGAAAGTAGAGTACACTAGGACTCCAGGAGATGGTGAAAAATGGATTAGTTTCATGGTTTCAGCCTCTAGAATAAACTGTGGCCAGTATTCATTTCGATCACTTGTCCTTGATATCACAAGTCGATGTCCCAGCCTTGAATTTTTGAATGAGCACACTATGCGACTTCGTTACTTGGATGATGAAGATAATTGGATTAACTTGAACTTCGACGACCAAAGGGGCTTCTCAGAGTTATGACAATGTTTAAGAGTGGTTGCTAATCGAGAATTTAAAAGAGTCAAACTTCGCACAGGAGTCTTAGGTTCGCCCATCCAAGCGGCAGTTCCTTCAAGCAGCATTTCGTCTTGTAGCACATTTGCTGCATGCCAGCCCCCACTAATGATGCCCACGGGGACGGCTGCTTGTGAAATAGTACCACAAAACAAACAATCTACTTTAAACTTAAAGAGAAGTCCAGTAGATCGTATGCTTGCAAAAAAGAGGGAAAGCATTGAAGCTGCTACAACGGATTTAGAAAACGCAAAAGCGCTGAAAGAAAAATTTGAGCGGGAACTATCTCGAGCGGTTCTTCACAATTCCGGAACCCTGTCAGTATGTGGAAAATGCCACCTGAAGTTGGGGCATACTAGACGAAATTGTGATGGTGATGACTGTACATCACTCATGCTTTGTGGCTTAGTGGATAAACATCCTGCAGAAAAATCAACTCGACGACATCTTTCCCAAAAGGTGATAAAGTGCGAGAACCAACTCGCAAATCTTCAAACTGATTATCAAAACAAATTTCAAGCATACAAATCTGTGGAAGATTCTTTCGCTAGGAAAATCGAAAATCAAATTGTTGCATCCGATCCAGCTACATACGTATCAAATGGGATAAAGAACTGGGCGCTTCTTAACAAACACGTCGCTTTGCTGCAGAAAAAATGCAATGGAAAACTTCCTCCCAAGCATAGTATCACCGCCTTGCTGAACGAAGCTGTGCGCTAACACGAAATGAAAACAGCAATTCCACTGTGTAGATTAAAAGGTGTCAACCCGAAGAAACGAATTTTAGAGGAGGAGGAGTATGCCATAAAATTTCCAAGACGGAGCTCTACAGCAACGTGTACTTTTTCAGCCCCATCAACAGCAACACGTACGGTTTTATCTCTATCATTAGTACCTCAAACGGAGCTTGAAGACTTCAGGCTAGCAGCACGTTTACAGGACGAATGGAACCGCGAGGATGAGCTAGTGAACCGTCAGCCCCTACCTTCAAGTGCGGTGCATGGAAACCAGTCTGATGATATGTGCATGTTTGTACCAAACAAGGGTTGTGTATCCCCATCGTTTTGAAAACGAAGAACAGCTGGAGGCAGCGAATGTCCTTGTTGAGCTTAAAAGTCTGTCAAAGACTGTATGAGTCTGCATGCTAATATAAGTTAAGCCAAAATCTAGGTGCGTTTCTGCGTGTTACTGCTCTGTTTAAAGTTCATTATTAGTGTCGTTAAACAGAGATTGTAGTTTTCTTCGCTTGGTTGGGTTCATGTTTGCAAGAGTGTTGGCTTCTCTCACTAACTGATCCCAGAAACGTTTCTTGTAAGTGAATGCATGGGAACTAATTTCACTCTTCTTACTTATTTGTCTAGTCCTCAAAATTCTCTACTGACCGAGTGTAGTCAGTTTTACTTTTCGTAATCAGCAAAAAAAAGAGTCATTTTTGTTGTTGTTGGTAGACATGATGGCGCCAATAATTATGGGCCACCACGTGCACGATTCTACCACAGCATTTTTGCAACGAACAAACTGCTTTTTTATTATTGTTATTTTAACTTCCTAGTTGTGTTTTTCTGGTATATCGTCTCCAAAGAGAAACTGCAAATAACTGGTACTTTTACAGCGTTCGTAAAAAGTAGATTAAGTAAACAAGGTTTGAATTGTTTTTCATACTGACTGATTGTCCGCGCCTGAATTGAAATCTTTTTGAGTTACAACGCAGTCAGCAATGTTAGTTGCAGCCAATCCCAGGCACGTCACAATTCATGTTCAAGACCACATCTGCAGCAGAAAGTAGATGCTATAAAGATAATGAAGGAATCACTAAACATTCATGTACGATGTATATCTGAAAAAATCTTGCATGTTGTCTGAAGTGATGTAATCCACGGCTGCTTTTACTGCTGCAAGTTCAATGTTTTCGTTTGTGAGTTCCCAAAGCTCATAACGCATAACAGATCTCATTTTGTTAAAAACGAATTCAACTGGATTGAAATCTGGAGAGTAAGTAGGCGTATAAACGAGTTCAATGTTACGATCACCTAACCATTCCTCTAGCGCTTCACCACCCGCGAAATGATGAGTGGGGCAGTTGCAACCTCGTTCCCAGGGTCCTCTCTCTTCCTCCCTCGAGAAAGTACCCTGGTTGCGGCTGGTCACGTGTCTGCTAGATTTTTGCAGATTCCAGAAAAATGATTGAAGGGAGGGGCAGGAAGGTTGAAGTTTGTCTCCACAAAGTAGAGGACCCACCCTCTGTGCGGATTTGATTTGTACGCCCGGACACGTGACCAGCCGCAACCAGGGTACTTTCTCGAGGAGGAAGAGAGAGGACCCTGGGAACGATGTTGGGGCAGTTGTCCATAACAACAATGTCTCCCAGATCAAGGGCAGGTCTTCCTGTCTCAATGTTGGCTGAATTCCCTGCTTCACCAAAGAACTGAAGAAAGTTGATGGTATCAGATGCACCCTGTACAATGTTCATATATTCCACGCCATTTTGCCCGGCAAGAAGATTTACTGTTATGTTAGGAGAATCATGGTAACGCATGAACTCTACGCACCTTTCGCCAACAGGAGCGTGTCCCGTGAAACGGCAGTTTCAGTCCACATTCATCAAAGAACTTCAGCTTGTGTGGATTCTGCGCATGAAGATAGTCAATATACATTTGTGTATACGCCATGTTTTCCACTGTAAATCTTTCGTGGGCGAATGTGCTTATTTTTTCCTTGAGTATATCAACCAGGACAACATGCTGCAATTCAAAGCACGCGAAATCGCGGGAATGGAAGTTCCATTCGGAATGTCTCCGAATTCGTTCAACCCATCATAGATCTCCCTCAAAGATGAAGTAGGCCTTGCCTTTTTCCACGCTTCAATCAGTTGTAAATCACCGTCTGTTAATCTAATGGGGTTCCTCCTCCATTTCGCTTGGGTTCAATGGCACGGTCTTTGTGTAGACGCCGCCACAAATTTTCAACACAACTTCTTCTAAACTCTAAAATGGTTTGCTACATCAGAAAACCGACCTGGGTAATACCCCGTGTTAATATCTCCTCCATTCCTGATTATTTCATCAACTATTGATGTTCGAAGATCTTAAGAAAGAGTCCGACCTTTCACATAGGTTCTTCCTTTGCCACTAAGTCTTTCCATATTTGCGAACTGTTTGGCGCGCTTTTCTGTATGACGTGACGTGATCAATTCATGCAGTCTCCAATGGAAACGGAACAAGTTGCCCTTTACAACATGGTAACGTAAACGTCAAAACTTAATGACCAAACTTCCCTCGTGCCTTACTCAACTGAAAATCGTAGTAAACTCTGATGGTCCTTTGTATCGTTGACCTTCAAAGTCTTACGAGTATATCTTACTCTAACATTCGAGGATCTCTTTTTCTCCCAGCCAGCAGTGTGAACTCCATTAGCCAGACTGCATGGTGCGTTTTCATTAACCCCTAACCGTTAAACGTTAGCCTGTATAGCAGACGTTTTGGCTTTTTGGTGTACGAACATTCGTTGAAAGACCGCCATTTTGGAAGCCATCTAAGGAGAGAGTGGAAGATATGGATTGCGGACTGCAGACCCGGACTGCGGACCCGGACTGCCGACTGGGTATAAGCTCCGGACTAGGAACAAAAAAGGGAGTATAGAACAAAACTAGGATTGTACTGGCCCAGATGCAGGTTAAAAAAAGCCTTGAGTCTGCTTATTCCGTGTCAAGATTTGTCACGTACATAGTAATACTCAGTTACATGAAATGCTCAGTTTCAACATCGACCGAGCTAGAGAAAGTATAAGAGTAGAGACTTTAACACTAGATCGAGGGAGTCGAAGAAATTATTATTGGGAAGAATGCAAACAGAAAGGCATATAAAAGGCAACCGGACCTTGCACTGGCGTGCATCACAAAATTACTGGTCCAAATCTAGATATAAATGCTGTAAATGGAAATGTGTGCTCGTTCGACTGCAACTGGCCACTGGTGCAGAGAAGATAAAACAGGAAATACCGGTGCGTTTCTTTTTTGGAGAAAGTTCAAATCCATATTTGTGAACATAAATCAAATAAAGTGGATTCTCGATCAGACAATTCTGAGCGTTTTAAAAAAAGTATTTTAAACAAGCGGTTTTCCGTGCCAAAATGGTACAACACAATTACCGTACATGACATTATAACTGACAAGCGTCGCCATATTTCCTATCATTAAGAGCTCGAGGTCAAAATAGGTAGGTATTCTATGTACTCTGGTAATATTTACAGCAATTGTAAGCACCTTTCCTACAGTTCAAGAATTTGAGTGCAGTAATACATTCCGTTGCTCCGTGCTTTTTGTACAATGTTTTGTACTCAGCCCGCGGTTTGTACCCAGTCCGCAGCCTTCAGTCCATATTTTATACTCGTTTTATACCCAGTCCGCAATCCATGTGCCCAGTGCTTCCAAAATGGCGGTCTTCAAACGACGAGAGCCTCAGGGATATAAAACTAAAATAATACTAAAAAAACATTTTTCACTCTGCTGTAATATGAAGCAATGCCGAAGCTATTTAGTTCCCGCCTCGAAGCTTTTACTAATTGCAACATTCAAGAACAGCTCGCTCAAGATTCTAGAAGATACAGATTACACTTTTTAAACTTTTAGCAACCCCCCCCAAACTTGGTATTTCCAAAGTGTCATCCCTCCCTCCCCCCTACAAGGTTTACCCCTACATTCCTGCCGACCCCATACTCTAATAGCTCACTTTGGAAAATAAGAGACAAGTTCGCCACATATTTGAAATAGGGAAAACTTTATTTCAAATGAGATAGTTATTTACACACTTTTTTGGTGATTTTCCCATACAATTTTCTATATTACGCAGGCTGTCGCATACACCACGTATTTTGAGCTTGGGCAGCCCAGTACTTTGTCGTCATAAGGTCACTACCATATAAAGGCACGTTATTCGATTAACTTTTTATTTAGGATTGCTGAGAAATTCAATCCAGTTATACAGTCATCATACTGGTGTTTTGAGATCGGTCGATGGTTTTGGCCATACTGCGCGCCATTTGGCTGAATTTTTTTAATGGTTCCGCGTTGAAAT
>JAEMWC010000989.1:247500-297500 GCA_016490735.1 Pachyseris speciosa | reverse complement strand
GATTTAATGGAGCCGAAACCAATTGTAGAAAAATTGCACGAACGATCGTTTCGTTCATGTATCGGTTAAGCAAACTGATTTCTGCATAACCAATTTCGTTCATAAGTCTGTAGTTTAGCATAATAGCAAAGGGATGTTTGATTTTATAGAATAGTTGAATGCCTTATTCGCAGCACGCTCTACCCTGAAATCCCTGCTAAAATCACGCTCAGAATTTGTCTAACATTTTAATATAAATACTTTCAAAAAATATAAATACTTTCAAAAAATTATTTCAGAACAATCTTCAAAATATCAGAATAATTACTCTCGGAAAGAATGCACGAGTTTATGATGCGAGTGGCTGGTTCGTGAGCAGAGCTTTTCTTATCTGGCTAATAATGTGGATAAGCGAGAATCACGAATTACAGAGAAATCCTATGAAATCTTCTGACTCCCATACGAATAGCAAATACAAGTCGCCGTACGGGTGTCCTACAAATAGCAACTGCGTAAAAATAACAAGAAATAAATAAGTCGTTACCTTCACGCCCGGGTGACGAGTTGCCACTTTAACTTCACTAAATCGTGTTTGTGAGAATGGATAACTTGCAGTAGGAAACCTATCTCCCAGGAACAATTGCCGCAAACAACCCTCGTGAATTTGCTTCTTACAGCATGGCAAGCCACTTGACGGGTAGGTCTGACCTTCGTCGCAGCACATGAAACACTTTTTTAGTGGAAACACCTCAAGCCGGTTTTGATCCCTTTTTGTATTTCTGTGTTTAGCACTCATTTCTTACTTTTTAAAATTTTTCAGTCCTTGACCAACACAATGAAAAAACTGCTAGCTTTAACTTCCCAGAAACGATTCCTCAATAAATCGCGAGAATCAAGCGAAATACGTCATCAGGCATGTTTCTGGAGATCACACGTGGAACTAACGCGGAACGAACGCGGTCACCTAAAGAGTTCAACAAAAATCTTGTCGTCCCGTCTTGTCTTTGACCTAATCACCATCGTGAGCAAAACGCGATGGGTTTTCGGAGAGCAGACACTATCTACAAAAGTTGATATTGGTCAAAGGCTGAATAGCTAGGTTATTTGCTGAACAAATTGACCTTCAAATCAGGAACGAGCCCCGCAAAATCTTAGAACAACAAAACTTTTTCTGATTTGTAAACACTAGTTTCCCCGACTGGTTTCCAATCTAAGAGCCACGCCCAAGTGGTTTCCACTCAAAAGCTTATCAGCTGACAAATCAGTTCTCGTCGCTAGGTGGTGTGATTTTGCCCGACTGGTTTCCAATCTAAGAGCTACGCACCAGTGGTTTCCACTCAAAAGCTTATCAGCTGAAAAATCAGTTCAGTTCCCTATATCACTTTTCAGGAACTTGTCGAGACGCTGTTAACCAAGTTTAACTAAGGAGCTTAAGCAACGCGACGACGACGCCGAGGACGACGCCTAGTAAAAAAATTAACTTATATTTTACTAGTGAATTTCGCGACTATCTAGAACTGTTCGGTACACAAATGGCTCTAAAAACGTGCCCGATGGCGTTCAAATCCAAATGGAAATACGAAAACTTAGCTGTCGTCATCCATGTTCCGTAGACGACGCAGAACTTGGTCATTTCATGTTGTTGTTTTGCAGAGCACTGTAAAGAAATGTACAAAGATTTATAACGCACTTGCACAGCTATTGTTCTGCTCATTAAACCTTTTGTTTTCTGACGTTCTCGTTGCCGTCGTTGTCGTGGTTTGCTTAAGCTCCCTATTATGGTGTAACCAATGAGTTGCGGAACATGTGAGCTTAGAATTGTGTGGCCCGAGCGTCAGAAGCGCGAAAGTAAGTCATGACTGCCAAGCGACGTGGCTTCTTTAAATTTCAACCTCCAAACAGATGTACAGTGGAACCCCGCCATACGGCCACTACTCAATTAACAGCTAGTGCCTTTTTAAAATTTTTCAATCCTTGACCAACACAATGAAAAAACTGCTAGCTTTAACTTCCCAGAAACGATTCCTCAATAAATCGCAAGAATCAACGAAATACGTCATCAGGCACGTTTCTGGAGATCACACGTGGAACTAACGCGGAATGAATGTGATCACCTAAAGAGTTCAACAAAAATCTTGTTGTCCCGTCTTGTCTTTGACCTAATCACCACCGTGAGCAAAACGCGATGGGTTTTCGGAGAGCTGACACTATCTACAAAAGTTGATATTGGTCAAAGGCTGAAGAGCTAGGCTATTTGCTGTACAAATTGACCTTCAACTCAGGAACGAGCCCCGCAAAATCTTTAGTTAGAACAACAAAACTTTTTCTGATTTGTAAACACTAGTTTCCCCGACTGGTTTCCAATCTAAGAGCCACGCCCAAGTGGTTTCCACTCAAAAGCTTATCAGCTGACAAATCAGTTCTCGTCGCTAGGTGGTGTGATTTTGCCCGACTGGTTTCCAATCTAAGAGCTACGCACAAGTGGTTTTCACTCAAAAGCTTATCAAGACAATTCTTCTGTTTTCTTAGCAGAATATCGCCCGTCTTTACCTCAAGTTTTCGTCCTAACTAAGGCCCTCTCCTTTATTTCTCTAAATAAAATTTTTTCCAGATTTCTTCTTTCATGATCACTTGCTGTTTTTGCTGTTTCCTCAATCCCCAGTTGCTGATTGGCTAACGAAGACGCATGTTTTCTTGGACCTCACCGGGGAGCTTTATGGACAAAATTCAGCAAAAATTAAGAGCCAAGATTTTACTTAGGCCTTCACACACACAATTTTGGTTTAAGTAAACTTAGCAGCTCTTAAGTCTTACTTAACAGCCTAGTGTAAAGACTACCATTTTCTTTGAAAAGTTCTACCAAACCGTTCACATGAGGTGGGTGAGACAACTTATAAATGCAAACAGTGCGGCAAGTGTTTTAGCATAGTAGGAAATCTGAAAACACATGAAAGGGTTCACACCTGGTAGTTGTAGGTCCGCTTTAAGTGATGGATGAAGATTTTCATGATCGTGGACATCTTCGTAACATCTTGTAGTTATGGGCGATTCAAGCGAGCAATCCAGTGTTGTTTCATTGCCAAAAGGTAAAGAGGACCAAAGGCATTTAGGACACCACCAGAAAAACGAGGAAAGGCTTTGATAGTTCTTGTATTCGCTTGGCTTGATCGAGGCGCATTCTATGTGACACCACATGTTGCAGTTATCGCAATTTACCGCTCGATGGTTTCGGGCAACCCGCTTGTTACACACTGAGCATTCATGAGGACCAGGATTTGTGTCGATATCCCCACTTGTGTAGAGTCGCATATGTTGGAATGTAGAGTGAGTTCGCATAATAACTTATCCTGGTCGCATGAAAACCTCTCGCATGCAACACCAGACCAAGATGGCGGATCGCTTTCGTCTTCCATTGATAGCAGAGGCTTGCGTATTCTGGTATGATAAATCGCCTTCAGAACAAAAAATCCTTCAAGATAAGGACTTTTTTATTTTCTTGAAGATTAGGTTGTATTTTAGCGAATAGAGTGACTGATAGGAACAATATCACAGCGTAAAAGCAGGAGAACTTTAAAGCACGTTCCGTCCCGCTGGCATAACGTACTCGTTCCCGCCCAGAGTTCTCCCCTTTTGCGCATGTCTAACGGGCGTGACGGCGGGAAGGGCTCTGGGCAATCTCGTTCCCAGAGATTTGGTACCCCTGGGGACGAGGTTGGGCTCTGGGGAACTCTACGCAAGCTCCAGCTCTGATTGGATACTTCACAAATTAATGTGATCAAGTAAGCTGAAGCCACTCTAAGGGCACTAAGGCCACAAGGTAGCGGGCATTACCCCTTAAATCTACCAAAGCAAAGATTGAGCCCAAGCATTAGTAGCCATGGACAGCTATCCATAAAACAAGCAATGAAAACAGCCACATCCCACAAGCTTTACGTTTTCATTGCTTGTTTTATGGATATGTGGGTACTTGAGCCTGAGCATTAGCTATGCCATGCTGATGAGGCCTAACAAGGCCGAAACAGCTGTCCATGGCTGCTAATGCTTGGGCTCAATCTTTGCTTTGGTAGATTTAAGGGGTAATGCCCGCTACCTTGTGGCCTTAGTGCCTTTTGAGTGGCTTCAGCTTACTTGATCACATTAATTTGTGAAGTATCCTTGTCACTCCAGCCACATCCCACAAGCTTTACGTTTTCATTGCTTGTTTTATTGATATGTGGATACTTGAGCCTGAGTATTAGCTATGCCATGCTGATGAGGCCTAACAAGGCCGAAACAGCTGTCCATGGCTGCTAATGCTTGGGCTCAATCTTTGCTTTGGTAGATTTAAGGGGTAATGCCCGCTACCTTGTGGCCTTAGTGCCTTTTGAGTGGCTTCAGCTTACTTGATCACATTAATTTGTGAAGTATCCTTGTCACTCCAGCCACATCCCACAAGCTTTACGTTTTCATTGCTTGTTTTATGGATATGTGGGTACTTGAGCCTGAGTATTAGCTATGCCATGCTGATGAGGCCTAACAAGGCCGAAACAGCTGTCCATGGCTGCTAATGCTTGGGCTCAATCTTTGCTTTGGTAGATTTAAGGGGTAATGCCCGCTACCTTGTGGCCTTAGTGCCTTTTGAGTGGCTTCAGCTTACTTGATCACATTAATTTGTGAAGTATCCTTGTCACTCCAGCCACATCCCACAAGCTTTACGTTTTCATTGCTTGTTTTATTGATATGTGGGTACTTGAGCCTGAGTATTAGCTATGCCATGCTGATGAGGCCTAACAAGGCCGAAACAGCTGTCCATGGCTGCTAATGCTTGGGCTCAATCTTTGCTTTGGTAGATTTAAGGGGTAATGCCCGCTACCTTGTGGCCTTAGTGCCTTTTGAGTGGCTTCAGCTTACTTGATCACATTAATTTGTGAAGTATCCTTCTCGATAGCTGAGCCTCGATAACTCGCAGGAATCGAGGAACGAGGATCGAGTCAAGACTCGAAAGAGACTGTCAAGGTACTGTAGGTGAAAGTTGTGAACTCAAAGGCATGGTACGTTGTGTCGGTCATCATTACACGGTAGCTGTAAATAATCACAGTGAATGGATATATGTAGATGATTTGAGTGTTTCAGTCTCGTTGGCACTCTATCGATAGGTATACCTAGTAATCATAATTAAATCATTCATAGCTGGAAAAGAAACCTCTGCAGCCGGATTTGAAACTCGCGAGGGTTTGTGCTTGCCGCAGATTAGTAGGTAAACTGTTCCACAGCACCGCACCATCATAGCTAAAGCTGTTTTTTAGAAAGCTAGTGCGGGGCAGTGGAACAGCTAGTTTGCCTTCGCAGTCCCTTAAAGAATAGGTAGATATTTCACTCCGATCGGTAAACATAGATTTCAGATAATCAGGAGCGAGACCATTAAGTGATTTATAAACCATAGTGGCTGTTTTTAATTTTCGTTGAAGATCAAGTTTCTTCCAGCCAAGTCTTAAAAAGAGTTCATCAGCATTGGCATCGAAGGAAGAAGAGGTCAAAATACTCGCAGCACGATTTTGTAGTTTTTGTAGTTTAGTGGCAAGAGATTTATTGCAGTTCCCCCATACGACACTACAATAATCGAAATGAGGTTGAACTAAAGCATTATAGATACATAGCAGTGTTTCAAAGGGAACAACCCGAACCCGGGCCACATTGGTGGAAGGCGAGCGCTCTCACCACTGCGCCAACCCTGCTCCCTGCTCAATGTGAATTAATGAGACAATTTGGTAGATCATTTATATAGAGTATGAAGTGAAGTGTCTTTGTGAAGAAAGCGGTGATGATTCTTACGAGATCAGACAACCTAACCAAACTAATAGTTCGATTAAGAACTTCAGCATGCGCTTCTACAGTTTTCGCGTCAAAATTACCTTGAAAAGGTTGTCGCTTTTATCTAAAACTTCTGCAAGAAACTTCGGCGAGTCTTTTCTAACTCAAAATGTTCTTCGTTCGCCATGTTGTCGCTACTAAAGAACTGTGCTCTCTCTCGTACTCAACCTACTCTGGTTTCTCTTGGCCGCGCTCGGCCCAGGAAGATTGAATAAAATTTTCCGGTTTAAACAGATATTTCAAGGTTTGGATTGAATCAAAACTCGAGGCATTGGATTAAATGATAATAATCAAAAGATTGAATTGAATGAAAATTTATATTTACGATTAGATTGAATGACTTTTCACTGGTTTAAATTAAACCAATATTTGGTGGATTATGGATTGAATGAATTTTCACAGGTTCAAATTAAACCAATATTTGATGGATTATGGATTGAATGAATTTTCACTAGTTTAAATTAAACCAATATTTGGTGGATTAAACATATATTTCAAGGATTAAATTTTGCTACAAACGGCTTGCCATATCCTTGAGGAATACCACAAGTTAGAGGTTGGCTATCAGAGAGGGAACCGTTAACAAAACATTTTTGCGTACGATTACCAAAATATGATTTAAACCAGTTAGACGAAACGCTTCCGACACCATAGGTTTTTAATTTAGCTAACAAGATAGAGTGATCGACGGTGTCAAAAGCCTTCTACAGATCTAGAAAAACCACTGCATTAACGTTGCCTTTATCGATATTGAAAAGCCCAATTATCTGTGGCTTCTAGCAAGGCAGTAGTAGTGGAGTGAAGTGATCGAAACCCTGACTGATTACCGGAAATTAGATTATTTTCAGTTAGATATTGATAGAATTGATTGTATAAGATTCGCTCAAAGACCTTAGCTACGACTGGAATTATAGTAATAGGGCGATAATTATTTAAATCGGAACGCTCTCCCTGTTTTAATAAAGGAATGACTTTCGTGGATTTCCATTCTGTAGGAAAAACACCAGTTACAATAGATCTATTAAAAATGGCACAAAGAGAACTTGCGACCAGATCAGCACACTCACGAAGAAGTCTTGCTGAGATTTTATCTAATCCCGTCGCTTAGATTTACAAAGTTTAGAAAGTAAAGAAAATACTTTTGAGCAATCAGTAGTTTTGAGCCCCCCTACCCCCTACCCCTCGGATATTAGCCCCCCTCTAATTTTCCTTGTTTTCTTAACCCATTGACTCCTAGCTATCTTTACATTTTCGGAGTGATTTTCCACCTATAAACGATGAATAACAATTCGTGACTCTTTATTTGACCTACCAGAGAAAAGTGTTGCTGTCCTAAGGCACTGGAGGCTCAAGGTTTCTGAAAACGTCATTTTGACGTAGCTATTTTTATTCGTGAAGCAACCACAATGGCCGAAGTTCGGTTTGCTTGCGATTTTTGCTAAGTTTACAGCCATTTTTCATCTTTAGCGGCTGCCTGATGAGCATCATTAAGCGTGACGGTAGCTAAGAGTCCACTTTCTCAAAGAATCGAGCAAGGTGATGTACTTTGTTGTTGAATTTGGCTTGTTACTCGACGAACTGGGAATTTGGCCGGTCGAACACGTAGTACCTTTGGGACTCGACTATTGATGAATTTCTCGACCTACCGCCACATATTTTGGAATTTCTGAGTACTGAAGATGACCACGAGCAAGAAATTTTTGCGGTAGGTCGGAGTGGCTGTAGACTTACATGTAGTTTATATGTGAAAGAATTGGGGGAAGGAACGGGCGCTGTCAAAAAGTCTTGTTAGTTCCCAGCATGCAATGCGCTCAAGATGTTGAAAATGTCGGGAAGGCCCGAATGCACTGGAACAAAAGGCTGTATCTACGCTCGGGAGAAGAATATCAACAAAAAAAGTCATTTCTAAGCTAGAAAAAGGACTGAATTTCGTTATGATGGTTGAATTTTGGTTTTTCGACGATGATTTCCTTAAAACACATGAAGGCGAAAAGGGGCATTTTTGTCGTTTCTCTTTGACGTTAAAAACGGTCAGTTTCGTTCTTGTCCAAACTCAAAAGGCCATATTTAGTAAAAATCGCTACGTTTCTTGCATTTATTGGATATCCAAATTTAAAGGACATTCCATTTCGTGCTCACAACTAACAGTTATGGCAATATTCGTGCGATTGGGAAAGTTGCAATGTTTTGAAGCATAGGAGTTTTTTACGGGCGGTTCTGGGCGGTTCAGGTGCCAAAGGGTTAATACTAAGTACTCTCGCAGAACCTTGTACTACTTCAAACACAAAATTAGGAAAGATTGCGGAACAATAACTTTATTACTGTATTGTCTGTCTTTATATTAAAATCTTGCCAAATGTGAATAGAGGAAATTTTCAATGTTTTACTGTTGATAGTACTCATGTTATCCACAGGCATCAACGTAACGCAGGATGAAAAAACTCTGTTTGTGTACATGGATTATGGAGATGTTCCGTACGTCTGTGCCTCGCGTATTTGTTTCCTTACTCGCGCTTTGTGCAAAGGTGAACTCTGGGCTTTCAGTTTGTTGCGTTCCGGTTACGTTCACGTTTTTCAGTTTTGATTTTGTTCCTAAAATTGAAATGCATTCGATTTATAACGAGGCTTGAAAGATTAAACGTATTTCCATCAACACTGCTGTGGCTCATTTCGAAACGTAATTTTATTCCGCTTATAAGCCCCTCCCCCCCACCCCCCTCACCCCGATACAAGCCCCTCCGTTTATAAGCCCACCCAAAACCCCTTACGAAGTTTTTTAAAATACAGCCAGTCAGAATGCAGGAAAGCCGATGTATATTCGTCAGTATTCCACCGAACCTTCCCATCGATCAGTGCAATTCAACAGTATCACACCAAGCCTTTCCATCGTGCGTTGAGATTGTTTTTAGCGCTTGAAAATTAGTACGAATTTCGCAACCGTTTGACTATAATAACTTTATTTTAAAGCCAGTGGCGTTTGTCTGTGAAGCAGCATTAACAAGAGCAAAGCTACGGGCCTTGAAAACACCGAAAAATGAAATGTTTGCCATCTTCCTTCTACCCAAATCCACCCACAATCCTTCACTAGTACTAGTCTACTTCTCGTTTTTGGAGTGGGAAATTGCGTTAAATCTGGTGTTATATTTTATCCGACAACGCATTACGACCCTCAGCTAAAGAAATTGGAATCTTCACTGTAATATCGTTAATATAATCATCGTCTTCCAAAGGGAGGCAGTTCATTTTCCAGTAGCGGGTCCTTTCATATTATTATCACTGTTAAAAGAACTTTATAGAGATTGCCCGAGTGGTCTGTTTTGATAGCTGGGATTATACCTGTCACTGTTACTTAATCTCGTACCCAGATCTCCCACGACCAAGCGAAAGGGAAATGTGGTAAAGTTCGAATTTGGAGCGTGCTCAGTAAGAGTCAGGCCCGATATACGGGCCTCATTATAACTACGCATGCTTGTCCTTATTTTGTTCATGAGCGAAAGATAAATGAACTTCGAGAGCGCTTTTCAATAGGTTTTGCGGTCCAGAGGAGAAAACTTCAAATTCAAACCAAATACAGGAGGTTGCTGTCAACGGCCGAGACTGGTTAATTATTCTCTCAACTGGTTACGATAAATCGATAATTTATCAAGTGGTTTCTTCGCATTACGATCATCCCTCGCCGCTCAACCCTCTAATCGACGATCAAATAAATAAGCTTAACTCAGTAGGAGTGTCTTGTGCAAGGATAATTGTTTCCGGGAGCGAGGCAGATGGTAGTCTCACATAATTTTATCCGTCCGGAGGTAGCTGTGACAGACACGTGACGGTCACGTGACATATCCGTGACGGTCGTGACGTTTTGTCCGTCACGGATGCTGACCGTCACGGGTTTTACCAATGCCCGATTATTATTAGAAAAAATGTTGCGGCTAAGTTCTAATTTAGGCATACCAGTTTATCAAAACAAGATCTGTAACAGAACTTCGGAAGTTAGCCTTTGTGTGTAATAATATACCCCCCTTCTTATTGAGTAGCGGATTTAGCGGGCAGTTGAAATCTCCCCCCAGAATGATATTTTCTTTGTCATATAGGTTTTCTTTATGAAACGTCATCGATAAGATGTTAAGAAATTTGACGATACTTGAATCTTTATTTGGTGCAACAAGTAAATATTTATCAATAAATACATTGTGTCTTCTTCGTTGTGTTTTCTTCAGGAAGGGAGGGGGGGGAGGGGGTCCAGGACTTTGGAGAGGATGACAAAATCATTCTTCGTTTCAGAAAATTGCGCACTTTTAACGAGACTACCTTGCATGTATCGACACCCATCTAATAGCCCGATGTTAAGAAATCGTATACCAGTGAGGTTGTAGGCGAACTCAATCAATAACAAGCAGAAACGTTACTGTCTCCGAACGTAAGAAATGATGGGTTGAATAAGTTGCGCTTCACCGGGCTTCTGTGTTCAATTACACATTTCACAAAAACGACAGGGGCATCCAACGAGCCAAATCAACCACAAGCTGAAGAAAGGCATTTTTAAGTATCTTATGGTGTTTGAAGTCTGTTTAAAGTGATGTTTCCAAAAGCTAGAAGAAGTTAATCTGTTCGGATTCCCTAGCTGAAATTGTAACTGCCTGAAAATGTTAGGGAACAAAATCTTCCATTGAGAAAATGGAAGCCGAAATGAACTTGCCAAGAACTTTCTAGGGAACTATTTTCTTTCCGAATTGCTAGTCGACGTTTTTGATTGCCAAAAACAGCAATTATGACCTTTTCGAAAACCTCAGGGGCTATGATTTCCCAATCGCGAATCTTTTAGGCCACGTTTTAGCCTTCGAAAATCCTAGATCCCTCTTATATCGACGCCGAAAGCACAAGGCGAATTACCCTCCACCGAACAGATATCTACCGAAACTTGCTGTTGGGTGAACCTGAAACGACACGTACAAATACAATGGATTGGTTAAGTTTCTTGGAACTTGCGTGACACTGCACACACAAATATTAGCTTTTACGTCTCTTTTCTCCTCCTCTGTGTTAGACTTGCCATACATTTGCGAACCTCCACCATGGATAAACGACTCCTGGTGGCATGTAAAAGATTTCTCACCACTATGATTTCATTGATGCGCCCGCAAAGATCCCACATGAGTGAACGATTGCTCACACTGCTTGCTTGTAAAAGGCCTCTCTGCACTATGAATTCTTTCATGCACCCGCATATTTCCTGCGACGGTGAAGGATTTACCTCATTGGTTGCATGTGTAAGGTTTCTCTTGACTATGAGTTCTTTCATGCACCCTCAAAGATTCTTCATGGGTAAACGATTTCTCACACTGCTTGCATGTACGAGGTTTCTCTCTTCTATGAGTTCTGACATGCCGACACAAATCTCCTCCATTGGTAACCGATTTCTCACACTGTTGGCAAAGATGAAGCTGTCTGTCCATTATGGCTTCTTTCGTGCTTCCGCAAGTTTCCCGCTTCCCTGAAACATTTCCCACACTGCTTGCATGTAAAAGGTTTCTCTCCAGTGTGAGTTCTTTCATGCTCTCGCAAGCGACCTGCACGGGTAAACGACTTCCCACACTGCTTGCATGTATAAGGCTTCTCTCCACTATGAGTTCTTTCATGCACCCGCAAATTTCCTGCTTCGGTAAATGACTTCCCACACTGCTTGCATGTATATGGCCTCTCTCCACTATGAGTTCTTCCATGCGCCTGCAAAGCCCCTGCTGTGGTGAATGACTTCCCACACTGCATGCATGTGTAAGGCTTCTCTCCACTATGAGTTCTTTCGTGAGCCCGCAAATTTCCTGTTTCGGTAAATGACTTCCCACACTGCTTGCATGTATATGGCCTCTCTCCACTATGGGTTCTTCCATGCGCCTGCAAAGCCCCTGCTGCAGAGAATGACTTCCCACACCGTTTGCATGTGTAAGGTTTCTCTCCACTATGAATTCGTTCATGGCTCCGCAAAGTTCCAGCTAGGGTAAAGGAATTTCCACACTGCTTGCAAGTATAAGGCCTCTCTCCACTATGAGTTCTGCCATGCCGACGCAAGGTTCCTGCTTCGGTGAATGACTTCCCACATCGCTTGCATGAATATGGTTTCTCTCCACTATGAATTCTTTCATGACTCTTCAAACTTCCTGCTCGGGTAAAGGAATTTCCACACTGCTCGCATATATAAGGCTTATCTCCACTAGGTGATGTTATGTTAACTCCCTGTACAATTTGCGCGAGAGAGAAAGTCGGTTTCCAGTCGGGACATGCATCCTCCATCTTGCCCTAAAAAAATCAGTTGATGAGAAGACTGGGTGAGCGACAACACTTCATAGCCAAAGATCATGGCATGGGGGTCATAAACACTAATCTCAGGCCAATCTTGTAGACAATAAGTTTTTAGCTGTTATACCGCATTAGGAGGATTTTAAGGGAGCAAAACTGGTTTTGTGGTGAAAAGTTAACCAGTTAAGAAAAGCGGAAGTTTTTTCTCATTGATTCAGGGATCCTTAAGTCTGCAAAGATTGCCAGGCAACCTGACATTAATGACGGTAACTTTGAGATTGATAATTTTACCTAAGATACATAAACGTACATTTTCGCGTCCTCTCTGGCACGGAAAAAACTTGAGTTAAGTTTCCGTGAATTGCGTTAATAGATATGCTATCAATTTCATGTCATGGCGCTTTTCTAATGTAACCATGTTATTGAGACCCTGCAGTTATTTAATAAGATGACTCTGGAAATCAGTTTAGCATGAACCTCCAGTGTCTCCCCTCTGTACATCTTTTAGTGTGTCCCATCACGTGTACATTTGATGGGAAACCTTAATTTGGTTACTCTGTTTTAATACATTCTAGACATGGTTTGCTTCTTTTAGTACACTGTTAGCACACACAAAACATAAAGATTTTTTAGAGATGAGGGGCCACTGTATTATGATATACAAACATCATTATACATACATCAGTGGATGGATATCGTTTAAATTTAAAAGCTTATATGCTGCACGTGTTCAAACCAGATAGTTCCTAACGTTTCCTAATCCATTTTTTTTTCAGTTAAAATACAAGTTGAAATAAAGTTCATTCATTGGTTTGTTCGTTCATTAATTCATTTACCAGGGGCACCCAACGACAAGTTTCGGTAGATATCTGTTCGGTGGAGGGTAATTCGCCTTGGGATTTCGGCGTCGACTAAAGAGTGCACTCGGATTTTCGTAACTAAAACGTGGCCTAAAAGATTCGCAATGTGGAAATCATAGCCCCTGAGATTTTCGGAAAGGAGTCGTAATTGCTGTTTTTGGCAGTCAAAAACGTCAGCTAACATTTTCGGAAAGAAAATAGTTCCCTAGAAAGCTCGTGGAAAGGTCATTTCCGCTTGCATTTTCTCAAAGAAAGATTTTGTTCCCAAACATTTTCGGGCAATTTAACTTTCAGCTAGGGAATCCGAACAGATGAACGTCTTCTAGCTTATGAAAACATCACTTTAAACAGACTTCAAACACCACAAGGTGTATAAAAATGCCTTTCTACAGCTTTTGGTTGATTTGGCTCGTTGGGTGCCCCTGATTTACCTTTGAACCTTAAATGAATGAGCATGAACACCAAAACTACAATACTATAACTGCACCGTGTCTCTGACTACCCATTCCCAAAATCTGTTGACAATGTGAAAATCTGATACCGAAAAGCTGATACTGAAAAAGCACCTCAGCATCTACAGTAAGTGGAGCTCTACTATGGCATGTGTCTCAGGGTTAACACCCTGAAAATGATCTCATATTACCTCTAAAAGGTCCTATCAAAACGTCCCTGTCTCCCCCAACACCAGCACCACTACAAGCAACCCGCTAAATGTTCCAATTTAGCTTTACAGTTTTCTATCATACAAAAGGCTATTGTCAACACCATGATTCCTTTCTGGTTTGTAGTGCACACTGGTACATAAACCGTTGCCGCTGATAGTAACTTTGATATCAAGAAAGGCCAGCGAAGTTCCCGAAATTTCCCACGTATATTTTAGAGCCGGATGAAAGGAATTAACAGAGGTTATAAATTGATTGATTGTCTCCTTGCTAGATGAAATAGCGCCGATGCAGTCGTCACTTAACTGTTTTTCTTTCGCTGATAACCATTACGAACAAATTAATGGTGTAGCGATGGGCACAAAAATGGGACCTATCTACGCCAATCTTTTTGTTACGTCGAGTACCAATTCTTCAATCAGTACAACGGCCCTAAACCTGAACTCTACGGTCCCAACATTGACGTCTATGTAGTGATGCCTCTGATTTTTCCAACAAATCAGAGGAAATGTGCCAGTTCTTCGAGAAACGTGGCTATCCTGATTCTGTGGTTCAATCGGGCCATCACCGTGCCCGGCAAATTGATCAACAGTCAGCACTACAGACGTCACAAAAGGAAAAGAATGACAGAATTCCATTCACCCTCACATTTCACCCTCATAATAACCCAGTTAAAGCCATCATTCTTAACAAGTTTAATATACTGCAAAATGATCCAGAAACTGCTAGAATCTTTTCGCAACCACCACTGATTTCATTCAAACGCGACAAAAATGTAGGTAACTTTCTAGTTAGAGGCGCATTCAAAACAACTGAACAACCTGGCACTTTTAAATGCGCGCGTTCGCGATGTAGAACTTGTCCTTTCATTCAAAACACTGACAAAAATATCGGGTCCTAAGCGATCTGTTAAGATCACTGATCGTTTCACATGTACCTCCGCAAATGTTATCTATTGCTTAACATGTACATTATGCAAACGTTATACATCGGCGAAACAGGAAGACGACTAGGTGACCGATTCCGAGAACATCTACGTGATGTTGAGAAAGATGATGAAGATACATCCAAACCAGTCGCTCGGCATTTTAATCTCTCCAGCCATTCCAAACAACATATGTCGATCTCCGGCCTTTCCCTACATCAAGGTACCACGGAAAGCCATAAAAATCTCGAGCAAAAATTGATCTTTCAAATCGGCACTCTTAATCCCCACGGTATCAACGAACGCTTTTCATTCAATTAATTTATTCCTGTTTCTCACGTTATCATGTTACCACCAATAACGTAGCTCCATTTTCTGTATATAAGCCATACACAACCCACAATTCCTCAATTCGCTCCGACGAAGGGCTAAAGCTCGAAACGTCAGCTAATCGAATCACTGTACGGTGGTCAATTTACATTATCAACTCCGTTGATAAACCAAACGTTCGTGTTTCACTCCCCCACCGACGCAGGACCACAGGTTTTTAGAAACTAATCCGCATGATTCCCTTCCACCCTTCCAATGGAATTTAACAACCTTTTAACAGGATGTTAAAAAACATTTTCTGGTTGAACTCGGCTGTCTATCATTCTCCTTGAGCATCAGTTTAAAAAATAGTTGTGTGATTAGTAGTACTTCATGAAAGTGTTTCTCCCAAAATTATACAATCCTCTGTGACAAAAACGTTTCCACCCCTAGCATCCATCCATCACTTCACTAACCACCTCCTATGCAATTAGAATTTCACCTTATACTTAAAAAAACAACATTTCATGACCTCACCAACCCCCCCCCCCCCCTCCCCCTCACATAGCCCTGATTTCCTCATTCTCGACCACAGAGATCTTCCCTTTTCTGCATGTTTAATGAGCGTGACGGCAGGAAGATCTCTGGAGAACTCTACGTAAGCGTAGCCAAAATCTAGCTATTGAAGTTTCACGGCGCATGTTTTAGGTTAGAAACCAAAATGGCGTTGCTGCTTGAAAAATCCTTGCAATATGACTTAGCAAAAGGGAGTTAAGACTCTAAATTTCGCTTAACAAAGGTAGAGCAGAAATCAATTATTGAAGCTGTTGTTTGTTCAAAGGAAGGACATTTTATGGGCTTCACTCGTGGGTGTTTTACACTTCATAAGAGTAACCTGCGCGCTGCAACTTCAGTTTTTCGTGCATACCGAGTTAGCTAATCAGAAAGTAACTTTACTGTTTCAACTGATAACCAATCGGAGAGGGAGGCTTGCATGGACTTGCCCAGAGCTCTTCCTGCCATCACGCCAAAAGGGAAGAGCTCTGGGGTCCAGAATGTGACTTCCTTTACTTCACATAACCAGATTGTTAGCACTTAAATACCTCTACACAATTTTAGGGCATTGTTCTCAAATATCAAAAATCCAAAACTCTCATTTATTTGCTTTCATTGATGGGGAAATTACTGGAGTAAGCAAAACGCTGAATGTTTTCACAACAAAATGAGCTGCTTGCTTTGAAAATCGTCCTTTGAAATGGATAAAAAGCCTGTAATTTCTTACACAAACAACTATCAAAACACAACTTTCAAGACAAATACAGGTAATTCATTTCTTTTCACATCCATCACAAATATTTTCTTACTTGAATGAAACAGTGGTCAGCAAGAAACCCACGATAGCAACAATATTTTTGTCTGGCAGCTTCAGGCTATTCGCACATGACAGATGGTTAAAGATTATCAGCCTTACCAGCAAGAACCACAATCGCCAAAAATCTTTGGTACCATTTCTTTAAACACAAACACTGCCTATATAAGGAACGTTGGACTGGGCGAGCCTTCAGTCATTTCATTCTAGACGTCAACCTGTCAACATCAGGGGCGCCAAATTCAAATTTGTTGCTACGAGAAAGTCAAAATTTATTACATTCAGACAAAACGAAAGTTAAATTTCAGGTTTTCCAACTTTAGTGACCAGAATTGAGTAACTTTGACTGGGAATGATGGACAAACACCCTGTTATATATCCTTCTTCTATATAACTGGCTTCCCTTCTTCTTGCTCACTGGGTCCATGATATAGGTAGTTTGTAGCCGATCTCTGGAGACACAGATAACAATGGTGAAACGAGCAAATGCTGGAGGATGAACAAAAGGAGCTAATGAGAGATCTATTGTTTACGTCCTCAAACATGACGGCGATGATGTGACGTGAAAACCACCTATTGAATAAAGTCGGTCCCTTTTATAGGCAGTGTCCTTGTTTGAGCCAAAATTATGAATTTAAAGTGACACCTCGGCTGTTTTCACATACTGTAAGCTTTGTTCTAACATGGCCTTCACTCATGAACATTTCTGCTCTTTACACTTAGTTTATTCAAGTTCACCAGCAACCCCTTCAAAAGCACCTCATTTTCACAGTCATTTAACACAAACACCTGCAAAAAGTAGGCAATTTGATGTCACATTATTGAGGTTTTGGCTTGTGTAACCCCATGACTGAACACTCTGAAATTTAGTTTAATTTGGAATAGAAGTTTCCACTTGTCTGTATACCTGCATTTATTAAATCCCAAAAGGACTTCATAAAGTATCAACTGTAAAACCATTTAACAGCCTGATGAGATGTATGTACTCAGCACTAGTTTCTTGTACTTCATGTTTAATTAGAGGCTCAGAACACTTCAAAACACAGAAATTTGCTTTCCAAACATAGGATTTAAAAACTAAAATTGAAAACTACCGGTACATGAAGTTTTTGTCATAATCTGTAATAAATAGGCCCTATGCAAAAATGGCTGCCTTTAACACCGCCGACCAGTTAGCTCAGTTGGTAGAGCACCGGACTACCGTGCGGGAGGTCGCGGGTTGAAACCCCGGCCGGACCAACACTCAGGGTCTTTAAATAATTGAGGAGAAAGTGCTGCCTTTGTAATGACATCTGCAAATGGTTAGACTTTCTAGTATTCTCGGATAAGGACGATAAACCGTAGGCCCCGTCTCACAACTCTTCATGATTGATTCTGTGGGACGTTAAAGAACCCACGCACCCACGATGCAAATGTGAGGAATCACCTTAAAGGCAGCCATTTTTGCATAGGGTCTATGCACAACCATTTACAGTGTAACCTTGAGAATCACATGTGCATTCTGTACAAAAAGATTGAAATCAAGGCTTTGTACAGGAGAGTCAACACAGCAGAGGCCTCTTTACCTTGTATTCAGCATGCTGGAGAAGAGAGACCTCTGCCATGGGTCGAAACGGTCTGTGTTGAGCATGCGCCACAGTTTCTTAGCAACTGAACCATCACGTGATGCTTTTAGCTGGTGATCGGTCAGCAAACAATACAAGGAGCATGCGTATTAAAACCTCCGTCCACGACCGCGGACAGCAGCTTAATCAAAGACCATTTCGACCCATGGCAGAGGTCTCTTTTCTCCCGCACGCTAAATACCAAGGAAAAGAGGCCTCTGCTAGCAGGGAACGCTACTTCTTTGCATTTACATTTTGATTCAGGATGATAACGGTTTGTATAAACATTTAAACCATAAAACCACTATCTATTAAAAAAGTTGCTTTCTGTTTTCACTGCAATCATGGTGAGGATCATTAAATGATAGCTGAGCAGTAAGCTAAAGGTGAGTTGAACAGACGATGAAATTATCATCAATTCAGACCAATAATATTGTACATGCGGCGGGCAGGATGATTAAAAGTACATAAACATAAACTCCTATAATTTCTAAACCTTGAGAAAAAAATAAACAAAACCAGGAGCTAGATTAGAGGCCCTGTTAGGGGGGGTTTAGTCATCTCTCATCCCTAAAATTCCGGGGGCAGTTATCCCTTATCCCTAAAATTACCGAGACTGTTATCCCCAAAACTACTGGTGGCAATTTTAAAGTGTAAAGCGACCCGTTTCTTAATAGATAAGCTAATACCGCATAATTATACGAAAACTCTACAGTTTTATATGACGTTAACTTAAGATATTCCCTTCTTTGTAACTGATTACTTACCTACCTTAGAGTCCTGGGAGAGTGCCAAACAATCCTGGTAGACACTTATAAGTCGCTTGGTTTGGCGGGACTACTACTTTGTACCACATTCAACTCAAAGAACACAGAGTTAACCTCCTCCTCCTCCTCCTCCTCCTTTTCCTTTTCCTCGTTGTAAGAGTCGCATTGTAAGCACCAGTCATAAGTTTAACGTTTATTTTCTCTTCTCTATGATTCAGCTCGCCGCACTTGGAAAGTGATTTACAATTTTCTTGTAGTGTTTTTCAAGCAAGAGTCAGAAAATAATTCTCGTTAGGTTTGTGAGTGCCATATAATTCACCTTGCATTTAAATGCCAAAAACAAACTATATATACATGTGTATTTGCTTGGAGAACTGATAAGTTCACTAAATTCTCTGCACGCCGTCATTGATAATAGTGTGGTAACTGGCTTTCGCGTTTGTACTGAATGTCAGTGACCATAAGTACAAGACAAAGTCGGAATTTTTGTTTCTAGCTGATCGCCTTCCTGATCTAGTTGAAACTTGCGGAGTGTCATCCTCTGGTTGAATCTCATCGTCCTTTGCTGCTTCTTTCTCCGTAGCCTCAGTAAGGGTCCTAGTGTCACCACTGTCGAGGGACTCCACTAGAAGACAGTAGTAAACATCATCGTCAAGAACAATAATTGTTCTTGACGATGACGTTTATTGTATCGTCTTCTTTCTTATAGCTTGCAACAGAGCTCAAAATACTGGTTGTCTTAAGTTGACCAGTTATAGTTGTTTTGACAAATTGAAAGCCAGGGCAATAGAGGATCTATTAATCATTACAGTAGTATAGTACTTGGGGGTCCTCGCGCATTTTCACAACAACGCATTTTCCAAGGTCAAATTTTTCACAACAACGCATTTTCCAAGGTCAAATTTTTCATAATTCATACATCATGTGGAATCAGACATGGTTTTCACATCATGTATGAGCTAGCGCATTTTCCAAGGTCAATTTCTAGGAAAATTATCATACGCAACTTTCTCAGAAAAATAGTACTTAATTTATAAATCAACAGTATTCATGGAGAAACGGCTGATTTCAATAGTCTCGGGAGTAATGAGTATAAATCAACAGTATTCATGGAGAAACGGCTGATTTCAATAGTCTCGGCAATAATGGGTACTGTCAAGGTCAAGGTCATCTATTTAAGTACCCTTATGATATAAAAAACACTTAAAGAAATGTTGCTTTAGGTTATTATGGAGAATAAAGAAAGAAATCTCCGGGCCTTGGAAAAGCCCTCTCAAATCAGGTCAGGTAGCCAGATGGTAAATGGCCTGAGTCAGAAAAATATTGGATCAGGTAGCCAGATGGTAAATGATCCGAGTCAGAAAATTATATATACTAATGGTATAGACATGGAAAATAGAAATAGTATTTTCAAAGAATTATTGAAAAGATTAGGCCGTATGGATGTTGGTGAGATGAGGCGATTAGTTAGTCTCGCTGATAACATCAAAAAGCAGAAGCCAATTCCAGCACCTCGCAAGAGTGTGAAGCAGATGGTTAAAGATTATGAAGACAACATAATTATTCCACCATCACAATTTAGAGATAGACCAGTACCAGCACCAAGAACTAAAAAACTAGCCCCAATACCAGAACCAAGGACTAAGATAGAGCAAACAGATAAAGCTCTCAAAGGATACACCAAATCATTTCAAATAGATATCAAAAATTACAAAGACCCGCTATTACAACTGCAAAACACAAGAAAGGCTGTAGCGTACCGTCTTGTAAGTTTACTAAAATCAATGAAAGGACTGAAATTCGTTGAAGCACTAAAGGTAACATTCAGAAAAATGTCTGATGGTGAAATAATACATAAAACAGCCTTTTTCAACAATCCACCTCAAACAATTATAAATAATCTCCAGATCAGTGAATCACTTCAAGCGTCAAAACAAAATATATTAAATAAGATTGCAGTTTGGATTTCAGAAGGATCTGGCTGGGTTGTGGAATCAGTCGACAAGCATTTTCTAAATGTTGTAATATATCAGCCAATGAAAGGCTCATCATATATCAAACTACCTCCAGAATTAATGAATAATATGAAGGGATTGATTAACATGAAGAATAAAGACAATGAATGCTTCAGATGGTGCCACATCAGACATTTGAATCCACAAGATAAAGACCCTCAGAGAATAAAAAAATCTGATAGACAACATATTAATACGTTAGATTATTCTGGCGTTGAATTCCCCGTCACAACTAAACAGTACAACAAGATAGAAAAACAAAATGAGATCAACATCAATGTATTTGGTTATGAAAACAAACAACCATATCCAATTTATGTTTCAAAAGAAAAGTATGAAGACTGTTTGAATCTTCTATTGATTACAGAAAATGAAAACAAACACTACGTTTTAATCAAAGATTTCAAAAGGTTCATGTATAATCAAACAAAGCACAAAGAAAGAAAACACTTTTGCATGCACTGTCTACAATGTTTCAGCTCAGAAAGAGTCTTGAATGATCATGTGGACAACTGCATACTGGTTAATGGCACACAAGCAATAAAGATGCCAAACAAAGACAATAATACTCTGAAATTCATCAACATAAACAACAGCAAGTACCAGTCATATCTATGCTGATTTTGAGGCTATAACTGAGAAAATACACGGTTGTCAACCCAACAATGATAAATCATACACTGAAGCCTATCAGAAGCATACTGATTGTGGATATGGTTACAAGGTTGTTTGTTGTTATGATGATAAATACAGCAAGCCAATACAAATATACAGGGGTGAAAAGGCTGTATACAAATTCATGGAAGCTATGTTAGAGGAAGTTAAATATTGCAAGAAGATTGTTAAAGAATTCAATAAACCATTGAAAATGACTGAGGATGATGAAGAGAAATTCCAAAAAGCCAAAGAATGTCACATTTGTGATAAAAAATACACTGAAAAGGATATCAGAGTACGAGATCACTGTCACATTACTGGTCAGTATAGAGGATCAGCTCATCAAGAATGTAACCTGAAACTTAGAGTCAATCCAGAAGAAGTGAAGATACCTGTTATATTTCACAATCTAAGAGGTTATGACAGTCATTTTATTATGCAGGAGATTGGAGCTATTGTCAAGAAACACACATTCACAAATAAAAAAGGTGAAAACTGTCAAATGAACATCAATGCTATCCCAAATAACATGGAGAAGTATATGGCTTTCATGCTTGGCAATCACTTGACCTTTCTTGATAGTTTCCAGTTCATGAGCTCTAGTTTGGAAAAACTTGTAGGCAATCTACCAAAAGAAGCCTTAAAATTCACCTCACAAGAGTTCAAGGGAAAGGATCTTGATCTGATAGCACAGAAAGGTGTTTATCCATACGACTACATGGACAGTTTTGATAAATTCAATCAGAAGCTGCCCTCAAAAGAAGAATTCTATAGCATACTGAGTGATACGCATATATCAGATGAAGACTACACACATGCTCAGACAGTGTGGGAAACATTCTCTTTGAAAAACATGGGTGATTATCATGATCTGTACCTCAAAACAGATGTACTCCTGTTGGCTGATGTATTTGAGAACTTCAGAAGAACATGTCTCGAGTACTACAAACTGGATCCGTGTCACTATTTCACATCTCCTGGTTTATCATGGGATGCAATGTTAAAGATGACTGATATCAAACTGGAATTGATGACTGACATTGATATGTTCCAGTTCATTGAAAAGGGTATGAGAGGTGGTATCAGCTATATTGCAAATCGTTACGGTAAAGCTAATAATAAATACATGAAGAAGTATGATGAGAAGGCGCCCTCAAAGTACATTATGTATCTTGATGCTAATAATCTATACGGTTGGGCAATGAGTCAATACCTTCCAACAGGCGGATTCAGATGGATGACTGAGAATAAAATAAATAATCTCAACCTGGCTAAATACAAAGAAGACAGCAATAAGGGTTTGATTCTGGAAGTTGATCTGGAATACCCCCAGGAGTTGCATGATCTGCATAATGATTACCCGCTTGGACCAGAGAAGGTGAAAGTAACTGGAGACATGCTTTCAGATTACTGTAAAGACATAGCAGAGAAATACAATATATCGACTGGTTTGGTACATAAACTGATGCCAACATTAAGCAACAAAGAGAAGTATGTTCTGCATTACAGGAACCTCCAATTATACACAGACTTAGGTTTAAAGGTAACAAAAATCCACAGAGTGCTAGAGTTCAAACAATCACCTTGGCTGAGACAGTACATTGATTTCAATACACAGAAAAGAACTAATGCCAAGAATGCTTTTGAGAAAGATTTCTTCAAGTTGATGAATAACTCAGTATTCGGCAAAACTATGGAAAATCTCAGAAAGAGAGTAGATGTCAGATTGGTGACTGATGAGAAGAAGCTATTGAAATTAGCCAGTAAACCAACTTATGTTAGCAGTAAGATATTCAATGAAAATCTGGTAGCAGTGCATAAGATCAAAGAAACACTAACTCTAAACAGGCCGGCATATGTAGGAATGTGTATTCTTGATCTCAGTAAGACACTTATGTACGATTTCCATTACAACTACATTAAACAAAAGTACGGTAATAAGGCTAAGCTGCTCTTCACTGACACGGACAGTTTGACATATGAAATTGAAGCTGAAGATGTCTATAGGGATTTCTGGAATGATAAAGATAAATTCGATAACAGTGACTATCCTGAAAGCTCGCCATTCTCCGATAAGACCAATAAGAAAGTGATTGGTAAGATGAAAGATGAGGCTGCTGGAGTCCCAATATGTGAATTCGTAGGACTGAGATCAAAGATGTATAGCTATATTAAAGATGATCAGAAAGGAGGAAAAACAGCAAAAGGAATCAAAAAGAACACAATCAAAAATGAAATCAAGCATGAAAATTATAAAGACACTCTATTCAATGACAAACAAATGTATCATAAAATGAAAACAATCAGAAGTGAAAACCATCAATTAGGAAGCTATGAAATCAACAAAGTATCACTCAGCTGCTTCGATGACAAAAGATATTTATCAAAAGACGGAATCAACAGTTATGCTTATGGCCATCACAAAATAAATAGCCAGGAATAAAAATATTCTTGGCTACCAAAATAGCAAAATACAGTATAATACTGACCTCTATCACATATATAGGTTAGATAAAAGTTAGTCTTTTCTTATACGTGATAAATACAATTTGCTTTCTTCCATGTGTTTGGTTATTTCAAAAATTAAATCTTCAAAACAATTGCTCATAATGTATTTGCACTTGTTTTTCTCATACATTTGCTTCATATTTGTTTGTTTTTCCGACACTTGGTATACACCAGTGGGACTTTTGAATTCAAGACAAAGAGCATTGTATTTTCTGGTGGGATTCATTAACATCAAATCACATTGTCCAGACATATATCCTTTGTTATAACTTCTGATTCTCATATTTGAGCTTATTTGATTTTCACCTAAACCGGCTATCATTAATGCGTCTTCATATTTCTTTCTGATGAATGAAACAATCTTGCAGTGCAGATCATTTTCACTTCCAATCATCAGCATGTTATTACTTCTGTCATTGAACTGTTTGTAATATCCCTGTTTTCTGATTGATGGTAATACTTTTGATGTAACCCAATGTTTGAATTTTATGGCTTCCTGTTTTTTAGAGGACAGTATTAGTGAATAAAATCCTGATTCATTTATAAAAAAACATTTATAAGACTGTTTGACCTGATGGACACTTTCGGTCCCTCTGCTTCCGACCTGATGGACACTTTCGGTCCCTCTGCTATTCGTCATTATTTTGAGGTCTATCAAGATTTTATCATCAGATACAACATGATCTCTGATTGCTCTTTGCGGATTTTTATAGTCAAGAATTTTGGCTATGTCTCTACCTCTGAACCATATTTCGTTTTTATCATCGAGATAACAATCTATTGAAACGTCTAATTCTTTATTATCGTAGGAATATTTTTGCATCTACATGTATGTTAGATAATTTTCTTTAAATCCTTGAACGGTATCCAACTGTTAAAGTCATCACTATATCCCTTCCACTTCACCAAAGCTTGTTTCTTCTTGTAATCTCTGCGAATGACTTTATCAATACGGAATACATCCTGTTTAGCCTTTAATAACTCAGGTTCATAAAAACTCCCTTCAATTTCTTCATCGTTGTGATCTTTTAGTTTGTATGTTATTGGATTAGTGTATTGGATTTTATCAACTGTAAACACTTCTTCAGTCCAATTTGGTGTATAGCCCTTGTCGAACACAATCCGTTTATACTTGGATATTCGGACCTTATCACCTATTTTAAATTTTAGTTTCTGTTTTAATGGCTCCATATCACCATACAAATTGAAGTAAACAGTTCCTTCATTCCTCTTTTACTCTGTAGGCGTCATCTTTGTGCTTGAATGTTTTGTGTTGTTATACTGTTTCACTAATTTTTGTAACATGTCTAAATACTGTGTATTGCCTTGAACAGTGAACTGCTTCCACATTTTGGATTTAATTGTCCTATTCCATCTTTCAACTACTGATGATTTCTCTTCATTCTCAGTTGAGTACATCTGTACACTATGTTTCTCTAGCAAGTCCTTCAAGTGTTTGTTGTAAAACTCTTTTCCCTTGTCGACCCATAAATACTGTGGTTTTCTGCCTTCCTTGAATATTGTTTTGAATGCTTCAGTGACAGATTCACCTTTCTTATCCTTCAATGGGACAATCCAACCATATTTGCTGAAGACATCAATAACCATAAGAAGATATCGATAACCTTTATTCCATTTACTAAACTGTTGCATTTCAACTAGATCACTTGCCCATATTTCATCAATTTTATTTACAATCACACGCCGCCGAGTGAAATTTCGTTTTATGGGTGCATGTAATTCATCAGCTAGTTTTTCTTGCCAGTTTTCTTCACTCGACGGCTTTTTCCGTTTTTTGAAACACCAAGACCAAGTTTCTGTTTTTTGTCAATTAAGAATCTAGCTGTTTGACCCCATTTTGGCATCTCACCATATGGTATTTGATCTAGTGACTCGACCATTGTTCTATCACATTCACCTTTATTTTTTCCCATATCATAACAAATATCATGATAAGCTGCTATTTCATCCACTTTGTTATAAGGTTGTACATTCCATTTCAAGACCTCACCTGTGTTTTTATCATACTCTAACTGTTTATCAAGGGGATTATAAGGTCCCATGTATTTATACTTTCCGGGTGTCCATCCACTTTTCGGTTTAGGAAGCTTGCCAATAACCTTATGAATGTCAATAGCACCGCCATAATCTAATCCTTTGATATCTGTTTTGTAACGAATATTTGGTCTCACTTTTGTTGAGAGTTGTTTCAAAGCTTCTGACCCAACCTTTGTGATTGCAGGTTTTGCGAGGGAAAGTCCTTTGTCAATTAATTTCTTTTGCAGCTTTGGATTTCTCATTGCTTCTGATGCATAATATCTACCCATTTCAACACCTTTTTTTGCTAAATAAGGGACTCCATGTTCCAAAAATCCTGTTAGCGCCATATCTGCGGCTGAATCTAGTATGCCCGCCCCTTCAGACGGGCTATTCAGTTTCCCCGATTTCTGACAAATTTAGTCTTGTGATCCCACATTCAGCACAAGTACATTTCATAACAGTTCGACCATTTTTAGTCTTCTGATATCTTTCACTTCCTGGTACACATTCAGTGACTTTCTTCTGTTTAACACAATATGATTTTACCATTATACATATTGGTTAGATATTTTCTTTGTCTAGTAGTTAAATCGACATACATTTCCACTAAGTTTGTCATAGAATACTGTTATATTATCCAAAGTGCATTTGATTACAACTCGTAAACCAATCAATCTGTTGACAACTATTATAACAAATATATTAACATCATCAATTATTTCGAATTCTATCATACTTTTATGTTAGATAGAAATTTATTAAATCTTTCATCATCAAATAATATTGTTAATATCATAGTACCTTTCTGACGTTCTAAAAGGTAGTACAAACACCATTGTTTACTCAATAACGGATCTCTAATACACATTGTTTCATTGAAACAATTCTTTTCCTCCATTTGAGTAGGTATCTCCTGTCCTGATGGATCAAAGTATTCTTTCTCATTATAGCACGCGTAATATTTGCCGACTTTTATTATCCCACTGTTTTTGTTTAACTTAACAGACATACATATACATTACATATTTTTGAAATAATTGATTATGAATCTGTGATTGACTCTTGTGTCTGTTGGATCAAATTCAGCATTATGTATTGTATTAAGAATGGATCTGCCTTTTTGTCTCTCAAGAAGATAGTACAAACACCAATATCCACATAATACTGATTCCCTTTCTTGTATCTCATCACCAGAGTATTCAAGTTGTTTACCGCTTGCAGCCATGTATTTCTTTACTTCTGTTGGCATCATTAAACCGAAAGAGTCGAAGTATTCACAGTATTTATCATTTTTGAAATTCCTATAACAAACCCAATGAGTACCAGGTCCAATTTTGGAATCAAGATTGACTATCCCACATTCATTCTTTTTTATTTGTCTCGGCAGATTGTCTCTTGAAAATACTCCTCTAAAATGTTTTATTCCAAGTTGTTTAACCCAATTGATTAAATCAAAGTTGGATAAGGGTTTATTTACAAAATGGTTCCTAGTATGGGGATTGAATTGAATGGACTGTTTTTGCCTAGTAGAAGTCCTTTTCCTTTTTTTTTTTTTTTCATTCCATAACCGATTGGGTTATTCCATGTACCAAAAACAGGAGGAGATTGCCATGGAATCATAGCATGTTTCCCACCTTTCTTTCTGGGTACAATGTCATCTGGAACATGAACAGGTATTGACCGTCTTGGACGGCTGCTTTCAACATGCAAACCTTTTCCAGTTAATTTTCTGATTGCTTCTATAGCCAAAGGAATTCCAATGCTGGCGAGTATTGTTCCAATACCCTTTCCAGTCTGCGCTTTTGTTGGTTTTATAACAACGTCTCCACCATACTGCATTTTTTGGATAACATCAGCCATCTGTCTCGTATTCAATAAATTTCCTACATTAAATAATTGGGATAAATTGGCATTAGGAATAAGAAATCCTCCTTTTTGTTTCTTTCCAAATAGTTTATCAATGCCGAGACTTGCTAATGAAGAAAGAGCACCTGTAGCCAATGCTGGAGCCGCTTTAGCTACTGCTTTACCTGCATAAGGCAATAGTCTTGTTCCAAGTGAAAAAAGACTGGACCAAAGAGACCTCCTTCTTGGACTGATTTTCTGATCTGTGCTTTGGATATCTTTACATCAGCACCTGTTCCATTTCTCTGTGATTTGGCTAATTTTTTTATCTGTGTTTTTGTCAACATCATTTGATCACCTCCAGTGAGATCTCCATGTGCGAGTCTCAATGTTACCGGTGAATTTGTTTGTATAGCTTTTGCAAGCCTTTGCTTCTGACTGTTTGAAAGTCTTACTCCATGAGGATGATAAGTAGTCATATAATATATGTTTATACTAAATTGTATTTAATACAAACAATCATTTAATTTAATTTACATTGATCTCAGAATTAATTTTCCATCAGTCTTTCTCATCTCAATATCCTGCTCATACAACACAAGAGCATACACACTGTAATCAGCAGTTGTTGCAGCACTCAAAGTGTATTTGAAAGTCAGTTTTGTCATTCCATCTTTGATATCCTGTTTCTGTTTTGTCAGATCAAAGTAAATGAAAGGGAATATTGTACCGAAATTGCCCCTGTTGAGAAGGGTACTTTCACTGAAATCGTTTACAGCTTGAACATATTTTAAAACATCTCTAAATACTCTTGTTGGTTCTGTTGAGGGTTTATAATGAACCTCGGATAATCATTTCCATTGCCAACTTCAAGATAACAATCAGTCAAAGTTCGCAGATGTCCAACTGCTCCAACTGAGAATGTGTTATAGAGAAATTTATTGGCTGTCTGAGATGCATCATTGGCATCATTGATGATGAATACAAAGACATGCCTGGGTTTGTTTATTCCTGTGGAAATACGGAAATTGGCTGTCTTCTGTCTTGTTGAATTGCCTCTCTCAACCATTTCTCTCATGTAAGTCCACTTTCTGTTGTCAAGATACTTGCTCATGTATAAGGACTTTCCCGCAGAATTAAAAACAATGCGAGGAACTATTAGCTGGAATTTAGTTAGTACCACACGACATTCATCAGCAGCTTGCCAAATCAAATTAGCATCACTCTCAAGTGTCAATTTCACCTCTATTTTTGAGTTAGGCATGAGTTCATCCCAAAAGCTCTTGAAAAAACCGTATCTGTTCAATGCTATCTCTGCATTTACTTCACCACCATCATTAAGCAAAGCTTTACGATCTGAGAATCCTTTGTTATAAGCAGCTTGTGCCACTCTGTTTTCAGCACCTCTGCTGGTGTCAAGATAGAAGAACTCATTGGTTCCCTGACTTACAACATAACCCTGTGAATACTCAAGCAATGACTTAATATTTGTGGCCTGGTTAGCGTCTCGGCATTCATAAACATCAAGACCATTCATTTTTACATTAATGGTGTTAATAAGAGCGTGAGCTGAATTAACAATACCATTTCGATCTGCAGCAGCAATGTTAGCTCCATCTGCAAGCTTATTTTCTTTGAAAATAACATTAAAACGGGCATTATACCAGTCAAATGGTGTAGTCTCTCCACTGTTATCAACAATGAATCGGTAGCCTGTTTTACTCTGATGAGCATTGTTTGCTACTACAGTATTAAGTGCTGTCTCTAGTTCGAACACTACATCTTCATATCTTTCGATATATTTTGAGTCACGATAGTTTGACATATATTATTGTGTTAGATAAAAGTTATTTTACGCGGTCGGCCTCTCTTTCTTTTGATTAAACCACCAGTCTGGCTCGCACTCTCAGTTCCACTCTTTCTCTTTTTCAAAAGTTCTATGATTTTGTCGCCAGCTTTTTTGCCAGCATGTTCACCAATTGTTGTTGCTGCTTTTTTTCCAGCTGTTTTGATCATATCAGTCACAATACCTTCACCATGTTGTTCATATTTTTTAAACTCAAACCGTTTCATATACTATTAGGTTTTATAATTCTGTCTCTCTCAAGAACAACTCAATATACCAATCTATCCCATTCAAATCGACTGGAGCTCTAGAAGAGTCTGTGACATAAAAGCGTATTGAGCTGATATTATGTGTTGAGACAGGATTCCATGAAAGAAAACGAGGTTTGTAAGTGAAAGGTAAACTTCTAACTAGATTTGTGACTGGAATAACAGCGATTGTATTTGTGCTATTTCCATCAACAATGCTATCTGTCACCAAATCACAATTGATATAAATTTCATCTACTCCTCTTGTAATATCAGGTAGATTTGTTCCATATTCTGTGGCTGGAACTAATTTTGAATCGAAACCGATAAGTTTTCTGAAATCAAGATTCCTCAGATCCACACGATAATTTTCATTGAGTTCAATCAAAATGCGATATGTTGACAAAACGAAATACATGTTAATACCATACTTGAATTTTGATTTGTCTGTTTCAGATGGATTCAGTACATGGCTATTTTTTCTCATATACTCATGAATGTAACTATTGATATCGTCGTATGAATACATCCCGTTAACGAATGTTATTGTTTCCCAGTTTACACCTTTGTCATAGCTGTATTTCATTTGATTATTTCCAAAAATATCTCTGATATTGTACCAACTGTATGTCATATTGATAACATTCACAGCCATTTCATATTTCAAATCATTCGTTAATTTAAGAGGTGTATTGAATCTTTTTTCAAAATCATGACTCTTGCTGACACCAATTTTGTCTCTGTTTTTACTGTTGAATCGTAATGAAATTTCTGTCATATACTTTTACATTAGATATTTCATCATTATTTTATTCAACTCACCGGTTTTCAGGATTCCCAGTCTGTTCAATGTATGCAATATTTTTGTGAATTCATTTTGAACATTTTTGCTGTTGTTGCCTGCTGAAATAGATCCACCAAGCAACTGTAGTCTTGAAAGCATGTCACCCAAAAATGCGCCCTTGAACCCATTGCACCTCTTCTCCTTCCCATGCCTGAACCAATAGTTTGTGCACCTTCCTCAACGGCGTTAATTCTTTTTCGGTACTTTTGCAATATTTTGATCTCTCGATTCAATTCATTTATCTTTTCTTTATTTTTTTCCCTTGATTTTTTACTATTTGATAGATTACCTTTTTTTATTCCAACATCTTTGGTTATTTTACCAATCATTTTGACATACTCATCTATGTCGATTTCACCATCCATATATGATTTAAATATCTGTGATGGAGGAGGCAATTTATGTTTCATCAATGTTTGAATATCCTCAAGTGAAAAACCTTTGTCAAGATCTGACTTATATGGTGCTTCTGTTTCAGTCATCATTTTAGGTTTGTAATCAATTGGTAATGTTGTTTTCATTGGTACTGATTCAGGTAACGTGTTCATCAGCATAAGATCTTCGAAACCAGATGTTAAGGCTTTTTGATTCTTTTTCAACTGTTTAATAACTTCATCCTGTTTTTCGTCGACACTTTCTTTCACACTCTTCTGGACATCAATAGAGGGTTTCAGCAATTCTGATGTTGTATCATATGCATCCTGTTTTCTGTATTCATAAGTCTTGATAACATCACGAACTTCTCTTGTTTTATTTCCAGCTTCAATTCCACTTTTAAGAAGCCTTTTCATTCGTTCTATATCCATATACAATTGTGTTAGACTAATCTAAACTATTTACATATGGAAATCCCTAATTATGATATTCAGGGTTTAAAGAATTCATTCAGACAGTTGTATCCGTATATGCCAAAAGACACTTTCAGGATGCTGCTGGCTGGTAATTCTGGATCTGGAAAGACAACATTGTTCATGCATCTGATTATGGAACCATTGGTTTATTATGATCAGATACATCTTTATGCAAAAAATTTAGATCAAGACAAGTACAAATATCTTCGGAAAGTAATGGATGAAATAAGCAGTCACATTGGATATCCTGCCTTGGTTTGCAGTCAAGAAGAGATATTGCCAGTTGAACAAATAAAAGACACAAATTTGCAGCGATTGGTTGTTTTTGATGATTTCGTGACTGACAAGAAACAAGATCAGATAATCAGCTATTTCATTCAGGGGAGACACAAGAACTGTTCAGTCATATATCTCACACAGTCATTCTATGGATGCCCAAAATCAATCAGACTCAATTGCAGTCACTTCTGCCTTTATGATTTCCCATCCTCAAGAGAAAGGAACTTGATTGCACAGGAGCTTGGAATCGACAAGAAGAAATACATTGAAGCAACCAAAAAACCATATTCCTTCTGTTATGTCGACAAGCCGATGAAGACAATCAAGAGAAATTTTTATGGTGCTGTTTAATCTAATCTAATATTATATGGCAATCAATAATTTCCAAAATGTTGAAAAACAGGAGAATCCAAAAACAGAAAGAATCGAAAAATTAATCTAACAAGATGATATAATGGGAGTTTTTAATGCTCAAATAAATCAAGATAAAACAGAAACTGGTACTGGTGAAAGAGGCCCAGCTGGTCCAGTTGGTCCCAAAGGTGAAAAAGGTGATAGAGGTCCAAAAGGTAATACAGGTGCAATTGGTCCACAAGGAGCTACTGGAGCTGTTGGTCCCAAAGGTGATGGATTTAGATTAACACAAGATGGTAATTATGACATTGAAAATAAACGTTTGACAGATGTTGGTGATCCAGTAAATCATTATGATTCTGCTAACTTGGGATATGTTAATGATGCTGTTTTATCAATTGAAGGAACACGTGTTAATCCATTTAAATTTCTTCTTGAAGATGTATCAAAAACAACTATTCTTAGAAATGCGAATAATCTACAATTAGAAGTCTATAATAAAAGCCCTTACTCAACAAATAAAAAAGCCTTGTCTTTTGTTATTCCTTCTGCTGGTCTTACAACTGTTCTTCGTTTTGATTTGTCACAATTGGAAGTTTCAAAGTACACTTTAGTTGTTGAGTTTTATACTGATGGTAGCCCAAATAATGCAACAGTCGATGACGACAATCTGTCATCAAATTTAATTGAAAGAAAGGATTCAATAAAAAGAGCATTTCCAAAGACTCATCTTGTTGATGGTTATCTTAAGAGAATATTCTTCCTTGAAAAAACAAGTCATGGTTCCACATCAATGGAGTTATTGTTGATTTCGCCATATTTACAAAATAATAAAAAACATTATATTATAGTTTATGGTGTTTATGGATTTTCTAATATCATTTTATCACATATTCACGACCCAGTGTATGAAATTGAAAACGGCAATGTTGCTTTTGGTGGTGATATTGACATGAAATTAAACAAAATCATGAACCTGCAGGATAACCCCTCAAACCCACAAGATGCTGTGAATAAATCATATGTTGATAATAAAACAGCTGATTTCCTTAATATAAACACTGGTGGTGTAATTTATGCACCTGTCAGCATGAATAGAAATGATCTGTTTGGCATACCAGATAACCCAATATTCGGTTATTCAGCTGTAAATAGAAACTATGTGAACAATAATTTTTTGAAACTAAATGGAAGCGTTGCGATGACTTCTGATTTGAATCTTGGAGGTAACAAATTGACTAATGTAGCAGCGCCAACAGCAAACAATGATACAGCCACAAAGGGGTATGTTGATACTGAAATTGCTGGAATTACTGGCATTGATGTTTCACCATTTCTTAAAAAAGATGGAAGTGTTGCAATGACTGGTGATCTTGACATGGGTGACAATAAAGTAACAAATGTTGGATCTCCAAACTCTGACAAAGATTCTGCCAACAAAAAGTATGTTGATGACCTTGTTTTTTCAGCATCTGGTACCCAACGCAACCCATTCGCTTTTCTGTTAAAAGACATATCCAAGTCTTCTGCAGTCAGTGATGCAACAAACCTTCAAATTGAGAATTTTGATAGATCACCATACCACATAAACAAGTCCTCATTGTCTTTTATCATTTCACATAGTGGTAACTTTACATCCAAAATTCGTTTTAATGTGACATCTTTGAGAAACAGTCAGTACACTTTTGTTGTTGAGTTTTACTCACCATCAGACCCAAGAAGTGCAACAGTCGATTTAACCCTTCCAACTTTAAATATACGAGATGCGGGACAGCTGTTTCAAAAACCTTTTCTCAAAACCCCACACGTTGATGGTTATATGAAGAAGCTTTTCCGAATCGAAAAAACCAGTGGTGGTCAAGCGGTAATACAGGTGGAACTTTCCAGCACAGCTCCTGCGTCTAACACCAAAACACATATCATCGTTTATGGGGCCTATGGCTATCATACCAATTTGTCTTACTTTGTTCATGACCCAGCTTATGAAATTGAAAACGGTCATGTTGCGTTTGGTAGTAATGTTGACATGAAACTGAACAAAATCCTCAACCTGCAGGATAACCCCTCAAACCCACAAGATGCTGTAAACAAAAGTTATGTGGACCAGAGGTTGCAAACCAAACTCGATGCGATTGCACAACAAAATCTGAATATGAACAACAATGCCATTACTGATCTTGCTCCACCTGTCAACGCAGACGATGCGGTGACAAAACTTTATACTGACGAATATTTTCTCCGACGAGACGGTTCGACTGCAATGTATGGCGATTTGTTGATGGGTGGAAATAAAGTGACGAATTTAGCGGATGTGGTGAATGAAACTGATGCAGTGAACTTTAGAGTTTTAAATCGAGCTTCACAAACTATCAGAGCAAACACTTTATTATTGAATGGAACAAATGCGATGGCAGCAGATATGAAACTTGGAGGGCATAAAATCATTGACTTAAAAGAAGGAACAAATAAAACTGATGCCGTAAATTTAGATCAATTAGAAAAAAGTCATATTTCATCTGCTTCTCATCCAAAGAATGCTTTCAAATATTTGATGAATGATATGATGAAGTCAGTACTGAATATGGCTTGAAAGTCAATGGATATGTCAATTTACCTCGTTCACCACATTTGATTTCAAAAAAGGTCATTGATATAGACTTGAATAAAGAAGCTAATCATATTTACAGAGCTAGAATTGGATTTAATATGTACACAATAAAAGATGGAAAATACACTTTCATTCTTGAATGGCTATTTCCTGATTATGAAGGAATGAATCTTAGTAGTGTAACATTCAGTGCAACTGGTGGAATTACAATTCATAAAACTGTAGGGAGAAAATTTGATAACAGAAATGAAGATCATTCGAGATATTTATTATGGATTGAAAAACCATCAGCAAGTTCACCACCTGAATATTTATATTGTACTATTCATATTAATGCTAACCCAACTTATCCAAATAAGTACAAAGTTCATTGTGTTGCATATGGTATTGATTTCGAAGCAGTAGACGTTCCATCAAGTGTTTACGACTTCTCTGAACCTTTCAAAATCGTGAATGAGGAAATACAATTACAAACTGATTTAGATTTGAATGGTTTTGACGTGAAAGAAAATGAAAATTGGTTGTTTGGTGGAGACAATGGTGAATTGACAATGCTGAATAATATTAATATGAACACTTATCTGATAAAAGAGGCCAAACTTGGTGGTGATTTAAATCTGAATGGCTATAGAATTCATAACGGTGCTTTGAATCTATTTCGTTCAAGCGTTACAGGTGTAATTATGGAAACGGCTTTCGATTTGGGTGGATTTGCTCTTTACAGTCCGAAATTAGGAGGTGATCTAAATTTGAATGGGAATGGAATAATCGGTCAAATACAATATTTAAATTGCTCTGTCAAAGCCAAACGAGGACATAATAAGAATGCTTTAAAGCCTGTATTGATAAATGGCGCTGATTTTTTAGTCATTCATAACAATAACTTTCATATTAAGAATATGTATGTAATACAAGGAACAAAACCCGGAATATTCTACTTCAAGACAAAAGCTGAAGGTGGTGGAAATTTATCATTACCAGCAACAATTTTTGAATACAGACATGGTGCTTCGGGTAGAAACATCACAACGGTTGACGTCAATAAATCATTATCGAGAGGCTATTTTATAATTGACTATTCACATCCCAATAGTGGAGCATTTGATACAGCATTCACACTTGAAGTAATTATGAATTAATCTAAAATAATATTATATGGGAGTTTTTAATTCTCCACAAAATCAAGATAATAAAGGTGATAAAGGCGATACTGGTGTAATTGGTCCTAAAGGTGATAAAGGTGATAGAGGTCTAATTGGTCCAAAAGGTGATGGATTTACATTAACACAAGATGGCCACTATGATCTTGGAAACAACAAGAAATTGATAAATGTTGATGAAGGAACTGATGATAATGATTGTGTCACAAAAAAACAACTTGATCTGAAGTTAGATAGAGCTACTTTTGTTATTTCCAACTCTCTTCCTGGTGTACCAGTCCTTGATGGAATTTCTATTGCTCTCATCCCAGCTCTCTCTGTTTTAACATCTGATACAAACGATAGAGTCTCAAGATGGGTTGATCCTGTCAATAATATATCTTTCACACAAACTGATAATTCCAAAAAACCTCTGCTGTTGAGAGATTCAAATAAAAAGAGATTCTTTCTGCGATTCGATGGGACTGATGACTACTTGAGAATAAATTCATTTGATGTATCCAAAGTTGCTGGACCAAATGGGAATACATGCACAGTAATTATGGTTGTTAATACAAAACAAGTGAAGAATCAATCTCAATTTCAATGGGGGCAGGCTAATATTCGATTTGGTGTTCATTTTCCTTGGATTGATGGAGTATGTTATATTGATTTCGGTTCTACATTAAATGGAAGACTTGCTGTTTCTTCTTTGGCTAATCTGACTGGAAATATTGAAGTTTTTACTGTTCGAGTTGATGGTCATAATATGGAATTTTTCAGAGGTATTTCATCAATGACTCCTGTTGGAACAGAAACAATCTCAGCAACACTGTCAGGAAATCCACAAAAAATGTTCGTTGGATGTCAAGTTGATAATGATAATGGTACTGCAGTCAATTTTTCTGAAATGGATCTGTACGCTTTTTCTGTTTGGCAGAAATCTCTGTCTAATGATGAATTAAAAAATATGTTCCGTTTCCTTGAAGATTATTTCGATCTTTGAATTATGTAATCAATTATTATGAAGCAGATTATAAGATTTGTACGATGGTTCATTCGGGATGCCGAGCGGAAAAACCCTGGTGTTGACAAGAGGATTTTGAAATCAGCTTTGGTTTATCAGTTTCTATATCACAAACATTTTAACAAATATATTGAAGTGAGAGACATTATCCAGGAGCATATAGGCATTGGATTAATCGGTCCCGGTGAGGGCTGCTTAACACATTTTTTGGAGCATACTCTTGGTTGGATTGATACATTACAGACACATGGTATATTACACGATGCCTTCGGTAGGTTTTATGTCAAGCATGCACTTGATAGAGGATATTCTTATGCTCTACCGTCTTTCTTGACGACTAAAATTAGTAAGTTATCACCTCTAAGTGGGCAATTGTCTGGTTTGTGGTACTGTGTGTTGAACAGAATCGTTATATAAGCATATTGTATGAAAGAGCGAAAAAGCATATTCAGCTGGAACCATATTTCAGGTGAATTAACAGAAGATCAGGTAAATGAATTAAAAGCCTATTACCACACATATCACAGAAAGTGTTGGGCTCATAAACAGGCTGTTAAACGGTTCAAAAAATGGAAATTACTGGGGAATTCCTTGTCCATCATCTTTGCAACTGGGGGTCTCACCACAAGTGTGGCAACAGGTGGTGTTAGTTTGGTAGCCATCAGTACAGCAGCACTTTTGATACAAGGGTGGATGAAGCATAAAAACCTAGATTTGAAAATCCAGAATTGTACATATGCTTATCAAAGCTATCAACATCTACTCAATTCAATAAAAGACAAGTTGAGAAGTGGTGATTTTGATGCTTCAAGTATACAAATCTCAATGAAGAATATCGATGATTATGTGACTGATAATAGTCCAATTATTGATAAGTACCTACTGAAATATGATGAAAAATTCACTGCTTGATAATACGAATAATCTTATCAAATATTAACAATAGAATCTCAACCCAATATTGATCATAAAATTTTAATGTTTTCTTTGAGTTGGTTAATATGATATACTCATAAGGCAGATCCATCATCATAAACAATTGTTTCAGAATGAATTTGGTGTTTATCATTCTTTTACGATTCTTATTCACCGAAGGGATGATAGTGTCTATCTCCTTGAATATTCTTAATATTTTACCCTTATCTTTTACTGAAATTTGAAATCTATTCTTGCAACATATACCATTTATCACATTTTCAATATGGTACTTCCGATGATATATAGATTTCCGCTTTACTTTATACATATTATTATGAAAGTCAACGTACTCCTTACAATAATCATAACCATGGACTGAACCACAATTTGTACAAACATTTTCACCATTGTCATTAATCATTTTCTGATTATCACAACATGGTTCATTTTTGACACTATGTTCTGCTATCTTCTGATCACATAAAGGACATATTAGATATTTTTCTACTTCAACAAAATATTCGTGAATATCTGGATTGCAAGGATCATTTACCATCTGGCTACCTGACCTGATTTGAGAGGGCTTTTCCAAGGCCTGGAGATTTCTTTCTTTATTCTCCATAATAACCTAAAGCAACATTTCTTTAAGTGTTTTTTATATCATAAGGGTACTTAAATAGATGACCTTGACCTTGACAGTACCCATTATTGCCGAGACTATTGAAATCAGCCGTTTCTCCATGAATACTGTTGATTTATACTCATTACTCCCGAGACTATTGAAATCAGCCGTTTCTCCATGAATACTGTTGATTTATAAATTAAGTACTATTTTTCTGAGAAAGTTGCGTATGATAATTTTCCTAGAAATTGACCTTGGAAAATGCGCTAGCTCATACATGATGTGAAAACCATGTCTGATTCCACATGATGTATGAATTATGAAAAATTTGACCTTGGAAAATGCGTTGTTGTGAAAAATTTGACCTTGGAAAATGCGTTGTTGTGAAAATGCGCGAGGACCCCCAAGTACTATACTACTCATTACCACCTTGAAATTATCAGGTGATCGGGAAAAATCTGCACTGAACAATTTTCGAGAAGTCAGTTTACCAAAGTCCTGACCATTCCTGTAATTACATTAAAAATGCTTTTTCACGTACGCACTCTTGCCTACGTCAATTGCTTGAAAACAAGTTAAATCTCGGAAGGCTTTCCTATTTATTTCTCAAATAGTGCTATTTAAACGTTGTCCAACAACCACCATCGGCAACATTCACCATTGCACTGTACACACGGTCTTTGATTGATAAGAGAGTCATAAGATTCGACAAATTCGGAAGGTTATATTCGTCTAACTTACAGGACCAATTAACATAATGGAGAGAATTTAATTCAGTAATAGTAAAGTTATTGATTTGTTTACGTTTACGGTTTTGTTGAATCTGCGTTATTTGATCTTATTTGAGGTCTGACAGACGCCACAGGATCGGATAACCAAACTGGTGACTGGTCAACGGCTTTCTAATTTCATGTTTCTGGAAAGCTCCCTAGATCTGCCTAAATCTATTTTTCCATGTGAAATTGCTAAACAAAATTTATTTCAAAACTTACCTATTAGCTCATTCCTGTCCTGAAGTAGAGGTGGAGCAATCTGATATTGTTCATCGGTATTGATTGAAAATATTCTTCCACGTGGGAATTCCGGATCTGGCGTTAACCGCTTGTACTGCAACCTCAGTTTGTATTTCAAAACACAAATTTCCTTGGCTCTTTGGTCAATCCCAGATGACTTGAGATTTCGAAGGAATGATGCTAAATCTTCCACTTCTATTTTTGTCAAAAACGACCATTTCATAGCCGGTTAATCTCATCACCTTGTTTAAAAATGCAACCCGTAACTTCATGCAGTACTTTCAGGGAAGCCATATTGATGAGAATGAGTCTGTTAATGTCAGCGGTTGACCGAAAAAGAAAGCCTGGGAGCAAATCTTTGACATCTGACCCATCTTGGACCGATAAATGACCCGTTACTGTTCGTTACCGGTCGACGGTAATGCAAATCCTTGGCAAAAGTGACCAAACGTGTGACAATTGAGAAATCAAAGCTATTTTTTGTTATCCCTAAAACTATCTTAGTTATCCCTTATCCCTATAATTATTTTGCCAGTTATCCCTTATCCCTAAAACCCCTAACAGGGCCTCAGATTAGGCCGGTCAATATGTCAATAATTATCTAAGTAAGTGCGGTAATGCTGAAACGAGTCGGTATAGTTAACATGGTATCAAAGTAGCCGGGGCTGAAAGTCAAACAATGGGTTTACCGCGGTGTAAAACCCTGGCGAGGTTTTCTTTGTTTTATGAGGTACTAATTTGCTGTACGCTATTGTTTAGAATGTTTGTTTTCTTTGTTTTATGTCATTCGTGAGTTTCACAGGTGTTTAAACCGAGATAGAGCCCAAACAATCCAGAACAAAGGGCTTCGACAAAGCACTGATCCCCCACTGATCCCCTACTGATCCCCTATAAAATTCACTGGAAAAAGTAAAACAACAAAATAAAAATGATTTGAGGCTGAATCAAGTTCAAGGAAAAATTCTGGCTTACCTCAGAGTTCAAAGATGGCAGAAACTTGGTCCGACGGAGCACCTACTTTCTAACTCGTTTCACAGTCATCACAAGTACCCCAGAATCAATTGAAGCTTCATCAAGTATGTTACCCGTGTCTGCGAATAGCCACGACAATGGAAACAACGAAAACAGAAAGAAATGAAAACGGTTGGAAGATAAACACAAGCGTCAAGCAAGTGACATAACATACCAGAAGTCGACCCAGTCAACATCCGGTTGCAGTGTCGCTCCGTATGTACTGTGTTTATCATTGAACTGTTTTTGTTTCTTTCTGTCTTCATTGTTGCCATTATCGTGGCTTGATGATGCTTCTATTAATTTTGCGTTTGTTTATCGTAGTAGAGGACTCGGGTACATGTAATGACGGTGAGACGAGTCAGAAAGAAGGTGGTCCGTCGGACGAAGTTTCCGCCATCTCTGAACTCTGAGGGCAGCCAGAATTTTTCCTTGAACTTGATTCAGACTCAAATCATTTTTTATTTTGTTGTTTTACTTTTTCCAGTGAATTTTATAGGGGATCAGTAGGGGATCAGTGGGGGATCAGTGCTTTGTCGAAGCCCCAGAACAAATTACACTGTATGCCCGGCTGTCAGCATCCTATTCTAGCACAGCAAAGCACCTTGATTTCGAGTATTGTTATTAAGAAGCCCTAATTAATAGAGAGTTCGGATCATTTGTCCTGTTGACCTAACGTTATCCTTTTACACTCTGGAATACACTTTCCACTGATCTAGTCACTCACTCGTTGAAGCTCCCAGTTCAGGGTACGAGAGCAATCACAGTAACGTTCGATCAAAGGGACTCCGGTTTAAGCCTAAGTTTAGGTACGATTGCGCCGGATGAACTGAAATCATCAGCCTATTAAAAAGGTAACATAAATCAAGGCTTACCTGAACAAGAAGTAACTTTCCAGGGCCAGTTGCCATAGTTTTTGACGCCACACTCTCTTTTTCCAAAATGGCCGCCATCGGACCATTCCCAGAATCCCTTAGAACAAGAGGATGTGGAAAATCATAACTCTGGATGGGACTAACTAATTGTACGATACACTGGCAGCGCCGTGGGTTATTGTCTGAGTTTGTCACTTGCTTTAAATGGTATTTTGATATATTTATATCCGGATTTTTGAAAAGATATTTTAAGAATATTCGAGCCGTTTCAGAACTTACGTTACTAATACCTCCGTTAATCAATGAGAAGACTTAAACATAGGCACATTATGAGAATGCAGTGTGAAGGAATGGAAAGAAAAACAAGCAAACTGATGATACTTGCCAAAAAATTAGACACGAAGCTGACATGGCCTCTGATCTGAAAAACTTGTAAGTCTTGCAGGCGCGCGAGCGTCAATTTTCCCAAATCTCTCTCAAACGTAGGCCTTGCCGAGACCAAAGCTTTCGAAAGCAGCATCGATTTACACGAAATGTAACAGTGTTTGAGGCCAAATGTCGTGATAGCTAACAACAATCAGGGAAGACGATTGGTGAATTAGATGTATGTAAATAATGGCTCCCGACAAATTGTTGTTTTATTTGTCTTCCATGTGCAGAGGGCGCTGTTTTACGGACAATATGTTACTTGAGTATAAATCAAATTTCTGTTCGATTTATCATTGTTGTGAGTAAATAAATCAAATTTTAAAGCGATATAAATCAATGTTGTATGCGGTCAATCGAGGTTGTGCAGCATTTATCGAGTATGCAGGTCATTCAGGCGTAACCACTACAAATAAAAGATGTTCGATAAAACTAAAAGATGAGGAAGCGGAAGTGATTGTGAAACAGGAAGTAAGATGATAGGTATAGTCGCAAGCCCGTGTGTGTCCAGGCCCCTTCCACAATGTGTTGGCCAACGTTAATTTGGTGTCGGTGAAGAATTTCACTCACGTTTATATTAACTAAAGTACCGCAAGAACATATGTTTATACTTTTATCGATCGTAATTTAGTTTTTAAACGGCAGCGATGGCGACAAAGCAAAAGCGCAAGTAGCTTACGTTTTCAGTTAGTTGTCGCTAGCAAGCCAACTCTGGTAGAAGTTTGAAGATTTCTTCAGCCGCAAGTTTCCTCAAGTTTTTCAGTTTCAATGTTTTAAGCCACAAGTTTCTTCAAGGACAAGTTTCTCAGTTTCAGTGATTGCAAAAAGGCAGCACCAAGGTAATTATTTTGTCGTTCTCTACCTAATTTAAGCCGACGTAACTCCGTATATTATCTTCACTTTAGCCGCGCCGTTTTTTATTGTCGGCTTTGCTTAAATGTACTTTTTGTTTCCTTTAGGTTTTTTCTTTAAATTTGCGAGAACTGTAATTTTTTTGACTTTTATCTGTGGCGTAATCTTACCGCAACTTGTATTCACTTTAAGTTCTCACGGTGTTATGATGTTACGTTATTAATAAACATTAAAACATCAGTTGGTGGACGTGCTGACTAATCACTGGAGCTATAGTGAAATCCTCTCCAATACCAACGGGCAACCCAAATTCATGCGTCCAACGGCGCAAAGTTCGCTGGAAGATCCCAAGAGTTCTCTCGACGTCAGTCCAACGAAAACCGGCCGCACGGGGCAATGTTTCAAGCTGTGGTCTGCCAACCCAGTTCTCGTCACAGCCAAAATACGCTGGCTACATTGTGGCAGTGGTAGAGTATTGCGTTTAACGTCTTCCACAATTCTTTAAAAATTCCTTGTAAGGTTGTTTATAATAGAGGCGAGACCAACTTCATTTGAGAAGGATTCTATGATCCTGAGAGTTAAAATATTGTATACCAAGAGTTCACCGTTCATTTTCTTGTAAGCGGCGCCCTAAAAATGTCTGCAGAGTCATGTGATGCAGTGTTCCTTTGGCCTGGAAACTTTAGAGTAGCCTCCCAAGAGCAACAAAAAAATCCCTCAACGTTGGGAAGCAAAATCCGTGCGCCTTGTAGCCTGCTGACAATCTGGCAAATCTGCCATCTTGACGAATATATAATTTAGTTTTCAGTGAATTTGGTATACAAGGTTTTTTAAGCCACTAAATTGAAAGACCATCTTACTTCCTGTTTCACAAATCACTTCCGCTTCCTCATCTTTTAGTTTTAATGAGCATCTTTTAGTTGCAGAGGTCACGCATGAATGACCTGCTTAATTAATAAATGCTGCACAACTTCGATTTATCACACTCAAAATTGATTTATACGGTTACCGCTTCAAAATTGGATTTATTACTCATAACAATGATGAACACTAACAGAAATTTGTTTAATGCACTCATAACATTTTGTCCGTAAATAAGTGCCATACAAAATTCAATAGGCTAATTACTCCGGGGGGAGGGGGGTACTAAAAAAAATTTAGTACGGGGAGGCTCCACCCCGAGGTCCGACCCCTTATCCTTTTATATACCATTTTTGACAGAAAAGGTACCCCTTTCGAATACCTTCCATTGACAAATGGTACCCCTTTCGTACACCTAAAACAGGAAATCTTCTTGCCATTTTCATACAGCGTTCAATAAATTAAAACAGTACAGTCGTAAGGTATGTGTGTTTGAAATATTTTAATAAAAGGCCCTTTTGAATACCTAATCACAGATGTCCCTACCCTTTCATATACTTCGACTCGTGAGTCCTTTAGGGAGTTCATTTCAAATTCTCACTCCTCGAAATACAAAAGAGCTTGGGGAGGTACAGTACACGGGTCTAGGTTTCCCCTTGTTGTACCGTTGTTGTTACCCTGTCGCAGACCTCAGACTGTCGTGTAAACCTACGACATATGTAACTTGGTGCTTTACCCTTAAGGAATTTATATCTCATAACGCAGCCATTAAAATAGAGTTTTTGTTCAGCTGTGTTAAGCCATTTTAGCAGTTTAAGTTCTTCTGATTCCTTAAAATTCCGGTTATAAGTCCCCGCTTATAAGCCCCCTGGTTATAGGCCCATCTACCTAAAAACAAAAAAACAACTGATCCGGTTATAAGCCCCCCCCCCCCCCCCCACACACACACACCTCTAGTTTTCCTTCTTTTGTTAATATTAAGTACTCTCGCAGAACCCTGTACTACTTCAAACACAAAATTAGGAAAGATTGCGGAACAATAACTTTATTACTGTATTGCCTGTCTTTATATTAAAATCTTGCCAAATGTCATTAGAGGAAATTTTCAATGTTTTACTGTTGATAGGACTCATGTTATCTACAGGCATCAACGTAACGCAGGATTGAAAAGCTCTGTTTGTGTACATGGTTTATGGAGATGGTCCGTACGTCTGTGCCTCGCGTATTTGTTTCCATACTCGCGCTTTGTGCGAAGATGAACTCTGAGCTTCCGCCGTTTGTTGCGTTCCGGTTACGTTCACGTGATTTTGTTCCTAAAATTGAAATGCATTCGATTTATAATAAGGCTTAATAGTTGAATTAAATATCAGTAAATGAAAGACGTATTTTCATCAACACTGCTGTGGCTCATTTCGAAACGTTGTTTTATTCCTCTCATAAGCTCCCCCCCCCCCCCTGCCCCCGATATAAGCTCCTCCGTTTATAAGCCCACCCAAAACCCCTTACGAAGTTGTACAAGCCCAGGGCATATGTTTTGCACCTTAAGTGCAGAAATGGACTGGGACTGGTCCCATGAGACCTATAGGACGCATAAATACGTAGAACCCGCCGCACCCAAGGGCGAGGCTTCAAAGTGACTGTGTTCGTTTAAGAACTAACAAGAAAATCAAAGCAGGAGAAGATGCACCAGAACTGTAAGTGCTCAGTTCAGTTTCCGATGTTTTCCTTTAGTACGCTGGGAAATAACAAATTTGTTGTAACTTTCTTTAGTTTGACTACGGTAACGCTGAACCGTTAAGTTCAAGGATTAAAGCACACCATATTCCTGTACTCCAAGTGTTGTTCTTCAACTCGAACTTTCAGAGGTTCGAATCAGTCAAAAATTCTGCCAAGAGAAGAATAATACGCCACCGAAACCTAAGTACAAACAATCTGAAGTCAACGGCTCACAGTCTGCCAAGTCAAGTTCCGAAGCGGAAAGACTGTCAAACGGCACTGGAACGCCCTAAATCTCGTTAAGTCCGAAGCCGACAGGAGTCTTCAAACCAGTGATTTTACCAGCCAAAAGGTAAAATATTTCCATTTGTACTTCGCCAATACAGCCTATGATTCTCAAGTTCAAGATCAAGATTTGAAGTTAAAGAAGTCTGTGAGGAACTGACTCTCGGAGAACAAGAGTATTAAACTTTGAAAATTTGGTTTATCAACGGAGTTGATAATGTAAATTGACCACCGTACAGGGATTCGATTAGCTGACGTTTCGAGCGTTAGCCCTTCGTCGGAGCGAATCGAATTTGGATTCGCTCGGACGAAGGGCTAACGCTCGAAACGTCAGCTAATCGAATCCCTGTACGGTGGTCAATTTACATTATCAACTCCGTTGATAAACCAAATTTTCGTGTTTCACTCCCCCACCGACGCAGCACCACAGTTTCTTTAGAAACTAATCCCCAGTATTAAACTTTAGTTTTATTAGTAATCTACAGAATACTTAAACAGTCAGTTAAATTTATAAGGGTAATTCAAGCAAGATAAACTGACGTTGTGTTTAAATTCAAAAGAAATCTGCGGAACATTGATGTTGAGAGAAATCACAAGACGAACTTTTTTGCCAGTAATTTTGATTTACATACATATTTTTACAAGTACGCTGTTAAGAATGCCTCCAAAAGTTGAGAGTATAACGACGCTAATTGCCAGAAGAGACGTTACAATAGCTTCATTAGATGAGCTACTCGAAGAATGCAACGTGCTATACCAAGTTGAATCCGATGTAAATGCCCTGGAGAATGTGCATGTAGAAATCGCTCAGTGCAAAATTCAGAAATGTTAAGAAACAACAAGCAACAAGAGCGGACAGATTAATCGAGGCCGGGCTGTCGCCAAGTGACGAAAAGAACGCTAACAAACAAATAGGAGACAAAGTCAAGTCTGCTTATCTTGATTGCACTCAAAAATTTGCAATTTATTAAAAAGAAATGTAACGCTGCGAAGAAGTCGTTCACTGAACTCGAAAAGCTTGAGACTATGAATTCCGCAGTGACAAACATGGCCGATGTTTTAAGATCTCAAAAGAATGCGAATCATGGACTCGAAAAATTATCCGTACCAACATGGGATGGTAGTAGGAAGACTTATTCAACCTGGAAGAATGAGTTTAACTATTGGATGAAAAAGTACAAACAGGGCAATGATGAACAATTGCAAAGACTCCGTAATGCTTTACCCAAAAACTCGTTTTGGAGAGAACAAGTCAGTCCCAGTACAACTATCGATCAGGCATGGAAAATTCTTGACAACGAATTCGGGGATCAAAGAAAATTAATGGATGATTTGTTGAAAGAACTTACCGACCTTAAACCAGTAAAGAGCGATTCGCCATCACTTTTTCGGTACGCGGCCACAATTCTTAGTTTTGTGAACATTATGCAGCAAAATGAATGCGCGGTTACAAATGCCTCAGAAGCGCCCTTTGTCATGTCTCGGCTTTTATCTAAATTGGACGCAAAGGATAACGTAGAATTTGGCTGCGAAATGCATCGAATCAAGAAGGAAGAGAACGTTCTGAATTTGATAGACTTGTTAAACAGGGAAGCAAGCTTACGCGCTCGGGTCAAAAGGGATGCCAGCTGCCACAATACCACAGGCGATCGCCGCTTTCAATTCACACGCAAATCAGATAATCATGCCACGAACAGTGAAAAGCCCTCTCTGGATTCGTGCCCGCTCGGTTGTGAAGGGAAGCACCTTCTCTCTAATTGCCCAATATTCCGAAGATCAACGGTTGATTAGAGACGGGAGATAGCGAAGCAAAATAACCGTTGTCGGAAGTGCTTGCGTAATCATTACACTAACGTCTGTAAGAAAGAGGATGGCACCACGTGCGACAAATGTACAAAGCGGCACCATCGCTCTCTACATAACGAACGGTTCTTACCAGTGAATTCCAATTTAAATCCCAAGCTGCATAATTTTCAGACACGTGGCAAGAAGCTAGAAATGATATCATACTGTTCAAGAAGCGCAGAAAGTTCCAGGTCTTTGTCCAGTACAGAAAGTCAAGATTAAAGACAAGGACGGAAACCACATCGAAGTCCTCGCTATGTTGGACAGCGGTTCCAACTCTAGTTTTATTTCTAAGAATGTATTAAAGAAACTCGGTTTAAGCGGTCCTAGAGTACACCTGACTATGAGTTTGGCTGGGGGACAGAAGAAGTCGGAGGAATCAGAGCTTGTTAACATAACTGTGGTGTCAGTTTCCGAAGAAGCCATTCAGAAGCCCGTTCAGGTTTATGCCATAAATAAGCTGTGCAGTCCAGCAAAAACGGTGTCTAGAAAGACTGTAAATGGTTACCAACATTTAGAAGAAATCTCAAATAAACTCTATCTATCTGGTGGAACTGTAGACTTGTTGATCGGAACAGACCTAACTGATGCCTTTGCCGATATCCACGTTGTCTCCGGTGACGCTGGGGATCCAATAGCAAAGAGAAATTGCTTCGGATGGTTCGTCATGGGCCAATTTACCGGCCAAGAAGGTCAAACTTCAAAGATCAATTCAGTTAATGTGGGAACTGTCAGTGCATTGGAAGACATGAAGAAACTCCTTGTTCAGGACATGTTACGAGTCAAATCGACTGAACTTTGCACGTGCAGAGACAGCGACCTAAACGAGAATAGGTTTATCAAGTCAATTGCAGATTCGACTCAAATTGTAGACGGACGAATTCAAGTGCGAATGCCATGGAAAGCTGACGGTCCTCCAAAGGAGAGCAATTACAACGTTGCACATCGGAGAATGATCTCCTCGGAAAAGACTTTCGAGAGAAAGGATTGCCTCGCAGAGGTTGAAGACGGTCTAAAAGCTGCTCGAACAAGTGTTCGTCGTGGAAGTACCCGCAGAAAAGATCGATCACAACAAGCCCAATGGTATCTTCCCCTTCAGGCTGTTCTTACTCCAGACAGAACCACCAAAGTTCGTTTGGTCTTCGATTCCTCTGCAAAGGGTCAAAATGGAAAGTCATTAAATGATTATCTGGAGAAAGGACCTAATTATATTAACAATTTGCCCAACGTGCATATGGCATGGCGCTTCGACAAAGTCGTGTATACTGGTGACATGCGTAAGATGTTCAATCAGGTAATGATTCACCCAGATGACCAAGTGTTCCACAGGTTCTTTGGAGATCAAATAGGAGTGAACAGCCCTGAGTCTATCAGTGGAGAAGGTTAAATTTTGAAGATAAACCGGCACCCGATATTGCAGCTGGGGCAGTTAAGACCCTTGCCAAAGCCTCGGAAGGCGAGTATCCAGAAGCAGCCAAAGAGCTCCGTATGCATGTCTACGTTGATGACATCGGAGGACGATGAGGACGAAGCGAGATGCAAGCAAATTATGACTGAAATCGATGCCATACTTGCCAGAGGTCAATTCCAAGTCAAAGCATGGCATTCTAACAACAAGACCATCGATCAGACAGATGAGGGATATACAGATTTCCTGGGTCATAGATGGAACAAGATTCACGACACATTTTCCTTCAAGAAAAACGAAATTGTTGCAGACGTAAAGAATCTGACGAAGAGGGATTGTCTCGCCTGCCTCGCTCAGTTGTGGGATCCTATAGGACTCGTGACTCCAGCAACAATCGAATTGAGGATCGATTTACAAGAATTGTGGAGCGCAGGATATTCATGGGACGAAACCTTACCTGAAGTGATTCGATCGAAGTGGAAGAAGAATGTTCAAACTCTCAATCATCTTAAGCACGAGTTTAACAGAAAGCTGAAACCTGATGCCGCGGTTGGCTTACCTGAAGTCCATGGGTTCTGCGATGGCGGAGAGAAAGCCTATGGTTCAGTAGTATTCCTTACATGGAAGCTCGCAGACGGCAGTTATACCTGTATACCACTCACAATGAAAACATTCGTCGCGCCTTTGAAGAAGAAATCAACTCCACGTTTAGAATTGATGGGATGCCTTTCGCTCGCCAGATTGTACAGTACATGCAAAGAGGCTTTAGAATTTGCTGAGATTACCAGTTGCAAGGAAGTGTTTTGGATGGATTCTCAGACCGTGTTAACATGGGTTAAAACTTGTTCAAGGAAATTCAAGTCCTTCGTCTCTGTGAGAGTTGCTGAGATCCGCGAAACACTAGACACACAAGCGTTCAAATTCATCAGATCTGACTGCAATCCGGCTGATGTCCTGACAAGAGGAGCTCCACCACAAGAGTTGAAGAGTTGGATTGAAGGCCCTCCATTTCTGAGGCTCACGGAAGACGAGTGGCCCCAGTTTGAAGAAAATTCAAAGCAAGAGGACGAAGAGTCGTCTAATGAAATGAAGCCCAACAAGGTTAAAGCAACGAAGCCCAATGAACCAATAGAATGTACAGTCTCATCACAAGAATCAACAGACCAGACAACCGTCGGAAAACCCAGTTTTAGAACACTTAATGAAGACGTGCTCAATGTACTCCAAAGCGAGGAAAACCTTGGCCTATGTCAAGAGATTTATTAACAACACGAGAAAGAAGGAAAACAAC
>JAEMWC010000989.1:230000-240000 GCA_016490735.1 Pachyseris speciosa | reverse complement strand
TTCTCTCCACTATGAATTCTTTCGTGAGCCCGCAAATGTCCTGCTTCCGTAAATGATTTCCCACACTGCTTGCATGTATATGGCCTCTCTCCACTATGAGTTCTTCCATGCGCCTGTAAAGCCCCTGCTGTGGTAAATGACTTCCCACACTGCTTGCATGTATAAGGTTTCTCTCCACTATGTATTCTTACATGGCTGCGCAAACGTCCTGCTCGGGTAAAGGAATATCCACACTGCTCGCATGTATAAGACTTCTCTCCACTATGAGTCCTTCCATGCTCCCACAAACCACCTGCAAACGTAAACGGCTTGCCACATTCCTTGCGTTTGTAAGGCTCATCTCCAATAGATGCTGTTATGACAACTTCTTTTACAATTTGCGCGAGAGAGAAAGTCGGTTTCCAGTCAGGACATGCATCCTCCATCTTGCCCTAAAACATCAGTTGATGACAAGACTGGATGAGCGACAACAGTTCATAGTGTAAGATTTGGCTATGGGGCCATAAAACACTAATATCAGCCCAATCCTGCCGACACGTTACTAGCTGTTACACTGCATTAGGAGGATTTTAAGGGAGCAAAACTTGGTTTTGTGATGAAATGTTAACCGGTTTAAAGTTTAGGGGTTACCGTGTAACTAAGAATATTAAGATTCATGGATTCAGGGATCCTTTAGTCCGCAAAGGTTGCCAGGCAACCTGCTTTGAGATGGGTAATTTACCTAAAATACATAAACGTACATTATCGTATTTTCCTAATTCACAATACCCTTGCCAATTTTACAGCGCCTGCTACAGGAAAAGAACCCAGCAAATTTTCGGCTGTAGCGCAAATATGTTATCTTTACAATTATCAGGACATCGGAAAATCAGCCTGGTTTTGACAGTATTTCTTCAGTCGTTTGTTGGAAGTCTTCGGTGGTCAAAATGAATGAAAGCCGGACAGTGTACACAACAACAGCAACAACACTGTTTTGATTGTTTTATTTTAGATTTCTTTTCTTTTTTATTCTTCTTCTTCTTATTATTATTATTATTAAATTTTTGTTTTGTTTTTAATTTTTAATTTTTTCCAATTTTTTTCGATTACTCTTTTTTCCTTTATTCCATTCTTTTTATTCTTATTTATTTTTTAGTTTTTTATTATTATTATTTGTTTTTCTTATTTATTTTATTTATTTACTTATTTATTTTATTCTTTTATTTTTATTTATTTATTTTTTTCTTTCGAAATGAAAAAAAAATAATAATAACAAAATTAAAAACCTTTGCCATGGCCTAGCAATGCCACAGGAAAAAAAAAAACTTGCATGGCCCAGCAATGCCATTGGAAAAAAAAAACCTTCCATGGATTAGCAATGCCATTGACCACAATGCATCACGAGTATATCCCATAAGCCAAGGCGAAGCTTGTTGTTTCAAAATGGCGGCTAAGATTAAACTCGGACTGGAAAGAAGATAATGAGCTTGAAAATGACCTTAAGGAGCAGGTTAGTCGTAACCTGCGACAATTAGAAATAGTAGAATTGACGACAGTCAAGTATCCTATGTATTCTTGGAGCTCGAGGACTCTATCCCGCCGTCTCCATCATTTTGGGATCTCGTACATCGATTACTCTGTTGAGAAAGAAATGTTAGGGCCAGGAAGGTTATTGAGCTACCGCTCACTACACAACAAGGTTCGAGAAGTACACAGACTCAGTGTTCCAAGAAGCCTAGTATATGTCGTTATGGAGGACGTCAATGAGATGGATATACAAAAGATTGGTAGTACAAAAATAGCTTTGAAAGATTGGACATCCAACTGTTGTTGTTGCTGCTGGAATAAATGATGTCCATAAAAAATTAATGGACCATGGGAAGCACCAAGAAAGTGTTATTAAATGCAAAACAGACATATTTGCTTAAATTTGAGGTAAAATCCCTAGTTCTCTTGGGACATTTTGGCATTCCCACGAGCACGCCACCACTTTCCTGAAGACCTTCCTGATTTACCTCCTCCAGAACGTCATACACTAGGCTTCTTGGAACATTGAGTCCGTGTATTCTTCTTGTGTAGTAAGCGGTAGCTCAATAACCTTCCTGGCCCTAACATCTCTTTCTCGACAGACTCTTTTACCTCATCCATATCAACAGAGTAGTCGATGTACAAGATCCCAAAATGATGGAGACGGCGGGATAGAGTCCTTGAGCTCCAAGAATACATAGGATACTTGACTGTCGTCAATTCTACTATTTCTAATTGTCGCAGGTTACGACTAACCTGCTCCTTAAGGTCATTTTCAAGCTCAATATCTCATTTATTTATTACTATTTTTTCATTTCGAAAGAAAAAATAAAAATAAATAAATAAATAAATAAGAATAAAAAATAAAATAAATGAATAAATTAAAAAATAAAAGAAATAAATGAATAAGAATAAAAAAATTTAAAAAATAATAAAATAATAAAAAATAAATAAGAATAAAAAGAATGGAAAAAAGGAAAAAAAGAGTAATCGAAAAAAATTGGAAAAAATACAAATTAATAAAACAAAAAGAAAAGAAATCTAAAATAAAGAAATCAAATAAGAATAATAAAAAAAATTGAAAAAATATTGGAAAAAAAAGAAAAAAATTATACAAAAATGCAATGGCATTGATCAAAAATGCTATGGCGTTGGTGGGCCACCATAGATATGTCTGTTCCAAAACTTTGTCACTCTTGTTGAGTTATCAAAACATTCTACAAAATCCATGTGAAACAACTGAGAAAATGACGAACAAGTATGGCACCAAACTTTCTATGTGAACACCACATGAAGTCAACTAATCAACAATCGATATTTGAAATGTAGTCACACATGGGCTACAGTTGCATGATTACAATATTCAAATTAAATTTGAAAGTTTGAAACGAATAATGTAGTCCGTTTGCAATTAATCAAAACTATTCTCAAATAATAGGCGGCACACGCTGAGTATTTTGACTGTAAATTTTGGTGGCCAAGTTCTCCTTGCCTCCTTCGCAGCCGTTGCTTGTGTCAGTTCTGTTCTCCCTCCTGATTGGATACTCAGACACAATGGGAATGGAGTGTCCTGCTTGGTTCAGCAGACGTTGGTGGGGAGGGAGAATAGGACCAACACAAACAACGGCTGCGAAGGAGGCTACGTTTGTATGAAATCTTAAAAATTTGTTTACAGTTGTTCTAGCTTGAATCTGTTCTTTATACTTCATGAAAATAATTGCAGTACAATGTCTTTTGAAGACAATTTCACTGCGGAACTCCGCCGCTTTCTAGCGGCGTTACAGCGGTTCAAAGTAGGCCAAAATCCCATACATTTCTTGTAATTTTAGCAGGACATAACATGTCGATCAAAGTCGATCATTGTAAACGGTGTTCATACGTCGATGGTACTCGATAATTGTCAACCGACAAGTTTAATTTGTCGATAAAAGTCGATAATCACAAGATTTTCAGCTCATTATCGATTTTATCGACAAATGGAGACTGACATTTTTCAATCGGCCACGAACAGAAGTGTAAACAGCTCTATAGTAAATCCATATGACAATAAAGTTGAATAAAAAACTGAACAACCAAGTGGTCTGTTATTCATTACAGAATCGAATGTTTAAATTACCTTAAGCAATGATCGATTAACAGTGTCAGATGAGCTCTGCTGAGCTAAATCGAGCCCTGTAACACAACTCGAATCAGCCTGGTTCCTAGGGTCTCTTCTTCCCACGAGTCGGGAAGATGAGAGACCCTGAGAACTCGAAGTGATCCTTTGGACCAGCAAAGTTACTGACAATTTATTTTCATCAGTCTTTTAATCAGTTCAACAGTTGACAAATACAAGCTGCTACAACTCTCCTCCCTCTCCTCTAGGTTGGCTAAATTTGATGGGTTTGTATGCCCCTTGCTTCTCCTTGTGCCTGTGGTTGTTGTACCAGTAGTTCTGTGTTTATTCAGGTTTATTCCAGGTTCCAATTACAGTGTAAAATCAGTAAAATACTCTTGGCATAGCCAATCCTGTTTCATTAATCTGGCTCGGCAACTGTAGTCTTGTCTCCCGCCATACATCGAAATTATTGACATGTTACGTCCTGATTTTGGCCGTGTTTAGTCCCCGGTCAAAATGGCCTCAGAAACCGTGAAAAGGTCTATCAGGGGCACCCAACAACAAGTTTCGGTACAGTACAGCTCGCAGATAAGCAAACCAAAATATACGCAAAAAACGCACATACACAGTGCGCATAGACGAGTCAAAAACTATTTTAACAAATGTATATGCGTCTATCACATACGCAAATGGCTTAGTATGTATGAGCTTACTCATTGTCTTCCTTTTGTTGTTGAGTCATTTTTAATTTTGAATAGTCTGAATAGCAAGAGTTACTACAGTTTATACCGAATATTCAAGTTAATGACAGCATTTTTGCCGTTTTACTCGTTGTTCCTTGTAGAACATTTGTTCGTTGTGAATTCATGCTCATCGGCGCATGCTAAATAGATTCTATAAACTACGCTAATTACTCTTCAATAAATTGTGCATCATAAGAACATTTCTAACGGAATTCAGCATTTAAGACAGTATTTTGTCGCTTTAATCGTCTCTGTGTCTTGTTGAACCAGAAATGCCACATTTTTGTTGTGATGGCACAATTCACGCTCGGTGGCGCGTGATGAAAAGAGAAAACACTTTAAAAACTTTGCTTTGAAAGAAACAACTCTTCAATAACTGGCGCATCATAAGCACTTTTCTAATGAAATTCAGCGTTTAAGACAGAGTATTTTGCCGTTTCAATCGTTTCTGTGCATCTTGTACATGTAGAACCAGAGATGTCACATTTTTGTTTGTTGTGACGGCACAATTATTCATGTTCGCCGGTGCGCGATGAAAAGAGAAACAGTTTAGAAACTTTGCTTTCAAAGGAACAACTTGTCAATAAATGGCGGGTCACAACCACTTCAATAACAAAGTCCAGCGTTTAAGACAGAGTATTTTGCCGTTTTCAATCGTCTCTGTGTGTCTTATAGAACCAGAGATGTCACATTTTTGTTTGTTGTGACAGCACAATTCACGCTCGCCGGTGCGCGATGAAAAGCGAAACACTTTAGAAACTTTGCTTTCAAAGGAACAACTTGTCAATAAATGGCGGGTCACAACCACTTCAATAACAAAGTCCAGCGTTTAAGACAGAGTATTTTGCCGTTTCAATCGTCTCTGTGCGACTTGTAGAACCAGCAATATCAAAATTTTGTTTGTTGTGACGGCACAATTATTCACGCTCACTGGCGCGCAATGGAAACACTAATTAGAAACTTTACTTTCGAAGAAACAACTTGTCAATAAACAGCACATCACAGCACATTCATCTGACGTTCATGCATATAATACGCGTTTCTCTTCGGCAGATAATTTTTATGTACAAAAATCTAGATTGCATGTGAAACTCAAGTCTTTCTCTGCGTTTGGTACAAGGTTATGGAATTGTCTACACCCCGTCTGGCGTAAGCTCACGAAAAGAGCATTTAAAAGAAAAATTCATAAGTTGCTTTTAACTGTACTTGGGATTGAGGACTATTATGTTGACGCCCATTCTCTAATATTGAAACTCAACATCAGTAATTATTGTGCCTTATAGCTTTACACTTCGCTTACAGACGTATACCACAATTCTTCCTTCTCTACTTTCCAGTCTGCTTTGCTTGTACTATTTCTTTCTTTTCTTTAACTTGTAACTACATGAAAATTGTCTCTGCCAGTTAGCGTAATGTAGTAAATCAGTTAGCGTAATGTAGTAATCTAATGCATATCTTATAGTAATATTGTAATAGTTTAGTGACTATTTATTTAATTTTTTTAATTCCTTATATATAAATGACTGATCCGCCTAGATTAGCCAGTGCTATTTGCGGATCAGTCACGTTTGTAAATGTGCTGTTGAATCTTAAAGATCATCATCAATTTCAATTAGCACTTCAATAACGAAATTCAGCATTTAAAACGGAGTATTTTGCAGTTTCAATTGTCTATGTGCGCCTTGCAGAACCAGAGATGTCAAATTTTTGTTTGCTGTGACGGTACAATTATTCATGCTCGCCGGAACACTTTATGCAGATTTCTTGCTTCTTGGCGGCTGGTATTAATTCTTTTGTTTCTGAAAGCAATTACACACAAAGAGAACTTATGGTTATGAATAACAAAACCAGACGTGTATCGGATACGCAATTTTAGACGCGTCAAAAAAAATTTTATACCCATAAAACGCACGTATATTTTGCGCCTGTGTAGTTCGCTTATCCCACGAGCTGTGCTGTAGATATCTGTTCAGTGGAGGGTAATTCGCCTTGCGCTTTCGGCGTCTATGAAAGAGTGCACTCGGATTTTCGTAACTAAAAGGTGGCCTAAAAGATTCGAAATTGGGAAATCATAGCCCCGGAGGTTTTCGTTAAGGGGCTATTTGTGGCAGTAAAAAACGTCAGCTAGCATTTTCGGAAAGAAAATAGTTCCCTAGAAAGTTCGTGGAAAGTTCATTTCAGCTAGCATTTTCTCAAAGGAAGATTTTGCTCCCTAACATTTGCGGGCAATTAAAATTTCAGCTAGGGAATCCGAACAGATGAACTTCTTCTACCTTACGAAAACATCGCTTTAAACAGACTTCAAACACCATAAGGCACTTAAAAAGGGTTTACCTAAAATAAAGAATCCGGAATCCGGAATCCGGAATACGAAATATGAAATCCGGAATACGGAATGTAAAGAAGTTTGGTAGAAAGTTTTGACAAAGGTTGAATTATATGGTCAACAAATTATATGATGACTTAGCCTGAGTTTTGCAGCAATCAAGCCCATGAAGTTTATTCTTTTAATAAACCGCCTGATTCCTTTAAAGCACACAGCTTTCAATCACATCACAACGATACTAATCAATGTTTTGTGCATTTTGAACATTTTAAATTCAAATCATTTTAATTAAAAGCACCTTCTCTTATTCTTTTTGTCGATGAAAAGTGTTAGGCCTGTCCACAAGTTGACGTCAGCTTTTTGAACAACTTTCGATTTTCAATCAACCTTTTTTTATTTCGAGCAACTTTTTTTCCGTTTTCAATGTTTTGTTATTGATTTCAGCTAGATCTTTATAAAACAAGAGCTATTTTTTGCTTATTATTTTAAACGCTTCGTGACCAAAAAGCAGAAAAAAATCACTTAGCATATCTTGATAATTGCGCGTGGGAACGCTTACGCCTGATTGGTCATTGTCTGTTGCTCCCTGCTGGAATGTTTGGGAACTGTATCGGCGCGTACATTTCGGGTTGTCGAGTGGCCGTCGATAAAACGAGGAACATGGGACATTCCGGAACATCCCGGTACATTCCGGAACATCTCCAAAAGACGAAGAAAGATCATTTTAAAAAAAACTTTAAATATACAGAAAAAAAGAAACTAACACGAAATAAATATAATCCGAGAGATTAATTGGAGAAAAAAAGAAGACAAAAAATATTTATTCCAAAAAAAAAAAAAAAAATGACGTTTATAAATGCCCCACCTGGAAATGATAGCTATGGGGGCTGGGTGAGGATTGTTTTAGCGCTTTCGTTTGCTTACAACATTTTCACCCTCATACAGTTGTACCGTCTTCTGTCATTGCTCTTTTTTTTTTTTCGAAAAAACCTAAGTCAGTATGGTGCCCAATATACCTTGAAACTTTTATATAGGAACCTTGAGCTTGAGCACGCAAAATCCGCTGCTCTCCACTTCTGATTGGTTAAGGCTATCTACAACAACTGAGGACTCGGTCAGGCCTACTTTTACAGTAGGCGATAAACGTGGTTAATCTGCTCCAAGAAAAATTTTATTCCCAATAGCAATGCTTCTCACTCCGTTTTTGCAGTGAGGGCTGCACTGCATGGGCCTGTTTGTTTCTTAAGGTTAAACATGTACGAGGCTAGTGTAAAATCTCGCGGATCAGCTCTTTAAGTTGCATTTAATGATCCTGCATACGGTCTTTCTTAATTAAGTTATCCCTATATCCCTCCACATCGACTCAACTGGAAAGAACAAACCAAGTCCCAGACTAAGACTTCACTCCTGTCACCTACCTCCTCCTGTAAGACATCTATCGTCTTCTTCGGTTCTTTAACCCTCTTATTAATTATTAATTTCAATTTCTAGATTCCGGATTCCGGATTCCATGTTTTAGGTAAACCCCTTAAAAATGCCTTTCTGCAGCTTTTGGTTGATTTGGCTTGTTGGGTGCCCCTGGTCTATTTCGAGTATTGTTATTAAGAGGCCCTAATTACCCTAATAGAAAGGTCGGGTTGTTTGTTCTGTTGATCTAACTTTTTCCTTTTGCACTACGGAATATACTTTCTAGTGACTCTCTCGTTCATGCTCCTAGTTACAGCACCCTTCGTGCAAAGGGATTATTTTTACAGCGTACAGTTATGTTTAGGTACGATTGCCATGGGTAAACTGAAATCACCATCCTATTAAAAAGGCAACATAAATAAAGGCTTACCTCAACAAGGAGTAAGTTTTCAGGAGCAGTTTGTAACAAGATAGTTAGAATCGACGCCACACTCCTTCCTCCAAGATGGCCGCGCGCCATACACAAACAGACCATTCCCAGAACCCTTGGCAAGGTGATGTGGAAAACTTTAACTGTGGATCGGACTGCCAAACATTCGGGTTTATAGGATTGCAAATTGTCCGAAATATTTATACCCAGCCTTTGAAAACATATATTTTCAAAACTGAAATTCGAGGCCTCTTAAGCCCCGGCTACACGTTCTAACATTGTTAGAAGAACAACAACAACAACTTTATTAACCCTTATACTTGAAAAAAATTAAGTTTACATGAAAAAAAATTAATAATAATAAAACAAAAACTAAAAGGGTGTTGGCTTCCTAAAAAAATTGAAAGTTAGCAAGGCTAGGAAGCCAAATTACATCCCAACATTGTTGTAAGAACGCTTCTAACAATGTTTAATCATAAAAATTACAATTTCCTCGATTGTGATTGGTTTTAAAAAACTCCTATTTTCCACTAATTCACTTTCCAAGTTGTTATCGGACAGTTTGTTATTGGACAGTTAAATAAGCCAATCACATTCAAAGTAGTATTTTAAATCAACCAATTACATTCAAAGTTGTAGTTTAAGTCAACCAGGCACAACCTTGCTTACAATCACCATACATTTTGATCGTAGTCAATTTCAGAGCGACATTAAACAATTTACGCTTCCTTTGTCAGTCTTTTAATACAAAATTTCCTTCCCTTTTATAACTTCTTCTTTTCTCGGAAATTGTAATTTTTATGATTAATTTGTAATAAGACTTCGTGTCGTCCAATTCGGTCTGTAATCATACTCGTGATAAACAAATCGGACTCCCGCTGCGCGGTCGTCCGATTTTGTTATCACTCGTGTGATTACAGACCGAATTGGACTCCACTCAGTCCTATTCACCATTACTTATACGCATATAACATTGTTGGAAACACGTCGCTTCGGGGTTATGACTTAAATAAATAAATAAATAATTTATTGCTTATAGCGTGCAACAATTTCTATCAGGGGCACCCAACGACAAGTTTCGGTAGATATCTGTTCGGCGGAGGGTAGCTGGCCTTGGGCTTTCGGCGTCGATGAAAGAGTGCACTCGGATTTTCGTAACTAAAACGTGGCTTAAGATTCGAAATTGGGAAATCATAGCCCCCGAGGTTTTCGGAAAGGTCGAAATTGCTGTTTTTGGCAGTCAAAAACGTCAGCTAGCATTTTCGGAAAGAAAATAGTTCCCTAGAAAGCTCGTGGAAAGTTAATTTCAGCTTGCAGTTTCTCAAAGGAAGATTTTGTTCCCTGACATTTTCGGGCAATTAAAATTTCAGCTAGGGAATTCGAACAGATCAACTTTTTCTAGCTTATGAAAACATCACCTTAAACAGACTTCATACACCATAAGGCACTTAAAAATGCCTTTCTACAGCTTTTGGTTGATTTGGCTGGTT
>JAEMWC010000989.1:217500-225000 GCA_016490735.1 Pachyseris speciosa | reverse complement strand
GCCAGGTGGAGTACGGCCGCCATGTTGGATTATTATTATTATTATTATTATTACGATATTATTAATTATTTAAAACTGAACTACGGATGTCAGATTTCCATCATTTTCATTGGTTAGCCGCACACAGGCTCTGAGCTCATATACCTGCACTACCTTATATGGTCAACGAAAGCTTCAGCAAACAGCAGCCATTAAAACATCAGTCGTCTCGCAGCGGAATTAACGAGTAGAAATTTCGAAACTGGAACCGAAATACAAATGGAATTCAACTTTTCATCGCTGAGTGTTTTAGAACGACAAGAAACAGTGCTGGGATCGTGCTAAAAAATTTCTTGTAGTGCTAAGAACATTTTCTGGGCTTTTGATGTTTAGCTAATAGGAAAAAGCACTTTTATTTACGGAGATACCAAAAGAGTTTTTGAGTTGAACTAAACGAAATTAAAAATATGTATTCAACAACAAGTGTCGACGTCACCAATCTGCAAATATGCTCACGGACCTGTCTATTCAAAACAAACTGAACAAATAAGAACTTCAGCTAACATTTGCAGCAATAATCCACTATTGAAAATCTTTTCAGCGATCAGTGACACTTTTTAAAAAATTAACACACACTACTAAAAATGTTCTGATCTGCACTCGATGCAACGTATCAACAACCAGCTTCAAACTTTCCGGTCACAGATGTGATGATTTGTAAAAAAATTAGAAGAATCGCCGTTCTTATTGTTTTTGTTATTCTGTTCGGCTGCGGTTCCAGTTTTTTCCACGTATCGAGACAAATTTCTATAAGCCATTTCTTGAAGCATAACCTGGAAATTTGTGTTGCTTATCCCTCATATAGCTTGTTTCCGACCAGGTCTTGTGAAACAATGCTCCAGTCCATCAAAATAAATTGAAATTTTGTCTTCATTTTGATGAAATTCGCCCATGGTGCTGTTGTTTTGATGGATTACAAATTCGCTTTCTTCGGCACGTACATCTATGTGAAAGCCGTTCCACCCTATTTGAGCAATGACTGAATGCTTTCTACCAAACTACTGACCATTTACAACCATTCCCAGACCAAATAAACTCTGCACTTTTTCCAAAACGGACCGTAAACATAAGCTTCAACGTTATTCTCGGACAGTTTCATTGAATTCATTCAACTTTGCTCGGAAACGTTGCAACACACCGAAAGGTTTTCGCGCCCTTTTTGTTTAGTCATGTGATGAACAAATGTTTCCTTTTTTCGGTTTTCTCTCTCCGAGTTTCTTTCTTCCACCTTTTTTGTTCAGATTCTCAATTATGCGTCGTAGAGTTTTTAATAAAACAATTATTCTACTCGGGCTTGCTGGATATGAAATGATTACTACGCGCCTCGATGGTTATTTATCACTTCATACCAAGCGCGCCCTCATAGAATAATTGTTAAATAGAGAGCTTAAGCAACGACGACGGCGACGGCAACGAGAACGCCACAAAACAATAGGCTTAATGAGCAAAAACAATCGCTCTGCACGTGCGTTTTAAATTTTGGTACATTTCTTTGCCGTCCTCAGCAAAACAGCAACGTGAAATGACCAAATTTTAGGTTTTGTGGAGAACGTGAGCATACGACTGTGAACTGTTCTTTCTTTTTCCCAACTTCAAAGCCGTTTTTACTAATTTAGCTCCAGGACAGGTTGCTAGAATATTACAAGTTAAACAAGTTGGAAAATCGAGAAAGAGTTACAGTAACGAGAAGTTACATTTTAAAATGACGTTTTCGTTGCCGTTGCCGTCGTCGTTGCTTAAGCTCTCTATTAATAGGCTAATTTAGCAACAGAACGGGAACGTCATTTGACGACGCGAGAGCGCGCGGAAAGGACTGAACACGACTTCCGGTGCTCAATTTGCTGCTCTGCCATTGGTCAAGTCGGTTTTTAGATCTGCGCGCGCCGTTGTCAAGAAGTCCCGTTGTCTTTGCTAAATCAGCCTATTGGGAAACTCCGCCGTCGTCGTACGTACTCGCCCACGAGCGATACCGCTAGCAATGATTACCATGAGAAAAACAGTTCACGGGTTTACTATGACTATGGGGCTCCGCTAAAAATAAATGGTCTATGAAAACGCCCTGACAGGAATACAGACCTGTTGTACACTCCTAGTGACGGGGTCCTGTGGGAACTCAGTGACCTGCTCCTATTCGAGAGTTTCAATTAATGCCATATGATTGTCATAACGTTCAAAAGAATGCCCTTTTTGTCAAATTGCACTTGAAAATCCAGCAGATTTCCCTCTTGACCTGATGGACTTGTGCTCAACTGAAAGCGATGTTAACTCAGAGAGGTTTCCTCGATTACCTGATTGGAACTTCCGTGACAGACATCGGTCAGGGATTTACCACACCAGTAGCATGTATAAGGTTTCTCTCCACAATAAGTTCAAAGACCCCGCGTGGATGAAATATTTCTCATCCTGCTCTCATGTACAAGGTTACTGTCTATTATGTGTTCCTTCATGCATCAGCAACTGCCCTGCCTCGGTACACGACCTCCCCAACTCGTTGCATGCATAAGGCTTCTGACCACTATGAGTTCTTTCATGTACCCGCAAATCTCCTGCACGGGTAAACGACTTCCCACACTGCTTGCATGTGTACGCTTTCTCTCCACTATGAGTTCTTTCATGTACCCGCGAATCTCCTGCACGGGTAAACGACTTCCCACACTGTTTGCATGTGTAAGGTTTCTCTCCACTATGAGTTCTTTCATGGATCCGCGAATCTCCTGCACGGGTAAACGATTTCCCACACTGCTTGCATGCGTAAGGTTTCTCTCCACTATAAGTTCTTTCATGTACCCGCAAATCTCCTGCACGGGTAAAAGACTTCCCACACTGCTTGCATGCGTAAGGTTTCTCTCCACTATGAGTTCTTTTATGTACCCGCAAATGTACTGCACGGTTGAACGATTTTCAACACTGCTTGCATGTATAAGGCTTCTCTCCACTATGAGTTCTTTCATGCAGCCGCAAATGTGCTGCTTGTGTAAACGACTTTCCACGTTGCTTGCATGTATAAGGTTTCTCTCCACTATGAGTTCTTTCATGAACCTGCAAATTTCCTGCTACGGTAAACGACTTCCCACACTGCTTGCATGTGTAAGGTTTCTCCTCCACTATGATTTCTTTCATGTACCCGTAAACGCTCCGCACAGGTGAACGATTTCCCACACTGCTTGCATGTATAAGGCTTCTCTCCAGTATGAGTTCTGTCGTTGCCAAAGCAAAGTTCCTGATTGGGTAAACGACTCCCCACACTGTTTGCATGTATAAGGTTTTTCTCCAGCATGAGTTCTTTCATGTACCCGCAAATGTCCTGTACGAGTGAACGATTTCCCACACTGCTTGCATGTATAAGGCTCCTCTCCAGTATGAGTTCTTTCATGTACCCGCAAATGTGCTGTACGGGTGAACGATTTCCCACACTGCTTGCATGTGTAAGTTTTCTCTCCAGTATGAGTTCTGTCGTGCCAACGCAAAGTTTCTGCTCGGGTAAATGACTTCCCACACTGCTTGCATGTATAAGGCTTCTCTCCACTATGAATTCTTTCATGAGCCCGCAGATTTCCTACTTCGGTAAATGACTTCCCACACTACTTGCATGTATATGGCTTCTCTCCACTATGAGTTCTCCCATGCGCCTGCAAAGCCCCTGCTTGGGGAAATGACTTCCAACACTGTCTGCATGTATACGGTTTCTCTCCACTATGAATTCGTTCATGGCTTCGCAAACTTTTAGCTCGGGTAAAGGAATTTCCACCGACACTGCTTGCATGTATAAGGCCTCTCTCCATTATGAGTTCTGTCATGCCGACGCAAGGTTCCTGCTTTCGTGAATGACTTCCCACACCGCTTGCATGAACAAGGTTTCTCTCCACTATGAATTATTTTGTCTCTTCAAACTTCCTGGTCGGGTAAAGGAATTTCCACACTGCTCGCATATATAAGAATTCTCTCCACTATTAATTTTTCTATGCTCCCGCAAACCACCTACAAAGGTAAACGGCTTGCCATATTCCTTGCGTTTATAAGGATTATCTCCACTAAATGCTGTGATGTTAACTTCCTGTACAATCTGCGAGAGAGAAAGTCGGTTTCCCGTCGGGATATGCATCCTCCATCTTGCCCTAAAAAAATCAGTTGATGAGAAGACTGGATGAACGACAACACTTCAATGTGAAAGATTTGGCAAGGGGGTTATAAAATACTTTATTATATCTCTTCCTTAGTACGCGCGCTGTGATTGGCCAATTTTGGGGGCCGTATTCTACAATACGGCCCACTTGACTTCAACTAGTTTTCTTTCCCGCACGCCGGATTAACCTCAGAGATATAATATCTTACTACTCTCGTTTATATGAGAATGAATATATGAAAATCATATATTTGAACTGCGGATTAACGATTAAATATGTGAATGATCATTCACATATTTAACCTCGTTTACTCGGTCCGTACTGTAAGTTAGGGATCCTGGCTTTTTTCCCATTAATTTTTGGCCCGTGAGATTCGCACTTGGGCCATAAATCAACTGGAAAAAAACTCGGTCCGTAAATTACAGTACGGACCTCGAACTCGGTTAGTAAGAGGTATAGACCTAAGACCAATCCTGTTGACAAGCTATTAGCTTTTACACTGAATTAGGAGGATTTTAAGAGAGCGAAACTTGGTTTTGTGATGAAAAGTTAACCGGTTTTAATTTTAGCGGCTACCGCGTAACTGAGAAAAATTAAGAAAAGCCAACGTTTTTTCTCACCGAGTCACAGATCCTTCAGTCTGCAAAGGTTGCGAGGCAACCTGATATTAATGACAGTAACTTTGAGATGGTTAATTTTACCTAAAATACATAAACGTACATTTTCGCTCTTCTCTGGCACGCCGGGAAAAAACTCTTGAGTTAAGATTCCGTGAATTCCGTCAATAGATATGTCATGGCGCTTATATAAAGTAACCATGTTAATGAGGCTCTGTAAATATTTAAGCTTGACGTTAAGGTAACTCTCACAATTAGCTTAGCATGAACCTAACTAACTGCAAGGTTGCTCCAGTGTCTCCCCTCTGTACATCTTTCGGTGCGTCCTATGTACATGTACATACAATGGGAAACTCTAATTTGGTTACTCTGTTTTACAATATTTTAGACATGTTTTGCTTCTTTTAGGAAACTCTTAGCATATGAATCTCCTCTCATTCAATAACAAAACATAAAGATTTTTGCCTTGACACATCACCTCTTTTGAAGAGATGAAGGGTCACTGTATTATGACATACATACATGGAGGAGGCCACAGATTGGATTGACAAGTGCCCAGAATGAGAGAGAAGTAATTTTACTGTTTCAATTGATAACCAATCAGAGCTGTAGGCTTGTGTGGAGTTGTGTTGTTAGACATGCACAAAAGGGAAGAGCTCTGGGGTCCAGAATGTGATTTCCTTCGCTTCACATAACCATATTGTTAGCACAAAAACCCCTCTACGCCGTGTTAGTGCATTGCTCTCAAATTATCAAACTCTCATTCATTTGTTTTCATTGATGGGGAAATTATTGGAATAAGCAAAACGCTGAATGTTGTCACAACAAAATAAGCTGCTTGTTTGGTTCATCTCTTTGCACAATAGAGACAAATCATCCTTTGAAATGGATAAAAAGCCTGTAATTTGCAATACAAACATCCCTCAAAACACAGCTTTCAAGAAAAATACATGTAATTCATTTATTTTGACACCCATGACAAACGTTTTGTCGTCAGCGACAAACCCATACCAGATAACAAAAAGGTTTTATGTCTGGTCACTTCAGCCTGTTCTTCCATAAAAGATGGTTAAAGACTATTCCAGCCTTTCCAGCAAGAAGCAAAATCTCACAACATCTGACAATCTCTGTAAGCCACAAGTCCTTCCCAAGCACCTCATTTTCACAGTCATTTAACACAAACACCTGTACAAAGAAGGAGGGATGCCTGAGCGGTTAGGGTGATGGATTTCAATGCGGTTGCCCCGGGTTGAAATCCCGCTCTGGCCGCTAGCTGGTCTTGTTCCAGGTAGTCCCAGGTTCAATTCCTTGGTCATCCTGGTTTGCCTCTGGCCAGTTGGGATTCTTATCATGCTGAGTGTATTTGCATTATTTGTGGGCCACAATGAAAACTACTGGGCTACCAGGAATTACGTCATCCCTATAAACATTTAATTGTTATTATTATTATTATTATTATTATTATTATTATTATTATTATTATTATTACAGTTTTCCCATAGTTTGTAACTTAATAACTTTGCAATTATTTGTTTGGAAATATTGGATGAGTTGTTAAATAAAATTTTTATTTATTGTTATTATTATTAGGATATTATAAAACTATAAAAACTTTATTAATAACAATACAAATTATACCTATTTACAACTATCATAGAAAATATTAAAAAATCCTAGAATACAAATCTACAAACTCAACGCCATAATTAGACTTTCTAAAATTAGCGGACGCGCTATCAAAGTCAAACTTTTTGATAAAATAAAAAATATTAAAAAGATCCTAAAATACTAATTTACAAGCTCACTTTCTAAAATAAGTGGACACACGCTTGGCAAGCGTTTAAGCGGCAGTCATTAATGAAATCCCCTTGTGAAATTTTGTGGAAGGGTGTCCTGGAGCCTCTTACGCATGTGTGTACCGACCTTAAAATCTCTAAAGAAATTAATGTTCTAATCCAAGTAATAGTAATGTGATAGGGTTCCTCATTCTTCTCTGAGAGCTTCTCGGCAAGGCGTTTGAGGAAGCAGTTGCAGTCGGCTCCCATCCCACCGTTGGTTCCAAAAACCAGGGGAGTGAAAGATCCCATTTCAACGCCCAGCACCCTCTGTTGGTGCTTCCGCTTTTTCTCCTCCTCCTGCTCCTTAAAGATTGTGGATGTTGCTTTTCCATGGTTACACTTGGAGTTAACATGCGTTACTGTGACATAAAAAAATGCTGTAACTCCCCGAGACCAGAAGCCCCCTGCCTTAATGTCCAGTCTTGCCTCCGCGTTTTTTACCGCGCTTTTGAGGTTGAATCGCTCATTATCGAGGGGCTGTAGTTGTGGTTCGACTTCAACGTTGCTGCAAACCTTACCAACAAGTGAGGTAAGTAGGTTGCGAACACCACCATGTCTCTGCGCCACGAACCCTCCCTTTTTGCATGACAGGGCATGGCAGATGGTATAATTCGCACCACAAGCAGACTTGCTTGGTAAGTCAGACAGGGGCAAATTATACCTTAAGCGCAGCGAGTCCCTGAATTCTTGTTTACTCAGCACTAAGCCTTGATCGACAAGAGGCACTGCGGTAAGTCACGAGCTCGCAACTTTGTCTCTAGATTGGTTAACTGACCGCAACAGATCCGACTGTAGGATGGAATCAATACTTTCCATTCTCGATTTTACCGAAGCGGTTTTCAAGGCTTGATGTTGTCTTTTTAATTCCTCCGTGGAATTCTC
>JAEMWC010000989.1:162500-210000 GCA_016490735.1 Pachyseris speciosa | reverse complement strand
TAAGACCAAATCTAGAATAATTCAACGTAAAACGTACCAGCGGCTTCGTGTCGTCAGCTACAAGAATCTTCAGCACAGATTCCCACGTGGCAGATGCAGCTCAGTTGTCCACGAACAATTTTCAATAGATACGATGTATTCATGTTTTCGGATCGATCGAGAAATTTTGCACTAGACCCAAAAACAACAAGAACGGCGAATCTTCTCATTTTTTACAAAACATATCTGTAAGCGGAAAGTTTGAAGCTGGTGATTGATACATTGCATCGAGTGCAGGTCAGAACATTTTTAATGTGTTTTAATTTTTTAAAATGTCACTGATCGCTGGAGAGATTTTCAATAGTGGATTATTGCTACAAATGTTAGCTGAAGTTCTTGTTTGTTCAGTTTATTTTGAATAGACTGGTCTGGGATCATAGTTACAGATTGGTGACACTCGACACTTGTTGTTGAATACATAAATTTTTTTTTTGCTATTAGCTTAACATCAACAGGCCGGAAAATTTTCTTAGCGCTGGAAGAAATTCTTTAACACGATCCCAGCACTGTTTCTTGTCCTTCTATGAAAAGTTGAATTCCAATTGTATTTCGGTTCCAGTTTCGAAATTCCCTACTCGCTAATTTCGCTGCAAGTCGACTGTTTCAATGGCTGCCGTTTCGAGGGAAAATTTTATTGAGCTTTCTCTGTTGCTGAAGCGTTCATTGACCATATAAGGTAGTGCAGGTATATGAGCTGTGAGCCTGTGTCCGGCTAGCCAATGAAAATACCGGAAATCTGATATCCGTAGTTCAGTTTTTAATAATATAAATTATTGGGCAACTTCGCCGTCGTCGTACGTACGCGCCCACGAGCAATACCGCTAGCAATGATTACCATGAGAAAAACAGTTCATGGGTTTCCTATGACTATGGGGCTCCGCTAAAAATAAATGGTCTATGAAAACGCGGTGACAGGAATATAGGCCAGTTGTACACTCCTTGTGATGGGGTCCTGTGGGAACTCAGTGACCTGCTCCTATTCAAGAGTTTCAATTAATGCCATATGATTGCCATGATGTTCCAAAAGAATGGACTTGTTGTCAAATTGCACTTGAAAATCCAGCAGATTTCCCTCTTGACCTGACTGGACTTGTGCTTCTCTAAAGGCGATGTTAACTCGGAGGTGTTGTCCTCAATTGCCTGATTTGAACTTGCACGACACTCTGTACATACAACAAAAAATTAACTATGTATCTTTTCTCCTTCTCTGAGTTACACTCTCTATACTGAAGCGGATCTGCAGCAGGGATAAATTATACCACAAAAGTAGCACGTATAAGGTTTCTCTCCACAATGAGTCCAAAGACCCTGCATGGGTGAACTATTTCTCATACTGCTCTCAGGTACAAGGGTAATCTCTATTATGAGTTCTTTCATGCACTCGCAGGTGTGATGCTTGTCTAAACGACTTCCCGCACTGCTTGCATGTATAAGGCTTCTCTCCACTGTGAGTTCTTTCATGCCCCCGCAAATCTCCTGCTTGTGTAAACGACTTCCCACATTGCTTGCAAGTATAAGGTTTCTCTCCACTATGAATTCTTTCATGTACCCGCAAAGGTCCTGCACTGGTGAACGATTTCCCACACTGCTTGCAAGTATATGATTTGTCTCCACTAAGAGTTCTTTCATGCCGACGCAAGCTTGCTACTTCGGTGAATGACTTCCCACACCGCTTGCATGTATAAGGTTTCTCTCCACTATGAATTCTTTCATGCCTCTTCAAACTTCCTGGACGGGTGAACGATTTCCCACACTGCTTGCATGTATAAGGTTTCTCTCCACTATGGGTTCTTTCGTGCATCCGTAGGCTTGCTGCTTGGGTAAACGACTTCCCACACTGTTTGCATGTATAAGGCTTCTCTCCACTATGAGTTCTTTCATGTACCCGCAAAGGTCCTGCACAGGTGAACGATTTCCCACACTGTTTGCATGTATAAGGTTTCTCTCCACTATGGGTTCTTTCGTGCATCCGTAGGCTTGCTGCTTGGGTAAAAGACTTCCCACACTGTTTGCATGTATAAGGTTTCTCTTCACTGTGAGTTCTTTCATGCACTCGCAAGTGTGATGCTTGTCTAAACGATTTCCCGCACTGATGGCATGTATAAGGCTTCTCTCCACTATGAGTTCTTTGATGCACCCGCAAATCTCCTGCACGGATAAATGATTTCCCACACTGCTTGCATGTGTAAGGTTTCTCTCCACTATGAGTTCTTTCATGTACCCGCAAAGGTCCTGGACAGGTGAACGATTTCCCACACTGCTTGCATGTATAAGATTTCTCTTCACTATGAGTTCTTTCATGCCGACGCAAGCTTCCTACTTCAATGAATGACTTTCCACACTGCTTGCATGTATGAGGTTTGTCTCCACTATAAATTCTTTCATGCCTCTTCAAACTTCCTGCACGGGTGAACGACTTCCCACACTGCTTGCATGTATAAGGCTTCTCTCTAGTATGAGTTCTGTCTTGCCAAAGCAAAGTTTTTGCTTGGGTAAACGACTTTCCACATTGCTTGCATGTATAAGGTTTCTCTCCACTATGAGGTCTTTCATGAGCCCGCAATTGTCCTGCATGGGTGAACGATTTACCACACTGCTTGCATGTACAAGACTTCTCTCCACTATGCGTTCTTTCATGAGCCCGCAAACTTCCTGCCACGGCAAATGACTTCCCACACTCCTTGAATGTGTAAGGTTTCTCTTCACTATCAAGTATTTCATGACTCTTCAATCTTTCTGCTCGGGTAAAGGAATTTCCACACTGCTCGCATGTATAAGGCTTCTCTCCACTATTAATTCTTCTATGCTCCCGCAAACCACCTACAAAGGTTAACGGCTTGCCACATTGATAAGGCTTATCTCCACTACATGCTGTGAAGTTAACTTCCTGTAAAATTTGCGCAAGAGAGAAAGTCGGTTTCCAGTTGGGACATGCATCCTCCATCTTGCCCTAAAAAAATCAGTGATGAGAAGACTGGGTGAGCGACAACACGGCAAGGGGGTCATAAAACACTAATCCCGTTGACAAGTTATTAGCTTTTAGACTACATTAGGAGGATTTTCAAGGGTGCAAAACTTGGTTTTGTGATGAAAAGTTAACCGGTTTAAATTTTAGCAGCTACCGTGTAACTGAGAAAAATTAAGAAAAGCCGACGTTTTTTCTCACCGAGTCACGGATCCTTCAGTCTGCAAAGGTTGCGAGGCAACCTGATATTAATGACAGTAACTTTGAGATGGGTAATTTTACCTAAAATACATAACTCGCGTACAATTTTGCGCCTTCTCTTGCACGGAAAAAACGTGAGTTAAGATTCCGTGAATTCCGTCAATAGATATGTCATGGCGCTTACATAAAGTAACCATGTTAATGAGGCTCTGTAAATATTTAAGCTTGACGTTAAGGTAACTCTCACAATTAGCTTAGCATGAACCTTAACTAACTGCAAGGTTGCTCCAGTGTCTCCCCTCTGTACATCTTTCGGTGCGTCCTATGTACATGTACATGCAAAGGAAAACTCTAATTTGGTTACTCTGTTTTACAATATTTTAGACATGGTTTGTTTCTTTTAGTAAACTCTTAGCATATGAATCTCCTCTCATTCAATAACAAAACATAAAGATTTTTGCCTTGACACATCACCTCTTTTGAAGAGATGAAGGGCCACTGTATTATGATATACATACATGGAGGAAGCCACAGATTACAACAAAATGAGCTGCTTGTTTGGTTCATCTCTTTGCGCAAGAGGGACAAATCATCCTTTGAAATGGATAAAAAGCCTGTAATTTGCGATACAAACATCCCTCAAAACACAGCTTTCAAGAAAAATACGATTTGTTATTCATTCATTTTCACACCCATGACAAACGTTTTGTGGTCAGCCACAAACCCATGCCAGATAACAAAAAAGTTTTACGTCTGGCCACTTCAGCCTATTCTTGCATGAAAGATGGTTAAAGACTATTCCAGCCTTTGTAGCAAGAAGGAAAATCTCAAAACATCTGAAAATTTCTGTCAGCCATAAGCCCTTCACAAGCACCTCATTTTCACACTCATTTCACACAAACATCTGTACAAAGAAGGAGGGATGGCTGAGCGGTTAGGGTAATGGATTTCAATGCGTTTGTCGTGGGTTAAAATCCCACTCTGGCCACTAGCTGGTCTTGTTCTGGGTAGTCCCCGGTTCAACACCTTGGTCATCCTTGTAAATAGCCAACTGGTTTGCCTCCAGCCAGTTGGGATTCTTATCATGTTGAGTTTATTTGCATTATTTGTTTCTATCCTGATTATTTGTGGGCCACAATGAAGACTACTGGGCTACCAGTAATTCTGTCACCCCTATATTATTATTTGAGAATGAATATATCAAAATCATATAACTGAACTGCAGATTAATGATTAAATGACTTGTGTGACTGATCATCGCAGTTATGAACACTACTTAAGCAGTAGTGAAAATAAAGCCTGAAAAAATTCCGGCTTGTACGGTATTCAAACCCACGACCTCTGCGATACCGGTGCACCGCTCTACCAACTGAGCTAACAAGCCATCTGTGAGATGGTTGTTTTGTTGGTTCATAATATACTTGTGAGTGGTGAATATATAAGTATGAATATATGAAAATCATATAATTGAACTGCGGATTAATGATTAAATGTGTGACTGATCATCTCAGTTATGAACACTACTTAAGCAGTAGTGAAACGGTGAAAATAAAGCCTGAAAAAAATTCAGGCTTGTACAGGATTCGAACCCACGACCTCTGCGATACCGGTGCAGTGCTCTACCGACTGAGCTAACAAGCCATCTGGGAGCTGGTCGTTTTGTTGGTTCATAATATACCTCTGAGTGGTGAATATATGAGAATGAATATATGAAGATCATATAATTGAACTGCGGATTAATGATGTGTGACTGATCATTGCAGTTATGAACACTACTTAAGCAGTAGTGAAAATAAAGCCTGAAAAACATTCAGGCAAATCGCAGAGGTCGTGGGTTCGAATCCCATACAAGCCTGATTTTTTTTTCAGGCTTTATTTTCACTACTGCTTAAGTAGTGTTCATAACTGCGGAGATCAGTCACAAATATAATTACTAATCTGCAGTTCAATTGTATGATTTTCATATATTCATTCTCATTTATTCACCACTCACGGGTATATTATGAACCAACAAAATGACCAGCTCACAGATGGCTTGTTAGCTCAGTCGGTAGAGCGCTGCACCGGTATCGCAGAGGTCGTGGGTTCGTTTCCCGTACAAGCCTTTTCATGCTTTATTTTCACTACTGCTTAAGTAGTATTCATAACTGCGATGATCAGTCACACATTTAATTGTTATTATTATTATTATTATTATTATTATTATTATAATGGGTTTACAGTGACACTTCAGCTGTTTGCACATACTGTAAGCTGTGTTCTTACATTGCCTTCACTCATGATCATATCTGCACTTTAATATTTTGAGTTTAATCAAGTTCACCACCAACCCCTTCACATGCACCTCATTTTCACAGTCATTTAACACAAACACCTGTGAAAAGAAGGCAATTTGATGTCACATTAGTGTATGTGTGGACTTTTCAAGGTAAATATTGAGGTTATGGCTTGCACCACCCCACAACTGAACACTTTGAAATTTAGTTTAATTTGGAACAACAATTTTGACTCGTTTGTATACCTGTCTTTGTTACATTCGAAAAGAACTTCTGAAAGAGACAAATGCAAACCCATAAAACAGACTTATGAGATCAGTGTACTCAGCTCTCATTACTTGTAAACTGTACTTCATCTTTCAATAGAGGCTCAGAACACTTCAAAGTACTGGCATTTGTTGTCCATACATAGGATTTTAAAGTGTACCTAACCCAAAAAATTTTACAGCCTTTAATTTTTACAGCTTTTACAGCCCATAAAAAGTCAACATTTGGTTTTAAAAGGCCAAAATGGTGCAAACATTTTGAGCAGGTGCAAAGTTTTGTTTAAGCGAAAAAAAATTTTTGGGGGTTAGGTGCACTTTAAAGGATAAATGAAATGTTGATGTTTTTGTCATTTATCTGCAATAAATGCACAATTGTTTAATCCTGAGAATGACATCTGCATTCTCTGACATAGAGATTGAACTCATGGTTTTTGGGAGGGGATTCAAGCTTACTTCTTAAACTTACTTGTTGTTTTACGATGATACAGGTTTATATATAGATAGAGAGACAACAAAAATAAACAAATAAGCCATAAAAGCACCATCTATTAAATTTAAAGGGCAGTGTCATGGATTGTTACTATCTGGAAAGCTAAGGAGACCTGTTTACCAATGGCAAAAAAAAAAAAATAATGACCAAATTTTCTTCAAAACGAGTATGTCACAGAATCAATTCTTAAGTGTTTCTGGTTATATGTAGAAAAGATGAAAATGAATGCCAACTTGAAAACATCGGGCTGATGTTTTCAAGTTCTTTCCTTGCATTTTAGATGAACTTCGTAATAACTTAGTGTACATGGATCATTTTTCTTTTAAAATTTACTCGATTTTATCTCACTGACAACCCAGAAGCAATCCTGAATCCATGAATGATAAAGTCCCTGAATAATGATTTACATGTATCAAATTTATGGTGAAAATATCAGGGATAATTGCAATGATACTGCGCCTTTAAGTTGTTTTCTATTTCACTAAAATCATGGTGGCGACCATTAAAGGACAACAGTTCAGCAACTATAGCTAAAGGTGAGTTCAAAAGACAATGAAACTGTCATTAATTCTGACCATTAAAGTGCACCTAACCCCAAAAAATTGTTTTCGCTTAAATAAATCTTTGCACCTGTACGAAACGTATTGCGCCGTTTTGAGCCTTTTAAACCAAATATTGACTTTTTATAGGCTGCAAAAGATACGAAATTTAGTCATCATCTGTCCCACGACCGAGCTAGTAAGGGGCATGGGTCTATTCCTTACATGACGTCACAAACCGATTTCCATCGCATTAAGTCTTTGTAAACATGCATGCAAAGCAGTTTGTGACGTCATGTAAGGAATAGACCCATGCCCCTTATTAGCTCGGTCGTGGGACAGATGATTCGTAACTTTTACAACCTATAAAAAGACAAGATTTGGTTTAAAAAGACGCAAAAAGGCGCAGTGTGTTTCGAACAGGTGTAAAGATTTATTTAAGCGAAAAAAATATTTTGGGTTAGGTGCACTTTAATAGTGTAATATTATTACTGTGGTGGTCAGCATGAGTTACACTTTCCACATACATGTAAACTCGCATAATTCCAAAACCACAAGAAAATATAAACAAATCTAGGAGCCAAATTCAGGCTGTTAATAATTATCCAAGTATGTGCGGTAATGCAAAAATGAGCCTGTGATTACTGTTGATGTGGTATAGTTAAGTAAACGTGGTATCAAAGTAGCCACGGGCTGAAAGTCAAACTTACCAGAAATATACACCATTCCCCCAGCTCTTAGCATCCAGCAAAGACCTTTCCATGGTTTCTGACGCCATTTTGACTAGGGGGAAAACACGGCTAAATTATAGGAAATGTATGGGATTTTGGCTGTCTTTGAACCGCTGTAACACTGCTACAGAGAGGCGGATTTCCAAAATTTACCACTTCTATAAATAGTTTTATTGATATCATTCATCCAACTGAAAATACAACCATTAAAGAAAGTACAACGTCTGTAAATTCGAATCATAAATCTTCGCATGTGGCTTCTGATTTTGCGGCAATTGGCATAATTTTGATTAGAAGGGTTTATATTAGCCTCCTTCGCAGGTGTTGTTTGTGTCGGTCCTATTCTCCCTCCCCACCAATGTCTGCTGAACTGAACTGGATATTCCATTCCCAGGAACTGACCAATCATGTTGTCGCTTTTAAATTTTGGTGGCCAAGTTCTCCTTGTCTCCTGTGCAGCTGTTGCTTGTGTCAGTTCTGTTCTCCCTTCTGATCTGATACTCAGACAGAATGGGAATGGAATGTCCTGCTCAGTTCAGCAAACATTGGTGGGACCCAGGTAAAATGTCAGGTGGGATCTAGGCGGGATCCCGCATGCGGGATTCCAGCATCCCACCTGGGATCTTAGTGGGACTTATGTATCCCACCCGGGAGTCTAGGTGGACATTGCACATCCCATCCGGGATCCTAGAAAGGATTCATTAGAGTAATATCCCACCTGGGATCCTAAATATCCTACCAAGAAACATAATCTTGTTCGTGATCATGGGAAGTTTCCATGCAAAAAAGTGATGACTGTAGAATTTGCCACCCAAGTTTATCCATTTCAAACATCCATGGACATATGTCATGAATTCGATCAGGCAGTAATCAATCAAATGTCAATCAAAAGTCCCCAAAAAGTTGACAGAGTGCTTGTGTTAGTACACTGTAATTCCCTTTCAAGCAAGGTTGTTAGAAAAATAAATACTAACATAGAATTAGGGAGGTCACATAGGTATACCAAAAATAAATACAATTAAGTGCATTGTTTGAAGGATTCCAAGTCACACAAGAATGTTGAGGACATGCAGTTGCTGAAGTTACTATAAGGACGAGAAAATACATGTCTTGTAGATATTAAAGCATTTATTTGCACTGTACTGTAACCTGTTTCTTCAACTCATAATTATTAAACACTCCATCACAAAATGTTCCTGGTGCTTTGAGGAAATAATTCATCCACCGCTTCCACTCCCAAACAAAAAAACACTTACACAGTTTGTTGGTTGATTCTGTTGTAAACGAAATCCCTTCAAAAGCTCCTCTTTTCACTGTTTTGTTTCGAAAGATGCAACTTTGACCAAAGTGACAGCAAAGCAGCCACAAGTGAAGTGGCATGCTCATTTTTGGATTTGACTGTTGTAGTAGCATTTTTTTTCACTTGGTCCACTTTAAGTTACTTTATAAAAACATATTCAAAGGTTTCCTTTTGCCTTTGAGTGCATATGAAGGTGGAAATAGGCGAAGTATGTCTTCAAGGATCCTGTTGTTTTCTCAATGGATCGATCGATCTTGAATACTCCAGTCCACCATTTGGAATTTTGTGCAAGCTAGTTCCCAGGAAAACCATAAGATCATTAATGCATGCGCAACTCAACTTCAACGTCACATGGTACTTGAAAACAATAGCAAAGTTTGAGTTTAGCTTCTAGTGCGTGGGTTTGAACGGATACAGAGGAGTTTTATGAAGTTTGCTACGCTGTACTGCTAAAATAGTTTGATTCCCCAGCTTTTTGCAACTGAAATATATCAGTTGAAGGAAAGAAAACGGACAGACATATAGTTTAAAAACAAAATATCTCCCAGGCCGCCTAAAGAGAAAGGTTAAATGCTGAAATCCTTGTTTGAATCTCAGATATCTCATCGCATCGTTATATAGCTATGTAGAAGTTCGAATTTTGCATCTCTGATCTATATCGCCTATTTTGTATCTTTGCTTTATTTTCTTTAGTTCTGAAGCTCTAAAGTTCTTCAATTAAGACTATATAAGCTTATAATCATAAGCTTTTGGTTTTTAAAGACTAGAAGCCCTAACTTATGAATCATTTTTGTTCATTAACATTTTTACAGTACTGCTCTAAACTATCACCCCATTAGCACGCAGTAAAACCTCATCTTTGCCGATGTTGTTTGCCGCAAAACCAAAACCAAAACCAAAACCGCGGCAATACCGTAAGCAACCGAAAGCAGCGGTGAATTTGCCGTGGTAATGCCATCTGGTAATGCCTCGGTAAAAGACAATAGTAAGTAATTACTATGTGAATGTATTGTTAAAATTTTGTCTCACATTTCTCCCCCAAGGATCCAGCGAACAAAACACTGTGAAAACAAATAGATCAGAAGTATTTTTTACTTTGCGGAAAGCCAAGTGACGGGAGTCAGATATGAGATGTAAATCTGAAAGTGTCTGATTATAAAAGAGAGCATCTCTTAGTTTGAATCACACTAATTTTCAAAGTTTCTCACAGCAACAGACGTTCTTGGCTTATCTTTCCTGCTTTCGCTGCTTAATGCTCAACGCGATAAGCATTTTTCCTCAAAGATATGTCGGTGTGATGAACAAGCAATTGATACAGCTGTAGATCAATTTCAATGGCGAGGAAACTTAAAATAATATGTTCCTCTTTATCTGCATCCTCCCATGATCAAGTAATGATTTGAAAACTTGTTTCATTAGTTTGCTTTTACAAGACAATCGCTGTTTCAACTACAGTTGATTATTGAGCGCAACGTTTCACAAAAGTATCAACAAATAGATGTTTTATCTGATAAGAACAGCTTTGCCCCGAGTGTTGAGATGGCAAGTCAGAAAGATCCAAACGGCTGTTTTAGGAATCCTCATATGCTCACGGACTATTTGTGGTTGCTGTGTAAAAGGTTTCGCTTTCATTCAATAACCTTTAAGTTTTGAATCATCCAGATGCTTAGGTAACAATATTGTGGGGCGATACCTTTCGATGAAGTGTACATATTATGTGGCGAGAAGTACGGTAATTATCTCCTGTGAAATACGCCTCCGACAACTTTCAACACCAAAAGATCTTGGATCTTCGATCTTTTGTCTTCGTTCTGAGTTACTGCACAACAAGCAAAATAATTTCGAACTGCAAAACTTCGGCTGTCAAAATGCGCGTTGTGTTACCACTATGCAAATACATAAATATTTTGTTTCACGGTATTCGATGACAGAGGTTCACGTCAATTTTCCGCTTTTGAAGCTGTTCATTACTCAGCATTAACATTACACCAAGACAATTAGCTAGAAGTTAGAAACTCGTTTTGGAAGTTTTTCATTTGTCGATCGAAAAATAAAACTTAAAAGTGTGTAAATATTTTACTCATGTATGATGCCGCCGAATCGTCAGCATCAAACATGAATAAAATAACTGTATAAATGAACTGAAATGAAAGCATTTTTCCGCATAAGTTTAGTACTGTTTTAAAATATTCTGTTCCCCAACACACAAATGTTTCACTTGTTCTTTCTGTCCTTGGCTAAACTACGCATGTGTTCGTCCAAAAGTGCCCACTTAGAATTTCTTCAAATAATGAAATATGGCCCGTGTAAAATTATTGACACCTCAATGTGAAAGTTTGCTCTTTGTCGCTGACAAAAGACCGTAAAACAGAGCATACAATAGCCTATTCAGTTCTACCATGTCTAGTTCATTACTGCGAATTTACCTCGGCATAAGTCAACCGCAAAAAACGAGGTTTTCGAATTGGTTAGACGAGGTTTTGCCCAGGTGAACCAAGGCACAGAGCCGTGAATCCACCGAGGCAAAGTTGCGGTAAATGGGGCGATAGTTTAGAGCAGTACTGTTTATGGTAACCTGTCATACAATGTCAAGCCTGGAACATCTTTTTCTTTGTCTTCGATTTCTTTGAATGAGAATTTTTTTATTGCAACAAGCTTCTGTCAAAAAGCTTCTATGTTTTTTTTATGCAATTTCTGAGAGAATTTTTGTGAACATTAATTTTTTAGGAAGACTATTGAGAATATAACTCAAGTACTAAGAATAAACTGTATTTTTTTTGTTATATTTACATGGATATGTTGCTATTATTAATAAAGTGATGGCTTAAATTCAAAACTGGTATAGTATTAATTTGCTAATGTGAACCAGGTGGAATGGAGGACAGTGACCACACTTGGAAAGTGGGATATCTCACCTGGATGATTTCTGGCTGGACTGGTGGGATCCCACCTAGAATGTTTCATAATCTTGGGTGGGATCCCTGCCAGGGATCCCGCCTACTTGAAACAGGATCCCACCTGGGATCCTGGTAGGATCCCGCCAGGGATGTTCCATAATCCTGGGTGGGATTCCCAGATGGGATCCCACCCCAAATCCACCTGGGACTGAACTGGGATCCCAGGTGGGATTGGTGGGATCCTGCCTCATAATTTTACCTGGGGAAGGGAGAATAGACTGACATATACAATGGCTGTGAAGAAGGCTAGGTTTGTGTGAAATCTTAAAAATTTATTTACAGTTGTTGTAGCTTGAATCTGTTCTTTATACTTCATGAAACTAATTGCAGTACAAATGTCTTTAAAGACGTTTTCACTGCAGAAATCCACCTCTTTGTAGCGGCATTACAGCGGTTCAAAGTCGGTCAAAATCCCATACATTTACTGTAATTTTAGGCGTGTTTGCCCCCCAGTCAAAATGGCCTCAGAAACCGTGGAAAGGTCTATTTCGAGTATTGATATTAAGAGGCCCTAATAGAGAGGTCGGGTCATTTGTCCTGTTGACCTAACGTTTTCCCTTTTGCACTACGGAATATACTTTCTAGTGACTCTCTCGTTTAAGCTCCCAGTTCAGAATACAAGCACAGTACCCTTCGTGCAAAGAGGCCTTCCAAGGGGTGGTCTGACTGGTCTGGTGTCGCTTTGTCGCTTGTTTACGACTCTGTCGGTCGCTTGTTTCGTTAGGGGCAAATGTCGCTGTCGCAACGAAAACAAAGAGGAATGGAAAGTGAATTGTCGGTGTCGCGCGTTTTCTGCCAATTTCTGTCGGTTGTCGGTGTTTTGGGAGAAGATTGTCGCTGTTTTCGGAGCCATGTCGCTTGTCGCTTCTACCCCTGGGAAGGCCTCTGCAAAGGGGTTATTTTTACAGCGTGCAGTTATAAGTTGGGGTACGATTACCCTGGGTAAACTGAAATAATCATCCTATTAAAAAGGCAACACAAATAAAGGCTTACCTCAACAAGAAGTAAGTTTTCAGGAGCAGTTTGTAACAAGATAGTTTTAGACGCCACTCTCCTTCCTCCAAGATGGCCGCCATACATTCCCAGAACGCTTAGCAAGATGATGTAAAAAATTCAACTATGGATCGGACTAGCAAAACATCCGGGTTTTGAGCGAAATATTTATACCCAGCCTTTGAAAACATATATTTTAAGAAAATTCGAGGTCTCTTAGAGCTTTGTTTACAAATCCTCCGTAAGAAGACTTTAAACATAGGCTCATTCTGAGAATGCTTTGTCAAAGAAAAAAAAGGAGTGCATGTTACTTGCCATGAAAACAGACATGAAATTGACATGACCTCAGATCTGAAAAACGTGTTGGCAAGAGAGCCTCAGCTTTGTCCAGACCTCGGTCAAACGTCGGCCTTGCCGACAGCAAAGTTAGCTTCCCAAACCAGCATCGATTTACACGTCAAGCAGTGTTTAAAACCAAATGTCGTGATGGCTAACAAGAATCAAGGCAGACGATTGGTGAATAAGATGTGCAACCTGGCTTATGCTTTACATTTTTTATTGAAGCTCCTTGGAATAAGGCTTTTCAAAGACAATAGTTAAGTGCTGGCCATATTTGGAATATAAAATAAATAATAATAAATTACGAATTTATATTGCGCAGTTTCCATGACGAGATGATCAACTGCGCATTACAACGATGGATGAAATAATAATACGAATTACATCATGCGTCGTGTAAAATATTAAAAAACCTAGCTAAGAATAAAAAACCTTACTAAAAGGTACACCTTCGATAGTCATGCTAAAATTAAATAAGAAAAAAACCACATAGTCACCTAACTAAGAATGAAAAGCCTTACTAAAAAGATGCGTCTTTAATTTTTTAAAAGTGTCACTGACAGTTTTGGCCATTCTAATTTCCATTCCATCTTCGAATAACTCGAAGATCAGCCGAATCGCAGGCAAGACTATCTTCTATAGGGGAATCCTTGTTTGAAATACTTGCCTCGTTAGCATGAACAATTCAGTTTCTGACCGAGCTACAAATAAATCAGATCTGAATATTGAAAGGTCATAGTATGAATAACTCTGCCAATGACATGAGCCTCATGTATTGAATACTTTTTGTGCAACGCGGGTTTAAAAACTCAAACTTTTGCAAAAAATGTATGAACTCATTAGTGCTTTTTCCAACCAGAAATTTTAAAAACATTGTTCTCAAATTATCAAAAATCCAAAACTCTCATTCATTTGTTTTCATTGAAGGCGAAATTATTGAAATAAGCAAAACGCTGAATGTTGTCACAACACTGAAATGAATTGCTTGTTTGGTTCATCTCTTTGCACAAGAGGGACAGATCATCCTTAGAAATAGATAAAAGGCCTGTAATTTGTAATACAAACATCCCTCAAAACACAGCTTTCAAGAAAAATACATGTAATTGATTTATTTTCACACCTATGACAAACGTTTTGTGGTCAGCAACAAACCCATGCCAGATAACAAAAAAGTTTTATGTCTGGTCACTTCAGCCTATTGTTGCATGAAAGATGGTTAAAGATTATCACGGCCCTTCCAGCGAGAAGTGAAATGTCACAACATCTTTGACAATTTCTGTAAGCCATAAGCCCTTCACAAGCATCTCATTTAATTTTCACAGTCATTTAACACAAACACCTGTACAAAGAAGGAGGGATGCCCGAGCGGTTAGGGTGATGGATTTCAGTGCGGTTATCCTTGTTCAAATCCCGCTCTGGCCGCTAGCTGGTCTTGTTCCGGGTAGTCCCAGGTTCAACACCTTGGTCATCCTTGTAAATAGCCAACTGGTTTGCCTCCGGCCAGTTGGGATTCTTATCATGCTGAGTGTATTTGCATTATTTGTTTCTGTCATTATTTGTGGGCCACAATGGAAACTACTGGGCTACCAGTAATTACGTCATTCCTATAAAGTGGTATTATTATCATTATTATCATTATCATTATCATTATCATTATCATTATTACAGTTTTCCCATAATTGTAACTTAATAATTTTGCAATTATTTATTGTTTTGTAAATATTGGATGAGTTGTTAACTAAAATTTTTATTTATTTATTATTATTATTATTGAAAAGAAGTGGCTTTGAAAAACATTTCTCTATAAAAATTGCGATAAATTATTTCTAAAAAAGATGATAAAAAGATAAAAAAGGTAAAAAGTTAATTCGACGTTAACGTAACGCCATCATCAAGTCAAAATATCATAAAAGTTTAGGGCGTACAAATACTAAAAGAACAATAGTTGATTAAGAAGTGTAACGGATATAAATAACTTTAACTAGACAAAAAGTTTAGCACGTATGGAGTCCGTTTGCACGTTGAGATTAGGTTTGAGTTTCTTGATAAAAAGCATCTCAAACACTAAACAATCAAACTTGCTTTGGCATTTCTTAACAATCTTGAAAAGGCTTTCATTCAAAAAATTGCTGCCACCGTGCGCTTCAGGGAGATGTTTGCCAATTGCCGAATATTTGTGTTCAGCAACGCGTTGGAAAAGTTGTCGGGTTGTGTAACCGACATAATCTGCATCGCACAGATCACATGAAAAATGATAAACAACGCATTGCTGATTAACAAAAGACGGCTTGGCTTCCTTAGCCCTAAAGTCTTGCTCCAACTTTTTACTGACAAAAACTGGCTGCACAGTGGGGCCAATCTTATGACTAAGATCGCGCAAATGCCTCCGAACAGCATTGGCAGAAACTTGATCTTTGAACGGAAGACTGATTCTAACTATGGTGGTATCTCTTATAATTATAATATAATTGAAAGAGATATAATCATTTCATATCCAGCAAGCCCGAGTAGAACAATTGTTTTATTAGAAGCTTTACAACGCATAATTGAGAATCTGAACAAAAAAGTGGAAGAAAGGAACTCAGAGAAAGAGAAAACCGAAAGCCTTCAGTGTGTTGCAACGTTTCCGAGCAAAGTTGAATGAATTCAATAAAACTGTCCGAGAGTAACGTTGAAGCTTCAGTTCAGGGTCCTGTTTGGAAAAAGTGCAGAGTTTATTTGCTCTGAATGATTGTAAATTGTCAGTAGTTTGGTAAAAAATGTTCAATCATTACTAAGAGGGTGGAACGGCTTTCACGTAGATGTACGAGCCGAAAGAAGCGAATTTGTAATCCATCAAAACAACAACACCAAGGGCGAATTTCACCAAAATGAACACACAATTTCAATTTATTTTGATTGACTGGAACATTGTCTCACCAGACATGGTCGCAAACTAGCTATATGAGGGATAAGCAAGACAAATGTCCAGGTTATGCTTCAAGAAATGGCTTATAGAAATTTGTCTTGATGCGTGGAACAAAAGCTGGAACGGCGGCCGAACAGAATAACAAAAACAACAAGAACAGCGATTCTTCTCATTTTTTACAAAACATATCTGTAAGCGGAAAGTTTGAAGCTGGTGATTGATACATTGCATCGAGTGCAGGTGTCACAGCGGATTTGGACCCCCGGTTAAGATCCGCTAGCGGATTAGGACCCCCCACCCCGGTCCAGATCCGCTAGCGGATTTGAACCCTCTTTCGCGGATATGGACCCCCTGAAAACAAGCGTTCTATTGAGTAAGGTAATAAAATTCCTTTGCAAATTGCTTATGCAGTTGTTAAAAAAAGAAAATAAAAATAATAAATAAGTTAACAGCAACGGATTTTTAAGACATGCATTCTTGAAAAACTCTATTACATTAAATTTTGAAAACTTGAAGTCTTAGACTACAGTTTTTACTGTTCCAAAGGAAAAAAGAATCCTGTCAAGTCGACGTGCAGTCAAGTAAACTTTTATGGAGGGAAGACAAATGCGTTTTCCAACCAAAAAGTGTTATTTTAAATAGTGGCACCTCCTTTGTTAAAGCGCCGCCCATTCAAACTATACAAATTCAGTATCCTGGAAAAACAATAACGCGAATGAACGAAAACAAGATTTTAAAATTGCATCTACATTATGAAAGGCCGCAGCGTATGCTTTAAACAACTTTACAGTTCTCTGTGCTTTATGCTGACGGTGAACTTTCCTGATCCGCGATATGCGAATAACAGCTAAGTAAGTCGTAATGGGGGGTCGAAATCCGCGAAGGGGGTCCAAATCCACTAGCGGATTTGGTCCCCCGGGGGTCCATATTCGCTAGCGGATTTGGACCGGGGAGTCCAAATTCGCTAGCGGATTTGGACAGGGGGGTCCACATCTGAGGGGGTCCAAATTTGCTAGGACACAGGTCAGAACATTTTTAATGTGTTTTGAGTTTTTAAAAAGTGTCACTGATTGCTGGAGAGATTTTCAATAGTGGATTATTGCTACAAATGTTAGCTGAAATTCTTCTTTGTTCAGTTTGTTTTGAATAGACTGGTCTGTGATCAAAGGTAAACATCAAAGCCCGGAAAATTTTCTTAGCGCTGCAAGAAATTTTTTAACACGATCCCAGCACTGTTTCATGTGGTTCTTAAACACTCAGCAAGGAAAAGTTGAATTCGAATTGTATTTCGGTTCCAGTTTCGAAATTCCCTACTCGTTAATTCCGCTGCTAGACGACTGTTTTAATGGCTGCCGTTTCGAGGGAAAATTTTATTGAGCTTTCTCTGTTTGCTGAAGCGTTCATTGACCATATAAGGTAGTGCAGGTATATGAGCTGCGAGCCTGTGTCCGGCTAGCCAATGAAAATACCGGAAATCTGATATCCGTAGTTCAGTTTTTAATAATTTTAATTATTGGGCAACTACGCCCGTCGTCGTACGTACGCGCCCACTAGCAATACCGCTAGCCATGATTACCATGAGAAAAAACAGTTCACGGGTTTCCTATGACTATGGGGATCCGCTAAAAATAAATGGTCGATGAAAACGCCCAGACAGGAATATAGGCCAGTTGTACACTCCTAGTGATGGGGTCCTGTGGGAACTCAGTGACCTGCTCCTATTTAAGAGTTTCAATTAATGCCATACGATTGTCATAACGTTCAAAACAATAATCTTGTTGTCAAATTGCACTTGAAAATCCAGCAGTTTTCCCTCTTGACCTGACTGGACTTGTACTTCTCTAAAGGCGATGTTAACTCAGAGGTGTTATCCTCGATTACCTGATTCGAACTTGCATGACACTCTGTACATAAAACAAAAAATTAATATTACTTTCTATGTATCTTTTCTCCTTCTCGGAGTTACACTCGCCATACTCAAGCGGATCTGCAGCAGGGATAAATTATACCACAAAAGTAGCATGTATAAGGTTTCTCTCCACAATGAGTTCAAAGACCCTGCATGGGTGAACTATTTCTCATACTGCTCTCATGTACAAGGTTACTCTCTAGTATGAGTTCTTTCATGCACTCGCAAATGTGATGCTTGTCTAAACGACTTCCCGCACTGCTTGCATGTATAAGGCTTCTCTCCACTATGAGTTCTTTCATGCACCCGCAAATCTCCTGCACGGATAAACGACTTCCCACATTGCTTGCATGTATAAGGTTTTTCTCCACTATGAATTCTTTCATGCCTCTTCAAACTTCCCGCACGGAAGAACGATTTCCCACACTGCTTCCATGTATAAGGTTTCTCTCCACTATGGGTTCTTTCGTGCATCCGTAGGCTTGCTGCTTGGGTAAAAAACTTCACACACTGCTTGCATGTATAAGGCTTCTCTCCACTATGAGTTCTTTCATGCATCTGCAAATCTCCTGCACGGATAAACGACTTCCCACACTGCTTGCATGTATAAGGTTTCTCTCCACTATGAGTTCTTTCATGTACCCGCAACGATCCTGCACAGGTGAACGATTTCCCACACGGTTTGCATGTATAAGGTTTCTCTTCACTATGAGTTCTTTCATGCACTCGCAAATGTGATGCTTGTCTAAACGATTTCATGCATTGCTGGCATGTATAAGGCTTCTCTCCACTATGAGTTCTTTCATGCACCCGCAAATCTCCTGCACGGATAAACGCCTTCCCACACTGCTTGCATGCATAAAGTTTCTCTCCACTATGAATTCTTTCATGTACCCGCAAAGGTCCTGCACAGGTGAACGATTTCCCACACTGCTTGCATGTATAAGGCTTCTCTCCACTATGAGTTCTTTCGTGCACCCGCAAATGTGCTGCTTGTGTAAACGACTTACCACACTGCTTGCATTTATAAGGCCTCTCTCCACTATGAGTTCTGTCATGCCGACGCAAGGTTCCTGTTTCGGTGAATGACTTCCCACATCGCTTGCATGTATAAGGTTTCTCTACACTATGAATTCTTTCATGACTCTTCAAACTTCCTACTGGGGAAAAGGAATTTCCACACTGCTCGCTTGTATAAGGCTTCTCTCCACTATTAATTCTTCTATGCTCTCGCGAAGCACCGACAATGGTAAACGGCTTGCCACATTTCTTGCGTTTATAAGGCTTATCTCCACTAGATGCTGCGATGTTAACTTCCTGTACAATTTGCGCGAGAGAGAAAGTCGGTTTCCCGTCGGGACATGCATCCTCCATCTTGCCCTAAAAAAATCAGTTGATGAGAAGACTGGATGAGTGACAACAGTTCATTGTGAAAGATTTGGCAAGGGGGTCATAAAACACTAATCTCAGAGCAATCCTGTTGACAAGTTATTAGCTTTTACACTAAATTAGGAGGATTAAGGTGCACAACTTGGTTTTGTGATGAAAAGTTAACCGTTTTAAATTTTAGGGGCTACCGCGTGACTGAGAAAAATTAAGAAAAACCAACGTTTTTTCTCACGGAGTCACGGATCGTTCAGTCTGCAAAGGTTGCCAGGCAACCTGATATTAATAACAGTAACTTTGAGATGGGTAATTTTACCTAAAATACATAACCGTACATTTCTAGTTTGCGTCTTCTCTGGCACGGAAGAAACTTGAGTTCGGATTCCGTGAATTCCGTTAATAGAATGATATGTGATGGCGCTTATTTCAAGTGAGTATGTTATTGAGGCTCTGCAAATAGGGACCTTAAGCAACGACGACGACGGCAACGAAAACATCATTTTAATAGATAACTTCTCGTTTCTGTGACTCTTTCGCGATTATTCCAATGTGTTTAACTTGGAAAATGCTGGCGATACGTCCAGAAACTAAATTACTACGAACGACGTCAAAGTACAGAAGGAGAAAGAAAAATTTGCCGTCATCCGCTTTGTGACGTTATCGTTGTCGTCCTCGTTGCTTAAGGTCCCTAATATTTAAGCTTGACGTTAAGGTAACTCTCACAATTAGCTTAGCATGAACCTTAACTAATTGCAAAGTTGCTCCAGTGTCTCCCCTCTGTACATCTTTCAGTGCGTCCTGTGTACATGTACATGCAATGGGAAACTCTAATTTGGTTACTCTGTTTTACTATATTTTAGAGATGGTTTCTCCTCTCATTCAATAACAAAACATAAAGATTTTTGCCTTGACACATCACCTCTTTTGAAGAGATGAAGGGCCACTGTATTATGATATACAGTGTACATACATGGAGGACGCCACAGAGTGGATTGACAAGGGCCCAAAATGAAAGAGAAGTAATTTTACTGTTTCAACTGATAACCAATCAGAGCTGGAGGCTTGTGTGGAGTTGTGTTGTTAGACATGCACAAAAGGGAAGAGCTCTGGGGTTCAGAATGTGATTTCCTTTACTTCACATAACCAGATTGTTAGCTCTTAAACACCTCTACGCCGTGTTAGTGCATTGTTCTCAAATTATCAAAAATCCTACCCTCTCATTCATTTGTTTTCATTGATGGGGAAATTATTGGAATAAGCAAACAGTTGAATGTTGTCACAAGAAAATGAATTGCTTGTTTGGTTCATCTCTTTGCACAAGAGGGACAGGTCATCCTTTGAAATGGATAAAAAGCCTGTAATTTGCAATACAAACATCCCTCAAAACACACATGTAATTGATTTATTTCCACACCCATGACAAACGTTTTGTGGTCAGCAAGAAATCCATGCCAGATAACAAAAAAGTTTTATGTCTGGTCACTTTAGCCTATTCTTGCATGAAAGATGGTTAAAGATTATCCCGGCCTTTCCAGCAAGAAGCAAAACCTCACAACATCTTTGACAATAACTTATTTCTGCAAACCATAAGCCCTTCACAAGTACCTCATTTTCACAGTCATTTCACACAAACACCTGTACAAAGAAGGCGGGATGGCCGAGTGGTTAGGGTGATGGATTTCAATGCGGTTGCCCATGTTCAAACCCGCTCTGGCCGCTAGCTGGTCTTGTTCCAGGTAGTCCCAGGTTCAACACCTTGGTCGTCCTTGTAAATAGCTAACTGGTTTGCCTCCAGGCCAGTTGGGATTCTTATCATGCTGAGTTTATTTGCATTAGTTGTTTCTGTCATTATTTGTGGGCCACAATGAAAACTACTGGGCTACCAGTAATTACGTCACCCCTATAAAGTGGTATTATTTTATTATTATTATTATTCAGCACGTCCTATTTGTACTTCATGTTTCATAAGAGGCTCAGAACAATTCAAAACAATGACATTTGTAACTCACTAAATACACTACATATACACTAATATATTACAGGAATGTTTTGTCATTTATCTGCTATAAATGCGCAATCAGTTCATCTCTAGAGTGGCATCTGCCATTTAGTTGCTCAACGATTGAACTCAAGGGACTAAAAGGGACTCAAGTCTTCCTCATACCTCCTGACTGGTACTTCCTGTTTCAGGATGATAAGGCTTTACACAGACAATATAAAAATAAACATCTACTGTGAAGCCACACATGCACCACACAGTACAGCTATAAATAAAGTTCTTTACTTGACAGAATGCACATGACAAAAGAGTGTTCTTATTTTCCTACTGCCATCGTAACCTTATGGCAGAACAAAGCATAATTAAGGCGTTTTTATTTGTTAAATATAGATAATAAATTTATTTATTTATGTTTATTTATTTATTTTATTTATTTGGCTACACAAAAACGTTACAATAGTTACATAGAGGTGTCACAAAACTAACTGGGATGCTAAAAGCTTATCAGCACACTGGACACCTCAAGACAATACATGCTGTAGATGGAGAGAACAAAGTGTATCAAGGTGGGTGAGTTTAATTTAGTGTTCTATTGAGAAGGAATTTTTTAATGAAGTCTTAAAACTTGAGTATCTGGGAGACAGGGTCAAATCACTTGGTAATGATTTCCAAACCTTTGGATCTAGATGGAGGATCGTAAACTGTTTGATATTAGTTATACAGAAATGAGAACAATAATTGCAGGCATTCTGTCTCTCATATGCATGAAAATAGACATATAAGCCATAAAAGCACCATAGCCTCCTTCGCAGCCATTGTTTGTGTCAGTCCTAATCCCCCTCCCCACCAATGTTTGCTGAACCGAGCCAGACATTCCATTCCCATTGTGTCTGAGTATCCAATCAGAAGGGAGAATAGAACTGACACAAACAACAGCTGCAAAGGAGGCTACAGGAACTTAGCCAACAAAATTTAAAAGCCACAATGTGATTGGTCAATTCCTGGAATGGAATGTTCGGCTCGGTTCAGCAGACGTTGGTGGGGAGGGAGAATAGGACCGACACAAACAACGGCTGCGAAGGAGGCTACACAGGGTGTCATAACACAAGTCCCTACACAAGTGCCAGTTTCCACACAAATGCAAACTCCCATAATTTTGAAACCAAGGGAAAATATAGGCAAAACTAGCTACATTAAGAATGTCAATAATTAATAATTACGTAAGGTGATGCAAAAATGAGCGGGTGATAAATTTTGTTGTACGTTATAATTATGGTATAGTAATAATAGTCAACATGACATCAAAGAACTCAAACTATACACACTGTCTCCCCGACTCTTAGCATCCTATTCAAGCACAGCAAATTAATTTAAGTATCTTAAGATTTCGAATATTGTTATTAAGAGGCCCTAATAGAGAGGTCGGGTCATTTGTACTGCTGATCTAACGTTTTCCTTTTGCACTACGGAATATAATTTCTATAGTGGCTCTCGTTGATTCAACGAGAGTCACCAGCACTCTTCGATCAAATTAAAGGGCAAGTTTAAGTACGATTGCCTTGGTTGAACTAAAATCACCAGCCTATTAAAAAGGCAAAATAAATCAAGGCTTACCTCAACAAGAAGTAACTTTCCTAAGCAGTTTATAGAAGAAATAAATTTATACGCCTCACTCCTTTTTCCAAGATGACTGCCATATAGCAAGCCGACCATTCCCAGAATCCCTTAGCTAGGAGCGTTGGAAAATTATGCATGGAACGGACTAACAAAACATTGGTAGTCTTTACACTAGGCTGTTAAGACATAAGAGCTGCTAAGTTTACTTAAACCAAAATTGTGCGTGCGAAGGCCTAAGTAAAATCCCAAGATATTTTACTTTGCATCTCATTATAGTCGGACAGTTGAAACGATTCAAGAGAGTTTCAAGTGACTTGAAAACCATCCTTAAAACCGACTTGGCCAACTTGCGGTTTCTTGAGCTTTGAGGTGGGCGAAGCCTGTCCGTCAACCTTAATTGACTGCGTGGGAAAACCAACTTAAGGATATCTTGAAGTAAAAAACGTCACTTGTATGTGAAGTGTTAAGTCGAAAAAATTTACTTGACTTGAAATATTCCTAAGTTTACTTTGTCTCTAGTGCAAAGACTACCATTCTTGTTTCTGCGATATATTTTACAGTAAGGTACGGTATAACCAGATTTTTGAAAAAATATATGACGGCCTTTTAAGCCCTGGTCAAACGGCGCATGATAGTCGATGATAGTTGATTCTCTCCAAACTATCATCAACTATCACCAACTATCATTCACATGGTCAAACGGCGCATGATAGTCGATGATAGTCGATGATAGTCGATGATAGTTCACCGGCAGTCGCGCGAGCAAAGGTCACGCGAGCAGCTAGTTCCAGGCTCTTTCCGCGTAAAATGTGAGCACTAAAATGGCTTCGCGAGAGACAAACTTGTAGAAGTATGAATTTATCGCGACGAAAGAGGGCGGCAGCTTGTTTAATAGTAATCGATTTGTTGGATGGATGCGGTGTCTCTTCTAATTCTTGCGAGTTGACACTTTCTTCAGAAGATATCTTTTCTATGTTATCTTGGTCTTCAATGTTTTCGTTGTCATGATTATCATCTTGGATATAAACACGTATTTCTGAAGCTGCAGCTGAGCCTCGCGAGGAACTTTTGGCGGCCATTTTAAACGAGCCCGCCGATTTTCGGGGAAAACAGCTGACCAAAAACTATCATGAACTATCATACGCGTGGTCAAACGAGAAAAACTATCATCGACTATCATGAAGAATTTGAACAAGTTCAAAATGAATGATAGTTGATGATAGTCGATGATAGTGCATGATAGTTGGTGGTCAAACGGAAGCGCGCGCTTCAACTATCATCGACTATCATCAACTATCATCGACTATCATGCGCCGTTTGACCAGGGCTTTACGGACGAAATATCGAATGTGCATGTATCCTGAATGTTAAGTTGCATACATGAATGCTATGTGCAATAAATCAATAAGAAACCATGTCCGTCATAAATTAAAAGTGACCGATAAAACTAAACGATGTCCGACACAAGTAAAAGATGATCGGTAAAACTAAAGAATGTTCACTTTACTAAAAGATGTCCGATACAACTTAAAGATGTTCGATAAAAGATGAGGAAACGGAAATGATTTCACAAGACAGGAAGTGATGTCATTACGTACCCAGGCTCCTCGCAAATGCACGTTTGATATTTTGATATTTTGTCCTTAAAAGGACCTACCGTAAAAGCTCTATTAAGCCCTGTCTATATTAACCCCCCTCTCTAATAAGTCCTGCCTCCACCCCCCTCTCTAATGATCCCCCCCCACTTTGGGACATAAGATTTTGTAATTAGTCTCTCCTATTCCCTCTTGCGAAATCAACTTCATGCGGCCCAATTGGCTTGTTAAAAAAAACACACACACATAATACTGTTTGCTGATCTGTATTAAATACTAAAGTTTCGCCGCAGTTGTTTGAGTTTTGTACAGAAACTATTTTAAGACGAAAACGGCGTGTGTAAGATTTGAAAGAAGCCCACCCTCTCTAATAAGCCCCCGTTAATGAGGCCTGAAATTAAATAACCCCGGGGGCTTAATAGAGCTTTTGCGGTATTTCCACTTTGTTGTATTTTATTTTGTGGTCATATGAAGGATTGTTCTTTGTAGCCGTAACAATCCACTCTATCGTTGCTACACTGTAAAGAAAGAAGAGATCACGTTTGAGAAGGGGTGGCTAGCAACAGTACCCAAACATTTTCTCTTTTGACGTAGACATCACGATGACCTGCTATCACCAGCCTGATAAAAAGACAACACAAATCAAGCATTACCTGAGCAAGAAGTAACTTTCCAGCGCAAGCTTATCATAGATAGTTTCAAACACGCCAGAGGTTTCGAACTTGCCATGTAAACACCATCCTTGTTTGAAAGGGTGCACATGCTCTGATCGCAATTGTTTTTATTTTTTATTCCTTGTGATTGTAATTAAGTAGATAGGGAGTTAGTTGACAATAATTAATTAAGCTGATGGAAATACCGTGTATAAATGAAGTTATCTTATCTTATCAGTACCATTTCACTAACCGTCGGGGTTGGGGGGTGGGGGGTGGGGCGGGGAGATGGCACGGTAATAAAAGGATAGTATACTGACAAAACAAAAGGAAAGGAACAACTCACCTCGAATTCAGCCACTTAGCTACTATGTGCTCCACTACCAATCACGTGATCAAGTGGCTGCTTTCCTTCCGGGGTAGTGTGTGAATGCAGGTTAAAGACCTATGACCTACACCTTATCCCCGTCGTTTCAAACAACCCTCCTTCACCAAGATGACGGCCCTAAAGAAGCCTAACATTCCCACAATCTCTTAGCCTACGGATTTGGAAATTTTGACTCTGGACCGGACTAGTCAAGGATCTGAGTTTCTGGGATTGTAACCATTTGAGACCTATTTTCATTTTACTACATTTTATTTTCATGATCAAAGGAAGGATAATCGTTATTTTTAGCCGTAAAAATCCACTCTATCATTTCCATACAGTAAAAGGCGAGCCCAGGTCTTACTTTGATTTAGCTTAAGTCTTGAATGAGGACCCTGCTGTAAACAGTAAACCACACTGTGATGCAGGCTTCCTCGTTAACTATTTATCATTATTAAGTGTGCTCAGGTGATACAATATTTTGACTTTTATGTACCGCGAGGAAGGTCCCTCAATCCAGCATTTATTCGAAGAATGATAGGGTAAAGTTCACTGACGACTTTCTTTTCCCAGCGTTCTTCATTTTATGAATTGCTTGCCAACGTCAAAAGGTTGGTTAGTGTGCTGCATTACCTAACGGAGAGTCAAATAAATCCTTAACCTTGAAACTCGCTCGCGCCTTGTCCTTCAGTTTAATAATTCCCATTTACTTAGAAAGGAAGAAGCACTACCACTTGTCAATCAACCACAAGATCGGAAAGAACCGCCAGACAAATGTTCGCTTAATGGGGGCTGACCGCTTAATGAGGCCTTCCAAGGAGTGGTTTGGTGTCGCTTTGTCGCTCGTTTACGGCTCCGTCTGTCGCTTGTTTTGTTAGGGACAAATGTCGCTGTCACAAAGAAACAAAAGAGGAATGGAAAGTGAATTGTCGCTGTCGCAAATTGTCGCGTGTTTTCTGCCAATTTCTGTCGGTGTTTTGGGAGAAGATTGTCGCCTGCTAGCGGAGCCATGTCGCTTGTCGCTTCTACCCCTTGGAAGGCCTCCTTAATAGAGCTACATAACAAAAGAAGAACCTTCATCGGGACTTTGGTTACTGGCCGTCTAATAGGTAGTCTCCCTCGCAGCCGTTTTTAGTATCGTCACGCAACGCGCCTGTGGGAGGAGCGTTGCGTGACGATACTAAAAACGGCTGCGAGGGAGACTATCTAATAGGGGTGACCGCTTAATAGGGGTTCCACTGCTACAATTACTGCTATTTTCTGCAACGATTTTGTGATTACAATTGCTGTTAACAGAATAAAGCCTCGTGGAAATTAAATGCTGCGGTAATAAATGGGTTTCACTAAGAGATTCGTGAGCATATTTATTACATACTAACAACAATCATGTATGGAACATATTTACAATGCATGTACTAAGTAAAATAACTAAAGTCTGAAAATGAACAGGCTGGAAGCGCTCCTTAAAATAAAATAATAACAAGAATAAATTGACAACGGCACTTTACAACCAAGTAACAACATAGTCAAATACAGAGTTAATCGTGACACTATTCTGCTCCGACTTAAGAGTTATGAAAATTAGCCAATTTTAATATAAGATTTTTCAGCATGTCTGTAATTTTTAAGTCTCAGCTTTTAAGTACTAGGTAATATATTTGCGTTCGACGAAGGAGAACGCTTTCTAATCTCTTGGTGTTCCTGTGGTTTCTTGGGTATCGTGTATACAAAAGGGATCTTTGCAGAAATTCCTTTGGACGGGACAACCTTTTCGTCGCCGTGCATACTGCCCACCTCGTGGTTTAATTTCTCTGTTTGCTGTTTCAACATGGAATGCTAGAGACTAATCAGCGGTCAGAAAAGAGGACATGGAGGTAAGGCCGTTTCGCGTTTAAATTCCCTCGATTTCCAAAACACAACCTACAAAATTCTTAACCATGGATTTAAGGGATGCTATGGGACGGTAAAATTTGCTTTTTACGAATTGTTTGAGTGATGATTTGAGCTGAAATAGTATGATATCTGTATGGTCCTGTATTTTGGCCGGCTTGCAAATGTTTGCAAAACGGCACTATTTGCCATCCGAGTGATCGTTTGCAGGAAGGCGAAGCATGTACATGTGCACAGATGTACAACATGTTTGCACGTACGCAAGAAAACCGAAAGCTTTTTTGCTCCTATAAGCAAATTTAATGTTGATTTGAATACACTCTTGGTTGGAAGAACTTTCCGTCTTTGGTAAGCCGGAAGAGAATATGTGTGTTGTGTTGACGTGAACTGAATATTTTCCATATGAAGTTGTAATGAAATACCCAGTGGTTTCAAGATCAAAGGTTACTTGATAGGCAACCACAGCTTGTAAATTTAATTTTATTTGCACCACTTCTAACGCACTTTCTGAGCTGAGCTGATTATTACTAGTTATATTTATTAGGTTTAATGCGCAAGGCTCTTTAGAAGACCACGACGGCAAAGGGAAAATTTCGGCTGACAAAGCTCAATGTCAAGGCAAATATGCCATGTTTCTAATGTGCGCGAGCTCGTGCGCACGCAAAATGGCACAATAAATTATGCGCAGTAAGGATGCGCTATGCAGTTGTAAGGAATCACCTTAAACAGGTAAATCTTACAATTAATAATGCCATAATACTCTTGTTTATGGTTAGAATCACACTACAGTGGCATTTTGAAATTCGTGTTAAAGAAAACAAATGGAAATGACCTCAAGAATAACGTTCCGTAACACCTGAAAACAACTTTCATAGTTTCGACTTTAACTTATAAAACATTTTCCGATGGAGCTTCCATCATCGTTAGTTACAACGGTGTTTGAAAAGCTGTTTGACTTTTTAGCTTGAGAAGCATGCATAACAAAAAGAAATAAAAACTTCTTTTGCAAAAATTGCTTTGAAAGTCGAAAAGTCGCAGAGGCATTAAGGCAGCTACATAACAAAAGACCATTTAACTAAAAAACTATTGTGCTATTACTGAACAGCTCTGGATTAGCAAATGAGGAGAAAGTAAGAGTGGCTGCCTGTAAGGATCGAGAATCCGCCGTCAACGACCAATTTGGCAAATCACTCATATTTTGCTGGAAGATAACCTTAGGTGAACTATTTTCAAAACGCAAATGTTATCTATTTTTGAATTTTGAGAAATTCACGAAAGTTTCAAAGTGCTGTCAAAGAGCGGTTTTTCCTGCATTTGATGAAACGTCCAAAATGTCATGCGTGAGCGATCGAGGCACCGCTGAGGCCAATCTCGTACCCAAAGTCTTTGTTCCCCTTGTTCAGCGGTCGAGAAACGAGCTACTCTGGAAAGTTCTCATCTGGAAGTCCGAAAATATCGGACTTCCGCTTGACTGAATTGCGCATGCTTAGAGTTCGGCGCCATGTTGGAGCTTGCTTTACTTCCGGTCTTGTATTGTTTGAAAAAGCCAATGAAAGTCCTAAAGCTAAAGGATCGTTCGAGGGTCGCTCGAAGTTCGTGATTGTGCTGAGACCTAAAAATATCTTCAAATGAAATTAAACTTTATACGGTCTTAAAACACCAAACAATTACATTAATTTCAATTTATGTCGATACTACTAACACCATTGACTTCTTGAATCCCAAGTTTCGAGGTCATTTGAATGAATTTTTTTTCCGGCAGCATATTAAAGGAATGCGAGTATGACTGGTAACAAAGGTCGTTGATTTCGAGAATGGGCCATTTTCTAAACGAGTAAGGGCCTGGGAACGAATCCAAATTTCATTGAAAATCAGTGAAATTGGACTGAATCGATTCTCACAATAAGCAATAAGAAATCTCAAAATGAGCAGTTTCAGCAAGTTTGAGCATGTTTCGTTGAAAAGCTGCCAGATAACATGCATTTAAAACTAAAAAAAAAAAATCCCATACAAATGTCTCTATTTCCAAACCATACAAAGTCTCTAATTTTCACAATTTTCAAATGCATTTTTTTCAGCTCCAATTCAACTGAACAGCATCAAAGTTGATTAGGTGACCATTTTTGAGATGCTCTTTCATGCAGTGGATACAATTTTTTTCCAATCGATAAATTTTAAAAGCTCGTTTCTAGGCCCTTACTCGTTTGGAAAACGGCCCATAGTTACGCTTTCCCCCTCGTCCATTCATGTCACGTGACAACAAATAACGAGGGCGCACGTCCTTGGAACTATTGTGCTTATTCCTATTCCGGTTTAGGGATAAGAGAATAGGTGGAATGAGGTCAATATTCTCATGCACCTATCAATGTTAAGCCCGAGGAAGGAGGGCGGGGCCCTTCGTTTACAGGAATTAAAACCCTAAGTTTGGTCCAGAGTGATAAACTGTAGAAACTGTATAATTCTTTTCAGGAAATAGTCACTCCGCAATCAGTCCTGTCAGAGCTGCACAATTTCTATGTAGAATTGTACTCTGCGAACTTATGTCTTTTCCTACCACAATAAATGTTTCATCAAGCGACACATTTGTTGAACAATCAGTCATTTGCAATCTCTAACTGATGACTCCATAAACGTGTGCGAAGGAGGTCTTACAAACTCGGATTGTTTTAAGGATCTCAAAAAATTTATGATTGAAAATCGGGTAATGTGGGTCTAACATTTGAATTTTAAAAGTGTTCTGGCCAACTTTAGGATACCTCTTAGTCGATTCCTTCGAATCGAAAGGGAATAAGATAACTCACAAATGTCCAGAAACAAAGCATTGATAAACTTAAAGAAGAGAAAAATGAAGATAAAATAACGGTAAAACCGATACTTCACGAACTGGTAACCTATCTCCCTGGTAAATGTCGATTTTAAGGTGGCATCTAACGGTGATAGCATGAAGGCTGGAGAAAGTTCTCTCAGATTTAACAAGCGCTGACAAGTGCGCAAACATTAAGGGAAGAATTTCAGTACCCCCCCTATAGATATGGATATACAGTCGAAGCTCCCTTAACGGACACTCTCGTAAGCGGACGGCTCTACTTACGGCCGCCTTGTTTGAAACCCCGTTTTAACTCCCATACAAACTTTGTATTTTTACATTCTCGTAAGCGGACATTCCCGTAAGCGGCCGCGGACACTTTCAGAGATTACGGTTTAGACCTTTTCTTTGTTTTTAAGCTCCCGTAAGCGGACACCCCAAAGAAAATCCTATTAACAAGTCCGTAACTGGAGCTGGCCGCTTACGAGAACCATTCTCGTAAGCGGCCAGCTCCAGTTACGGACACTTTTTTCGCGTCCCGAGGGTGTCCGCTTACGAGAGCTTCGACTGTATTATGAATCACACGAAACTTCATAACATCACTCCTGGTCTCATGGTCACCGTTGACTTTGAAAAAGCGTGTGACCACTAAAGCATGAACTTTCTTGTCAGCTGAAGACCTTGTATAAGTTTAATTTTGGGACATCTTTAACCAATTGCATGGGTCGCACTTTTTATACACATTTTGAGCTGCGTTAAGGAAAAATGGAATAGCTCACCTCATTTCAATGGGATGCTCGGTTCTTTACTCTTACACTTACCAAGGACAAAAAATCGGATGCCTATTGGTTTGGAAGTTTCTATGGAAGTCACGAATCTTAAAAAGATAAATGAGCCTATAACTCCCATGCCCAAGTTAAAGTTTCGAGCCTTTCTTATCTCTTTCGATAATGACATACTCAAGAACATAACTCGGTAATATCTAACTTTGCGTTGAAAGGTAAAGCACAGCTAATTCCATATCCGGGAGCTGCAGCGGATGCCAAAAGGCAGCCCTATGCCGGCGTGGACAAGTGCTTAGGGTATAACTTCCTTCCTCTGCTGAGAAACTTTATGAAATACTGTTGAATATTTAGTTTCAATTTTTAATAGAAAAAGAAGGCTGAACGCTTTTACAAGGTTTCTCAACGGCTATCGTTGACAGCAACTTTTTTCCAGTGGCTAATAACGCCCGCGTCCGTGATTAGTTTAATGCCAAGCAAGTGATTGGTGACATCTAAGCAGAACGCATTCCAGCAGACCGCTTGAATGCCCGCGAAGGGTAGTCTGATTGAGTAGCCTTCTTTAGCTACAATAGACTATACGAGAAAGTCCCAAGTTTTTCTTAGGGATAGTTAAGAGAGCGAAAAGTGCAAGAGCGCGCAAAAATTGCCTATCCAAAAACTATAGGGGACTACTCGTAGTCTATGGCTATAAAGAGCCATTAAAAAGATAACAATCCAGGCGGAATTGTTACGTAGTTTATCAGTCTCCTTCACAAAGCAAAGTGTTTGAACGATAAAACAAATTTGTGGCTTCCATCATTGTACGATGTTCCAGAAAATTAATATTGCTGGCCCTCTTTTTAGTGGTACTGAGTCGTAACTCAGTAAAAACAGAAAAAAGTACACACCTGAAATGTCGTGTAAAATCATGACAAAACACGAGAATATATATAACAAGTGTGTCCCTATCCCTTTTAAATTGGTAACAGGGTATTATTAGGTTTTACAATTTGTTATTCCTTGTTGATTACCGTTTTAGTTTAGATGATAATTGTTCTTTGCATTGATGATTTTTTTAGTTATAATTTCTATACAAGGCGCTTTGGACAATTAGTGGATCAAGCGCTATATAAGTGCTTTATTATCATCATCATCATCATTTATTTGCCTTTTTTCCTAATACATTAACAATTTATAAGTACAATATGTGGCAACGTGACCTCTAGAAACCACCAGGCTTTTGGTTGAGCCCACCTTGTGCATACTGAAAATATAAAAATAGATAGTGCTCAAGTGTGCGGCCTAGCCAATTCAGCAATTATTTCACCAAAAACTGTAGCAGTTTCTTCTTAAAGTTAGGAAAACTTGATAGAGAAGTGATTGTAAAAGGGAGGGAATTCCAGATCTTTGGACCTTGGTAAAGAAATGTGAATTTTTTCAGATTAGTTCGGCAATGATGCACGCGATAATTGTTGGCTGTTCTGGTGCTATAACTATCAATTTGACTATCGTAAGAAACAAGTTGACAAACAATAGATTGTGTACATGTATTGTGCTGAAAGAAAAATTCATTCAAATGGTCTCGAAACTTGGGATTCAAGAAGCCAGTGGTGTAATATCGACATAGATGAACGACTTTCTGGTATGGTTCATTTGGCAACTTCAAACAATGAATGTTTGTAGCAAAAAAGGGAAAAATTCTCTATATGTTATGCATGCTACATTGTATTTGTTTCCAATCCATTGATTGTGATTTTTGCTTTGAAATTGCTACTACAATGGCACTTTTCACAACCCTTTCAAAACAAATGTTGTAAAAGTTGTCCCTAAAAGCTGATGAATGTATACCAATCATCAGGAGATGGAACTGATAGTGCGTTACTCAATACAATATCACTGCTAAACTTTATCTCAGTAAGCTCACTTGGATCTACCACCGAAGGGCTAAGTGTCAGTCTATAGCATTCTAAATCGAAATGTTTTTCTGATTTGCAATGCAACCAACTCATCTCGTGATAACATTCCAGGTGCGTTTGTTGTCAACATTGATATGCACAAAGAGTGAAGACGAGGACGTTCGGAACGGGAAAAGTTGTTGGATTTCTACCTCCCAACATTTAAGTGGGCATTTTTTCAGCCTCATTTCACAGATTCCAGGATTGAGATTAATTAATTATTTGGTGAGTGGAATGGTTGGTAATTAACGCGCATTTTGTTTATAAACGTCGTGCCATTTGAGCCAAAAATGTCATGAAGCCTTCTAATTTTCTCACAAGGAGGCGTTGCTACTCCGGCACTGATATTTGGAGTGATATGTCTCGACTGTTGAGTAAAATAAACGAAAAATTAGGTACCAGGGGCATTTTCCTGTTCTTTAAAATCACTCAAAACTACCCTTTATTTGAAGCAATGCTCAGAGGTGCTGAAAAATAGTTTTTTTTTAAGACTGTATAAAGTTTTATTTTATTTGTAGATAATTTGAGGCCTCAGCGGTGCTTCGTTCACACATGGTATGACGTTTGATCAAAAGAAAAACCGCACTTTGACTGCACTTTGAAACTTTCATGAATTTCTCAAAATTAAAACTAAAACTAAAAATACGAGCGATTCGCCAAATTGGTCGTTGACGGCGGATTCTCGATCCTGACAGGCAGCCACTCTTTAACGTTATCAGTACGATAGCTTGCTAACCAAATACGCCTCAACAGCTGCATCAAATTCCACGTGCATCGTACCAACCATTAGTTTGTTTCGATAATCTAGTACTAGGTGTTCGCAAAAGTTCTCCACAAGCTAGGAACTCATGTTATATTACTATTTTACAACAGGCGTTTTAAACAAATGCTTTTTGGTAAGACCCCTTTTAATTTCATCGTCCGTCAGCAACTTATATTTAATAGAAATGACTGAGCTTTTGCTGGCTCGTTTGAGAAAAAATAGGCATCCCACTCCATCCTAATAAGGAGTTTCAATTAATTCCATGTGACTGTCATAATTCGATAAGACTAACCTCGTTGTTAAATTTGTCGTGACAAATCCAGCAGATTTCCCTTTTGACCTGATTGGACTAATGATTCTGTAAAGTTTATGTTATTCCGACGAGTTCTTTTATTAAAAATATTTGCCAATTCCCTTCGCTGCTAGTGAGCCTTTCCCCACACTGCTGGCATACATGTATCTTCCGTTTACCTTTCATCAAAATCAATATCAATCAATATTTAATAGGTGTCTCCATTAAAATGGCTTTTCAGCCAACTTTACAGATGTGAAACGATATGTGATCGCAACTGCCTGTGATTATCGAGACGAACACTTGTCACACGAGTTTCCTGAGAAACCACGGACAAACGACTTTCCACATTGCTGGCATGCATAAGTGTTCTTACCACGATGGCTCCTTTGATGCTTCTGCAGATTTCCTTCAGGGTATGACGACTTGCCACACTGCTTCCTTTTGTAAGGTTTCACTCCACTATAACTTCGTTCATGCACCCGCAAAAATAATTACTCCTTGTGTAAACGACTTTCCACATCACCTGTATAGATAAGGCCTCTCTCCGCTGAGACCTTTCAAGCTTCCGCAGATGTGTTGCACGAGTAAACGACTTCCCACACTGCTTGCATTGTATAAGGCCTCTCTCCCCTATGAGTTCTTTCATGCACCAGCATATTCCCTACTTGGCTAAATGACGTATTACACTGCTTGCATGCATAAGGTTTCTCTCCACTATGAGTTCTTTCATGCACCTGCCACCTGCATGGAAGAGCGACTTTCCACACTGCTAGGTAGGTAGGTAGGTATACTTTATTTAAATCAAGAAACACGCTAGCCCCAACAACACTTAGCTGGTTTCCATGGAGGGCGTGTTTATACAGACATAAAAATGAAACTAAAGCTAATAATACGAGAATAATAATATGATAAATCTAAAACTACGAAAATTCAGCTAAGAACGAAAACTAGCAGTTATAAAATAAATATTAAAAAGTATTAGGATAGCTAGGACATAACTAACACAAGACTATATAGCATGACATGACCCAATTACGTTTTGATATATTTATTAAATGAATATATCGATTCCGCTAGTTTTGCTTCATTTGAGAGTTGGTTCCAAAGCATCGCGCCGTTTCTCTCCACTATGGGTTCTTTCATGCACCCGAAAATCTCCCATTCGGGTAAAAGACTCGCCACATTGCTTGCATGTATAAGGTTTATGTGTTCTTTCATGCATCCGCAAATATCCTGCACGGGTAAACGACTAGACACATTACTTACATGTATAAGGTTTCTCTGCACTATGAGTTCTTTCATGTACCCGCATATTTCCTGCACGGAGGAACGACTTCCCACACTGGTTGCATGCATAAGGTTTCTCTCCACTATGAGTTCTTTCATGTTCTCGCAAATGCCCAGTTCGGTAAACGACTTCCCACACTGCTTGCATGTATAAGGCCTCTCTCCGCTATGAATTCTTTCATGCACCCGAAAATCTCCTGCACGGGTAAACGACTTTCCACATTGCTTGCACGTATAAGGTTTCTCTCCACTATGAGTTCTTTCATGTACCCGCATATTTCCTATATGGAGGAACGACTTCCCACACTGGCTGCATGCATAAGGTTTCTCTCCACTATGAGTTCTTTCATGACCTCGCAAATGTCCTGCTCGGGTAAACGACTTCCCACAGTGCTTGCATATATAAGGCCTCTCTCCACTATGAATTCTTTCATGCACCCGAAAATCTCCTGCACGGGTAAACGACTTCCCACAATGCTTGCATAGATAAGGCCTCTCTCCACTATGAATTCTTTCATGCACCCGAAAATCTCCTGCACGGGAAAACGACTTTCCACAACGCTCACATGTATTAGGATTCTCTAAAGCATGACTTCTTTCATGCATACTTAAATGTCCAGCTTGAGAAAACGACTTCTTGCATGTATAAGCCTTCTCTCCCCCATGAGTTCTTTCATGTACCCGCATATACCCTACTTGGGTAAAAGACTTACCACACAGCTTGCATACATGCGCTTTCTCTCTACTATGATTTTTTCATGCACCCGCATATTTCCTGCATGGAGGAACGACTTCCCGCACTGGTTGCATGTATAAGGTTTCTCTCCACTGTGAGTCATTTCATGATCTCGCAAATGTCCTGCTCGGGAAAACGACTTCCCACACTGTTTGCATGTATAAGGTTTCTCTCCACTATGAGTTCTTTCATGCACCCGCAAGTTCCCTACTTGTGTAAACGACTTATCACACTGCTTGCATGCATAAGGTTTCTCTCCACTATGGGTTCTTTCATGCGTACTTAAATGTCCTGCTTGAGAAAACGATTTCCCACACTGGTTGCATGTATAAGGTTTCTCTCTAGTATGAACCACTGCATGCCGACGCAAATCTCCTGCACGGTTAAACGACTTATCACACTGCTTGCATGTGTAAGGCTTATCTTCACCATGAGGTCTTTCATGCCTTGACAAAGTGTTTGCTGCGGGAAGCATCCTTCTACACTGCTTCTTTTTACTAGATGCTGTTATGTTAACTTCCCGTACAATTTGCGCGAGAGAGAAGGTCAGTTTCCTGTCGGGACATGAATCCTCCATCTTGCCCTAAAAAAATCAGTTGATGAGAAGACTGGATGAGCGACAACCCTTCATAGGGAAAGATTTGGCAAGTGTGTCACAAATGTAAAACACTAATCTCGGGCCAATCCTGTAGACATGTTATTAGCTGTTACACCGCATTAGGAAGATTTTAAAGAGAGCAAAGCTTGGTTTTGTGATGAAGATTTAGCCGGTTATAATTTTTGGGGCTAACGTGTAAATGAGAAAATTAAGAAAAGCTGACGTTTTTCCTCATAGGACGTTCATGAATCCTTTAGTCTGCAAACAAACATATTAATGCCAGGCTACCTGACATTTTAGACAGTAGCTTTGAGATCAGTAATGTTACCTAAAATAGATACAAACATACATTTCCGCGTCTTCTCTGGCATGGAAAAACATTGTGTTAGTGGGTGTTTAGTTAAAACGAAGAATATTTCTCAATGCAAACTTCTGTTAAATTGTGGCTAGACGTGATGGCGCCACTCAAAAATATTTTAGATTGCGTTATTTTCGTTGTAAATAATTATTTCGAACACTGAAAGTACTGAAAACGGCTTCGCGCATGCAGCTTTATTTGTGTCAAAGGTTTCGTCGTCAATTCCCGTACACACTTTTTGTTGGAAAATCTTTTGGTTTCGAACGGATTTGGCTGTGATTAGCAGCTAAGGACAATACAAAGCATTTCAAAAATTCTTAAAATTAAAAAAATTAAAAAAAGGGCCGACTTGTACAGAAAACGAACCGAATTAATAACGTGGTCTGCCACAGGCATACCACGTAAGGAGTGTCTTTATATCTGATATAGACACGGCTAAATTTTAAGTCCGAATTTCTATGCCAAAATAAACCAAAATCTAAACATTAGCGTAACAATGGATAGATGTACAGTATTATCAAGTCCTAAAACACTCGACTGCGTCTCGTGTTTTAAACTTGATCAGTAAAACACTCCTGCTCATTTATTAAACATTTCGTCATAGCGCTTATAGTAACAATACGAATCTTAATTGACTTTTCGATTATATTTCCTCGAATAAACGCCGCGGCGTTTATTAAATTTTTCATGATTTGTGCGGCGTTTATTCGACGGCGTTTATTTAAAACGATGTTTTGTTAAACAATCAACCGTAACTTTACTTAAAAAGTAGAAAAAAGATACAGTTCTTTGTCTGGCTGTACCGATCAAACTTTACAGTATTAAAACTACAACTTGTTGAGCTCCCAAAAATCGTAAAAACTCAGTTCAATAATCAGTTCACTCAATTTCAATGTCACTGTCTCCTTCGTGATCAGAAGGCTTTTTGAGTCCGCTTTTTGAGTTTTTGAGTGGGCTTATTACCTCTGCTTAAAGGCAGCACATTAACTCAACTACCTTTTAGGTAGACTAGTTTTTTGTTAAATATTCGAATAAACGCACCCAGTGCGTTTATTCGAGGGCGGCGTTTATTAATTTTGGCTCTCAGGTGCGGCGTTTATTGACGTTTATTCGACGTTTTTCGAGGAAATACGGTATTTAAAGTAAGCATATTATTTAGATTTCACCTTAAATTTCACCTTATACTTTGAGAAACATTACATTCTTGACTTCTCTACCCGCACCCACCCCCCCCCACCCCCCTCCCCCCCCAAAAAAAAATCTCCCAACAACACCATTTCTTAATGAGGGGATTGTGGAAGTATGCCAGTTATCTGCATGCTCAGGAAATTGCTATAATATTATTATTTGGTAAGGCTATCGCCTGCACCCATCTCGGAGAACGCTCACACATAAGTCTGATTCCTGTTCTTAACAAAACTATTTAGAGGGTGCTTGTAGCGGTGCTGGTGGTGAAGGAGGTAGGGAACCGTATATAGGACCTTATCGAGATAAAAGGATATTTTTGGAACATTCAGCATTCATCCTATAATCTTAGCACTTTAATCCCTCTACTACGTCGCATTAGTGCATTGTTCTTCAATATTATCAAAGTCCAAAACTCTCATTTATTTGTTTTGATGAGGAAATTATTGCCAAATAGCAAAATGTTGAATGTTGTCAAATCAAAGTGAACTGCTTATTTGGTTCATCTCTTTGCACAAGAGGGACAAATCGTCCTTTGAAATGGATAAAAAGCTTGTACGTGTAATTTCCAATATAAACATCCATCAAAACGCAGCTTCGAAGAAAAAATACCTTTAATTCAATCCGTTTCACACCCATAACAAACATTTTCTTATTTGAGTGAAACAGCGGTCAGCAACAAACCCACAATAGCAAAAAAGGTTTTCTTCGGTCACATCAGCCTATTGTTGCATGACAGACAGTTAAAGATTAAAAACCTTACCAGTAAGAAGCAAAATATGCAAACATCTTTGACACTTTCATTAAGCCAAAATCATGAATTTAAAGTGACACCTCAGCTGTTTTCACACACTGTAGGCTATATGTATGTTCTTTGATTGCCTTCACTTGTGACCATATTTTTAGTTTTTTCAAGTTCACCACTAAACCCTTCACAAGCACTTCATTTTCACAGTCATTTAACATAAACAAATGTACACATACAAAGTAGACAATTTGATGTTACATTAGTGTTGAGTGTGGGCTTTTGAAGTTGGTACAGCACGGACTGCAGAGCTGGAAGTCGTGGGTTCAAACCCCAGACCAGACCACAAACCAGGGTGTTAAAATGTAATTGGTAAGATCATGCTGGGTGTGTGCTGCTGCTTCAGCTCAGATGATCGCATCACTGGGCAGTGATGTTAAGCTGTCCGCATTGTCTCCTTCACCTCTACACATAAAAACTGGAAGGGGACATGAAAAAACCCACATATTGATCGATTGAGTAGGGAATGTAGCTCCTGGTCCTGGAGGAAGGGGGGGGGGGAACTTCCTAGTCAAAGGCTAATGGGGATGTGCCGCTGGATGGGGTCACATTTTCACAACTGGATTGACTATAATGAGGTTGCATTTTCAATAGAGTTACTAGAATGGGTCCGCATGTTTTCGGGATTTTCGGGGAAATGTACCAGAATGTTTGTACTGTGGGTGAAAAGTAAAGTGTTCTACGTTCAGTTTAACAAATGTGTCAATTCATTTTAGGATGGCCTACTTAAAAGGCTTTACAGGGTAGATGCATACACAGAAAGTGACTAAGATGGGATCACAAAATTACATTTGCCCAAAAGTGACTAAGATGGGGTCTATATTTGGCCACAGAATAGACTATAATGGGGTAGGGGTTCTGAGAGGCCAGCGGCACATACCCAGCCAAAATTTACCCAAGTACCACCCCCCTCCCGGACTCCTGGTGCTGTGATATGACCTCACACACATCACTAGGGTTGGATGGAGGCTGGGTGATGGGCTGACCACCTGTCCCCATGAGCCTCTGTCCATCATGGAAACCTCTTAGGAGGCTCTAATTGTGCCTCTTGGTGTGGAAGGTGGTGCATGCATTTGAAAGTAAATATTGAGGTTATGCTTTGCATAGGCCCACAACTGAGAACTCTGAAATTTAGTTTAATTTAGAATAACAATTTCCACTTGTTGGGATACTGCTTTTCTTAAATTCTAAAAGGAGTTCTGAAGGTGTCAACTGTAAAACCATATAATTGTAACAGACTCATGAGACATGTACTCCAGCAGTTGTTACTTGTAAGATTCATGTAACATAAGAGGCTTAGAACACTTCAAATCACTGGCATTTGTTGTCCATACATAGAATTATAAAAGGAAAACTGAAATATTACATGTACATGAGTTTTTTTTTCATTTATCTGCCGGCAATCCAGTGAGTGTGCAATCATTTCACCTTTAGAATGACATCTGCATTCTTCTGCATAGTGTATACAGTACCGCTCTAAACTATCGCCCCATTTGCCGTGGTTTTTATAAAACAATTTATAAACTCTTTGAAACTCTTGTGAACACTCACCACTAAGCATACACATGGACATGGACTGCCTTGCATGTTTTCGCTAATGCCTTGAATGAATGCCTCATGTCTTACTGCCTCACAGATTGTGCATACCCCTTCTGCACAAAAATTGAACTCAAGGTTTTGGAGAGGGGACTCGAGCTTACTTCCTGTTTCAGGATGATAACGGTTTATACAGACAATAAAAATCAACATTTAAGCCATAAGCAAAATATTTCACTCGTTGGCTGTGCTCACTCATGAAATATTTTTCAACACTCAAAGAGAAAGTTCGTATCTCTGTGTGGCCATGTAATATCCTCTATTTATTTTTTTAATTTTCACTGCAATCATGGTGGAGACCATTAAATGATAACAGTGCAGCAAGGTTAAGGTGAGTTCAAAAGACGATGAAATTGTCATTAATTCAGACCATTTGTGACTGTCAGCATAAGTAACAGTTTCCACATAAATTCCCATAATTTTGAGACCACATGAAAATATAAACAAGCAGGAGCTAGATTAGGGCAGTAAATAACTATTTAAGTAGGTGGGGATGCGTAAAAATGAGCCGGTGATTACTGTTGTTGTGGTATAGTCAACATGGTATCACAAAGTAGACGGGGCTCAAAGTCAAACTATCCAGAAAAATACATTGTATCCCCGGCTCTTATGATTTTGAGTACTGTTATTAAGAGGCCTTATTATATGACTGGCTCTTTCAGCGGTCAAGATGAATCAATTCTCCTGCTGTGATTGGCTACCCGCAAGGTCAAGATGGAGCCATCTTGATCACTCGGGATAGCCCGTTCGTCCCGCATTTTACTGCCTTTTAATAGCGTCCTTTTAGTCATATAATAAATCCTTTATTGATCAAGCTTGTTCGGTCAAGATGGCGGGATATTGGCCTCGTTCTTTTTTTGTGTGTTTATGGACCTCGACTTTGTCTTGGTCCATAAACACGCAAAAAAGAACTTGGCCAATATCCCGCCATCTTGACCTCACGCTTGGCTAATAACCCATATATATATCATTTTTCCGGTTGATATAGTGTTTACCTTGCAGTACGGCATATACCTTCTAGTGACTCTCTCGTTTAAAGGAGCTCGGTCAGGATATTTTGGGTCATTATTAGAGACATAAAAAATGCATTCAAACAATAATGGGAAACAGTGAAATTACAATTTGTCAGGGAAGATAAGCGAAAAAAGACAAGAATAAATGCAAATATGGGGAGGATGTTGAAGGATGGAGAAGATTAAAACGGGTTACAAATGACCTTTTTGAAAAACTGAGGCTAAACTTTTCAAAATCCAAAGACCGTGACGTACTCCTCTAAGATCACAACACTCTTCGATCAATAGGATTCTGGTAACAGCGTAAGTTTAGGTCCGATTGCCCTGAATGAACTCAAATCGCCAAACTATTAAATAGGAAATATAAATCAAGGCTTACCTCAACAAGAAGTAACTTTCCTCTGCCAGTTTAGATGATAGTTTCAGATAAACCACACTTTCTTCAAGATGGCGGCCACACACAAAAAGACCCAGAAACCCTTGGTAGATGGAATCCGGAACAATATAACACTGGACTGGACTGGACTGGACTGGACTCGCAAAACATTTGAGTTTCTGGGATTGCAAACTTTGTTGATCAATTATTGTAACAGTACTTTATATTGGTCTGTATTATCTTGGGGACATATGAAAAGCAATTCTTTTTTGTGACCTTATTCAGCTATAGCAACATCGTTTTGCACAAACTTGTCAAGTATCAATGGGCTTGTTCTAAGATTTAACAGGGTCGTAACGAGGTATATTTTCCCATCGTTGATCCCTTTTTTGGCACAAAATCTTGATCCCTGATCCCAAAAACGTGGCAGAGTTTGATCCCTGATCCCACTAAAATTTTCTGATCCCATGACGCAATTGGTTAGCGCCCGGACTATTTGCAAGACTCAGGAGCGTAGCGTGAAATTTTGAAGGTGTACGCACAGGAAGAAAATTTCGAGCTACGAAGGTATTCCAAAATAGAGGGGACTGGGGGCATGCTAGCCCAGAGAATTGTGAACTTTAGAATCTCGGAAATGCCATTTCCTACTATTTCCGTGGGCCATTTCAATAACTAAATGTAAGGAAAATGAAGTAGTTAGTTGGCTATTTTACCATCTCTGGAGTTTTCGGCAAGCTACAACAAAACGGGGGGAAAGAACGGTATTAACAGGGGGTTTACAAGCAAAGGGAAAGACGTCTACCCTTCATACGGACAAACTCTGTTAGAACGTCATCAATGTACACGATCTTGTGCTTTGAATGTGCGGAATTGCTAAAGAGCTCAATCTCCCGGCTGTCATGGTACTTAGTAAAGGAATTTTCAATCTCTTCGTATATAGTGCAGGTTGACACAAGATACGTTTGGGGGCCTCGGAGGGTAGAGTTTTTTTCAGCTTTTGGTTGTCACTCTGTTATGACAGGGGCAGGGGCAGCGGTTAGGGTGATGGATTTCAATGCGTTGTCACCCCGGGTTCAAATCCCGTTCTGGCCACTAGCTGGTGTTTGTTCTGGGTAGTCCCTGGTTCAACTCCTCGGTCATCCTTGTAAATAGCCAACTGGTTTTCCTCCGGCCAGTTGGGATTCTTATCATGTTGAGTTTATTTGCATTATCTGTTTCTGTTATTATTTGTGGGCCGCAATGGAAACTACTGGGCTACCAGTAATTGTGTCACCCCTATAAAGATCATTATCATTATCATTACTTTTCATGCTGTTTATGGATTACTGAAAAGATACTGGCAAAACGTACACACACAAACACCAGTATAATTCATTAACATGGAAGTTTAAAAAATGCTTTCAGGGTAAAAGAAAATATTTTTTCCCACATTTCAGCAGTGTACGCACGGGCGTACATGCGTACATGGAAGCTACGCCGAAGCGTGCTTACCTGAAGCAACTCGCCGTCATTTGCACACTAATCTTGTTCGTTCATACTTCACGGAGGAGACGGAGTTGTCTTTGAAAGGTTATAAACTTATAATTATAAGCTTGTTGTACAAAGCGACTGACAATTATCGTGTATGTTTAAGTAGTCAGAACAAATTTCAAAACTATAACATTCCTTATATTCTTAAATTGTAACGTTCATAAGAAGTCTAGAAATAGGGTAACGTTAATACTCAGGGGCACGCAACGAGAATATAGTTCAAAACCACTTAAACATAGTATTGTTGAACGTATTTTAGTATTTAAACGTAAATATAAGCATATTTTTATCTCCTAAAAATGTTCATCTGTTCGATTTCCTAGCTGAAAGTATAGTATCCGAAAATTATAGGGATCAAAACTTACCTTTTCGAAAATTTCAGCCAGAAAAAAGGCTTTCGAAAATTCCAGGTGACCTTTTTAGGGTAAAATCCGTCAAAAATGGGCAATTATACCGTTTTTTAGATGTTCGAAAATCCTAGGAGAGGCAGACAAGCAAGAAATTTTACAACAAATGTTCCGAAAATTCTAGATCTCAAATCGTCTTCCGAACAGATATTTTCCGAAAATTGATGTTGGGTGCCCCTGAATACTCAGAAGCTCCGAAATAAAATGCTTACATGCGAGGAATTAATCCTAAACTTTTACCCATTTCTGCTCTCTGTGGTTCTTGTTTTTACTTCTTTTTTGTAACTTATACAGTAAGAACATAGTTTCAGATGATGGTACTAACTTGGCTGGATCGCGCAAAATTTCAATCCAAGGCTAAACAAAGGTGTTAATTTCTCATCAATCCGATTTAGAGGAGCTTGACAAAAAGCTTATTGAAAGCGTTCGGTATATGTTCTCCAAAAACTGTATCTGAATTTCACACTGGTCACCTTTCAATCGATGTAAATTGAAACGAATGTACATGCGTGGAAGCAAGTAGATTCAAATTACTTGGAGTTTAAATTCAAGAGGTTAAGGGCCTATATGGATTTATTAAAGATATCTGGTTACTCTTCTCCCAGATCTAGTGAGACCATCTTCAAACAATGTTCTCCTGGTAGGCTATTTGTTGGTTTGTGAGAAGCCGTTGTGTTTCGCATTCTTATCTTCCTGCGCCTCACTGTCACTGTCCTCTGAATCGCCAATCATGACTTGCTTAATCGAGTTTTCGGCGCTTCTCCATTAACATTGCTAATTATTTTTAAGGCACGTTACTGTCCAATAGAAATGTGGTTAATTTCTGAGTACCATAGGTCCTAACGAGCAGGGAAGGAAGCGTCTAACTTAAAAATTTTTCTCACTTTGAGCAAACACACGAGAATTCCTTTTAGCTTGCGTGATAGGTGCAAATGTGATGTTACTTCGGAAATAGCCTGCGTGGCGGGTGCTAGAAAAGGAATGTTTGAGAAAGTGGGTGCGCGTGAAGCGAGGGATGAGTTCGCGGAGTGCGCCTGCTTTCCCCTTCCCTTTCCCACTCTAGCGCCTGCCACGCATGCTACCTACTTCAAGAATGGAATACGGCCCCAAATTTCAGTCTAGCTCTCTTCAAGGGACACTCTTTGCCGTGTACCCAGCTTACAGAAAATTATGGAAGGAAAATCCCACGCTGATTCTCAAAATACTTCAAAGAACATGAAAGAAAGTACTGGCCTGCATGTGCTGACCAGCGGTTCTCGTCAGTGATAACTATAAAAGTACCACGTTCTAAAACGTTCGACTGTCAATTTTAAATACCGGGAGCAGCTTTTATCATTTTTTTTTATTTACGATAAATATTTAATTAAACAGTGACATTTAGGAGGCACATAATCAGACAGTATGACTATCAGGTTAATTATTGATTTTTGATAAACGTGTACGTAGACATCAAACGCTTTTATGTAGCATGCCATCCATACCATCATAATTGAAGCCTAAAACTCTTCTTTCAAGTCAGTCAAGTGGCCTAAGCCTGTGATGACGGTTTTCCGGTGAGCACGTTCGGGCCCCGTGCTGAGATATCCGAGATCTTAGCGTGGCTGGCGGTTTTATTCAGGAGCGTTCGAGCGATCGTTTGCCCTCCGCCCTATGCCGCGAGGTCGCTCGCGCGCTCCTCAACAAAAACCGCCAGCTACGCAGGCTACCGAGATGTGAAGAAAGAGAATCAAAACCTTTGCTGAGCATTGACCGCAAAAAGCATTGATTTTACCACTTGTAAATCGCAATGTGTCAGTTCGCCTCTTGAGATCGTTATTTTATTATTATGTCCGGGGTATCATCGCACGATCATCGGGATTGCACACCATAGTTATCCCACAGCATTCTCTTGATAGACACATACCAAACGTATGTTACGTTGAATAGAACGAATAGACAACTTACACAGCCATCAACCTAATAAAAACTGCAATGAACTGTACCGACTGATTTCTGAATGTCTTCGGGAATGGCGCACTGATCGCTCAGGAGAACAGGAATATGAACGTGATCTCTCATTGTCCGGCAAACACGAAATACAATAAACTTAAGCTTATCGATTTCAATTTAGCAGTAAGATCACCATACCGTTGATAGCGACTGTTCTTCTAATCTTCCGTTGCCTCATGCCTCAAACCACAGACCACGTGTAAGCAAGTACACTTGAGTACATTAAGAACAACGTGGAGGTATCCGATTTCTCAGGAAGTCGAAGTTCACCAGTCCAAACCAGAAACCGCAAACGAGTTGCATTGTATTACAAAATATCAGGGTAATTTGTAATCTGAGAGAGAGAAACTACAAAATGAATTCATTTCGTGACGGGTAAAAAGAAGCCGAGAAAATTAAAATTGATGAAAAGAGGTCTATATTTCCTTACAGGCTGCTATCAGAGTTCGATCCCTGGTCCCTTAAAAAATTACTGATCCTGATCCCATGACTTGTGATCCCAGATCCCGGGGCTGTGATCTTTGTACGGACCGATTTTGATTTAGGTAAAGATTTTTAAATTTTTTAACCCTAGGACACAACGAAATTGATAATTACCATGGTAAAATCAAATTTGATCTATTGCATGTCTTTTTAAATACCAAAATTGATCGTTACATTTTTTGTCTATGTATGGCCTGATTTTAGTACATTTTGGGTACTCTAGTGTTGAGAATGGTTTCAACTTAATACTATAGTATTGCCTTGTTAGGAGATTGTTCTACTCGTCGCTTATAGAACGAGGCGGGTATATAGGTAGGTTTGTTAGCGTTGCGTCTGTTAATTGGGTTTGTTGCGTAGTAATTACTTACAAAGTATCTCCTTAACCTTTTCACCACACCAACCAGTCCAAAGGGGATTTTACTCTGGCTATGGACAGACGATTGTACTCGTGGAAAGGACGCCTCTTGTTGGTGAGAGGGTTAAACGGCGCTACAATACTGATGAATTGGTTTTAATTTCGGGTAATGCAAAGGCACTAGGTGTTCATAATGCTTTCAACTTCAACTTATGGTATTTATCTTATCTAAGATCGTTGGACCTGTCGCTTCTAGAAGAGTCGAGAATATAGGTAGCTTTGTTAGCTTTGCGTTTAAAGGGATAACAAGAAACGTATGAAGCAATGCTGCAACAGTGTGTTACATTTAAGGTACAGCAATTAGCTAAGCTGATAGGACGAAAGATATTTTATTTGCACTATGTTTCGGGAATCTGTTACAGGATTGCTTCATACGTTTTTTGTGATCCCTTTTTAATTATTACCACCGCCAGTGTTGTCAATAGAAGCAGTTACCCAGCGTATTTCCGCCGTCTGTCGGACCACATTTGACTCCTACCGGCTGACGATTTAAGGACTTTTTTGTAGCTAATGTTTGTTCCTTAGATGTAACAGATATAAATATCTCTTGTTACCTCTCATGTAGATTAACTTAAGAACGATCCTTCATTCTAAATACTCCTAGTAGCGCGAAATACAGACGTGTAGCGATACTCCTTGTTGTAAAAGTTCATGGTGTGACTTAAAATAACCCTCGCTCTTAAAGCGCCAAGCGCCAACATGACGCAGATCTGGGAAAA